>CM060924.1:15357216-15960852 GCA_030737875.1 Allium sativum
ATGGTATCCTCAACTGGAGCCGCTCGGTCCTCCTCCATACTGGCCTTTCTCGGATCAATCTCCTTCTGAGCCCCACTATGCTCGCCAGTATGAGGACCTTTCTTTAATTGCTATAAGGGAAGGTCTTGGATGCGGAG
The DNA here is from genome assembly GCA_030737875.1 of Allium sativum. Lineage (NCBI taxonomy): Eukaryota > Viridiplantae > Streptophyta > Magnoliopsida > Asparagales > Amaryllidaceae > Allium > Allium sativum. The sequence continues at coordinate 15,357,354 of CM060924.1, forward strand.
CGGAGACTCCACATCCTTCTTCACCTCCTTCTTCCTTAACTCAGAAAGCTTGGCTAGATAGCACTCTCTTGCTATTTGCTGATCTCCCTTGACTATGCCAACCACGTTCTCGGTGGGGAATTTCATTATGAGGCAACATGGAGCCATTGTAATTTGGAATGTCGCAAGAGTCGGTCTTCCTAGGAAAGCGTTATAAGCAGAGGGCTCGTCTACTACAACGAAGTGTGTGATCCTTTGCTCTCCCTCTCCGAGCTCCACTAGAGAGGTAATAATCCTGATCGGCTGAACAGCTTGTCCGGTGAACCCCTGAATTTTGTTCTGACAGGCCGTCACATCTCCCATGGAAAGTTTCATTCTGCGAAAGGCGTTGATAAACAAAATGTTGACGGAAGCTCCACTGTCAACAAGAACTCTCCTCACAATAGCTGGGCCCAAGGGTATGGTTATTACCATGGGATCTTCGTTTGGCGTTTTCAACCCCTCGGAATCTCGCTCTTTGAATACGATATCATCCCAAGAGAACCTCGGCATCTTTGCTGAGAAAACTTCAATCATGACCATGAGTTCTCCATCTCCCAGGAGGTCCTTCACCTTGTTGGCGTACTTCACAAGGTTGCCCCAGCTTTTCATGGCAGGGTGCGAGCCTCCTGAAATGGTATTGATGACCAATCTTGGCATGACGACGTTTGCGGCATTCTCGTTTTGACTAGGTTGTCCATTAGAAGTCCCTTGGCCTTGAGATGCTTGGGCGTTTTGTGGGTTCTTGGTGTATTGTTGAAGCCTATTTTTCCTTATTAGTTCCTCGATTAGGTTCCTCAGATGTCGACATTCATTCGTATTATGTCCCGGTTGGTTATGAAACCGACAAAATCTTCCGGATTTGGCAGCGGCATCGCTAACTCTTATTGGTTTTGGCAATGGATATTTTTCAGTCTCCTTAGTGGCCATGAAAATATTCTCCACCGTCTTATTTAATGGCGTCAACTCTGAGTTCTTAAAGTTGCTGAATCTTTTATTGGCTCGGTTATCTCTCCCGTAATTGCCCCTTTTCTGCCCTCCAGAGCTCTTCTGGTTGTTATCGGCCTCGCCATTCTTCTTCTCAAGTTGTGGGTTGCCCTCCGGGACATCCATAGCGTAGGCAGGATCCTCATCCACACCTATGTATTCTTCAGTTATATCGAACAATTCTTCGAGGGTACCGGGCTTCTTCTTTTTGATCCAACGTCTGAGTTTAGTCTTTTTGTTCACAGCTCCCTTCAAAGCCATCAAGGCTAGTCGAGGCTCGTAATTTCCAACTTCTGCTGCTGCGGTATTGAATCAGGTGAGGAAAGTTCTGATTGGCACTCCTGGCCTTTGCTCTAGTTCATTCAACTCCATAACATCTTGTAATTTTGTGGTTTGAAGCCTGAATAGCTCTCAGAACAGCTTTGCCAACGTAGTGAAATCATCTACTGATCTAGGTGGTAACTTTGTGAACTAAAGCGAGGTTATCCCTTCAAGGTAAGTTGGAAAGTATTAGCACTTTAATTCGTCAGTGGATCGGGCGCCGTCCATATGCTGATCGTACTTGAACAAAAACACATTAAGATCGGTTGTTCCGTTGTAAGCTTGGACTGCTGGTGGCTTGAATTTATTCGGATACGGCGCCATCTTTATCCTTTCGATAAGTGGAGTTTTGTGGGTGCAAACCCCCATTCTTTCTCATTATTCTGCTTCTTCAATACCATCCCTATGATTCGGTGGACCATCTCTGATAAACATTCTTCCTCATTGTGTCGATCCGCGGGGCGGATGCTATCCTCTTCACCGGATGTCTGCCTAAGAGGACGATCACAGTTTAGGTTTTAGGGCCCGGACACTCCCACTTGGAGAGGTGCCCCTTTGGCAGAGTCAAGAACTTGTTGGGAAGTCGGTTGGTCAGAAGGATTATGGGCAGGCAATTTGGTTTGCCTACGGTTGGGATTCGTCATATCTTGAATAGAATCTTCCCGGCTTGGGGTTGAAGAAGAGGATCCAGCATTTTCCATGCACGTGATTTGAACGGATTTTCCCCGGGCGGATCTTGTGGTAACCTTGGCCGTGGCGGTTTGTGCGGCTGGCATTCCCTCAATTCTTTTCATCATGGTTTTGTTTGCAACGTACATTTGGTTTGCTAAGCCGGTCGCCACTTCATCAAGTTCCCTCCTTGTTATTGCTTCCCCAGCGTTCGAAGTCTCTCCACGTCCAAACCGATCGGTCGGAGGATGGATCGGAAGACTGGTCAGAGGATTGGTTGGAGGACTGGCCGGAGGATTAGTCGGAAGACTGGCCAGAGGATTAGTCTCATGCTCGTTATGAGCGGCACTATCATTATTTTCGGCATTTCGGTTGAAGGCATTCTTCGGTGGTCTTCCTGGTTTAACCATTGCTTTAACGGCGAATGAAATTCGGATGGTAATGGAGCGGGCTTGAAGACTTGATGACTTTCAACGCAAGGTATTGGACCTTGTGAGAGAGGATGAGAGAACGGATTATTGAATCGGCCCCACGGTTGTTGCTAAATTGTTGCATCAAAAATGGCACAAACACCAAGTGTACTTGGAGTACTTCTCTAAATGCTTAATGGTACAAAGTGCGGAACTGATCAATTAAGAAAAACAAATACCGAGACAAGGGGTTTATAGTGGTTCGATCACATGCGATCTACGTCCACTTTGAATATCGGTTCTATTATCTCATGACAAATCACAAAGCAATTACATCTATCCATTACATTCATCCTCACACACTCTTAGAAAGTCAGTTAAGGAGAAAATGATAGAAAAGTCTTCAATTGAGCTTGATGATGAATCAGATTTAGATTTCCATATACACTTCAATGGGTTTTGAGCTGAGTCTTCCTTTTTGGATGATTAGGAGATGGAGAAAGTGCTAAGGAAATGTCAAGAATATAGTTTGATAGCCCTCCGGGGTCATGGAGCTCGTCCCCCATTAAAGAGGGGTTGGACTCTTATTTATAGGAGTGGAGAAATGGCATGATATATCTTTCTGGGCCACCGGTCGGCCATCCCTTATTTACAGAATTGCCACCGGCCAACCTGGCAACAATTGTCTGGAAGGAAGGTTGGCAATAGTTGTCCGAGTAGCCAATTGGTCTATAGTATGTCCGGCCGCTCGGCGTTGCTTCCTTCCCTCCTGATGTAAGCGGCTCGTCGCAACTTTCATCTTATAACCGACCGACCATCCTTCCTCTGATCGACCAGATTGGGAAAGGGCGGTCGATCGGTACTCCTAGATTATAGTCGACCAATGAGTATGCTTCATTATCCCTCTGAGTGGGTGAACCAATGTGGATCTCATATCGAAGCCGACCGGTCGCTCGTCTTCGGGTCGAATGGCATCATAATACTTGGATAACACATATCATCCCTAAGGAGCCGGTCGGTCCTTATGGATCCAAACCAGCCGGTTGGCGAAGGTCGCTCTTTTCTCATATGGGATTGTTATGTTTTGAAATTATGGTCACCCGACCGGTAAGTTTGGGTTCAATCTGCCCAGTTTCATTTCTGTTGAATAAACCGACATATCCATGTATTAACCAACCGGTATCTTTCTATTGGATTGCTCCTCGCTGTGGTTCCCCTGACCAGTCGGTCTTGTTTTTGATCAAACCGGCCGGATGTGCCTTATCATATTTCGTGGATAACAGGAGGTCTTCACATCGTTTGGATGATTATTGATGTCTTTATTGGGATGTAAACCCAAGACGGGGTAATTAGTGGTGATCGTCCAAACGTACTTGGAGGTCGACAGATATGCGAGGGCCTCTCTCCTGTATTGGACATATGGAATGAGGAATAAGGTGCCTCTGGTTTTGTTCAGACCCAGAACAGACTTTTAAATGGATAGTGTGTCTGACATTGTATTCTTTTATACTATATTCGTTGATCTATGCTAAATATATATCTGTTTGGTGGCAGAGAATTTATTCTCTTGCTTAACACCCTTCTCTGGGACGTATGAGCTTAAAGGTTATATATTGGTGCAAATTAGTTGGTACAATATGGATTGACAATGTAGCATGCAGAGTTGCATGGATCAAGTCTTTCGTTGAAAAGCAAAGTCTTATGGTTGATGATAAAAGCACGACCTGCATGCCATTGCTTTGTGTAGCGTTAATTCGCGAGCCTCACACCTCGGTATGAGTTAAAAATGGGATTGTGACTACAGGGAGTGCACGATGTTTCTTTCTCGCTATGGGTGGTGTCAGCGTTTAGCAAGCCCTAGCATTTATATACTTTTTACCTATGTGGTTGTTGGAATGCGAGGCGCCTCAGTTATATCGGTTACTACGGAGCCGATGGATATAGGTCCGGTCGGACCGGGAAACGTGTGTTCAGGAATAACAAATCTACTAAAGTATGTGTGGACTGGCCCTAAGGATCGAAGGATGGCCCGTAAGAGTGATCCTGAGGCATTTGCTAGAGTGTCCGAGTGGTGAGGAGCCATCCCTGGCCTCGACTCATGACGGAAATCCAATTTCCAATACGTGACTTTCGGTTTTATTTGTTGAACTAGTATGGCGACATGATATGTAACAACCCGCAAATTCTGAACCAATTTAAAATTTTTATTTCAGAAATTTAAAAGGAAATTTACTATTTAAAATAATCTATTTTAAATAATAATGGATAAAAATTTATTTTAATCATAGTTAAAAACATATAAATTCTATTTAGATATAAAAGAAGTTAGAAATAGAGCTGTAGTTTGACATTTTGATTTTTAACTTTAATTTAATATATATAATTCATTTTAAAGCAGCATGGGGACGACCCATAAATATTTAACTCTGTTTAACACCGTTTTCGACGAAACCACTTTTGTTGGAACCGGAATGTCAAATTATTGCTAAGTTTAATTTTCCAGAATATTTAGGATTAATATGTGAGCGTGGCAAAGGAAACTGTGTTTTGTCCATTTCAGTTAAATTTAATTGACTTAAAAATAGCCATTTTTCAAACAGTCTCAGAATTTGACAAAATTAGTCTTGTTAGAACCGTATTGTCAAAACATAACTAAAAATATATTTTTTGTAATTTTTAGAAGCGGTATGTGGCCCCGGTAATTTAAAATGTACGTCTAAATTAAATATATATTGTTTTATATTTTAATTTTGAAAAAAACATATCGTAACAGCCGAATTGGGTCACGAAACATGTTCCATTGCGTCCGAGACGGGGTTATTAGCTAGGGGCGACACTCGTTTGGTGCGATTTGGAGTACGTGGCGTTAAACAAGAATTACTTGAATTTAAATAAATAGACAGTATAGAATACAGTATAAATACGCGTATTCCTCAAAACCCTAATTCACGCATATACCACAGCCGCCACTCTTAAAACCTATGGCCGATGTTCTTCGAATTAGGATCTCTAATTTTTCCTCATTCAATTCGAATTAACTTATAAATATAATACACAAATTGGAGAGGATTTTACGAGCTTTCATTCTATACGGTTATGTTCTTCTTTAGTTCGGAATTTCGTGAGTTCTATTTACCCAACGGAGCATCGTTCAAACTGGGATTTTTGGTGCCAGGGGCTGTCGAGTTCAGCCTTACGCTGGGAGGATGAAGATGGCACTTTGGCGCAGGGCGTGGTGACATCCGATCAGGCTCCGACGAACTCAGGTAGAGGAGGCAGCTCGATTTATGTACGAGCACGATGGGTTTGAAGCGGTCAGTGGATAAATGATGAAGATGGGGTATTTAATTAACTAAACTATTTAATTACACTAGGTAATGCTAATTAAAGTGATTAATATTCAAACCCTTGTATCTTTTTGAAACGAAAACAGAATCGAACGAAATCTGTTGCGTTGGAATCATAGAAGCGAGAGCTACAGGATAGAACAGTCTGAAGCTGATTTGGAGCTATTTACAAATTCACAAAGAATAATTACCACTGTGAGAAATCTATGTTTTTTTTTAAAATAAACAATTATGAAATTATTATCATAAGTCTATAGTTATTTCCTGTTTCCTATCATTCATGATTGTTATGTGTTGAAATAATGTATGGATCTGTGTTTCCTTGTTGGTTGTTTGTGATGAATTGCAAGAATCATGTTTGTTAAAGTAGAATAAAAACAACACCTTGATTAGAAATGATGTTAGATCAAGATTAACATTTTTACTAATTAGATTATATTAGTTAAAATTAACATATTGTTAATTAGATTATAGTTGAATCAAAAAGTTACATTGAATTGAATTAGAAAGGATTATTTTTGTCATATCAAAAGGAATGGATATTTTTGTGTACATTAAAAGAATTAGATTAGACGATTATTGCTGATTACATAAATAGGATATGACAACATTCATATTTTTGTTTATACTAAAAGATTAGACAACATTCATATTTTTGTTTACATTAAAAGGATTAGCTAATATATACATTTTTGTTAATATAAAAAGAATTATTTGAAATCAAAAGGACATTTTTATCGTTGAATTAGTTAGAATTAAAAAGGACATTTTTAACCGTTAAATTAGTTAGAATTAAAAAGAACATTTTCACTGTCATTTAGTTGGAATTTTAAAAGTACATTTTCATGGTAATTTTTGTTGGAATTAAAAAGTTACATATTTATTTTTATTTTCTTTTTAAAATAAAAAGAATACATTTTTATTGACAATTTCTTTTAGAATAAAAAGAATACATTTTTGTTGTCAATTTCTTTTTAGAATAAAAAGAAACATATTTATTATCATTTTCTTTTTAGAAAAAAAAGCAACATATTTATTGTCATTTCTTTTTAAAATAAAAAGAAACATATTTTATTATCAATTTCTTTCCAGCAAAAAGTTATCCTTTTATTTGCATTCTTTGATGCAAATATACATTGAAATAAAAAGTTAAATTTTTACTTGCATTCTTTGATGCGAATAAAACATGGGAAAAAAGTTTGAATTTTACTTGCAAATTTAGATGCAAATAAAACACTAAATTAAAAGGGGATATTTTATTTACATTTTAGTTGTAAATAGACACATAGAAGTTAAAATACATTTTTATTTACATTTTAAAAGTAAGTAAAACCGTAAAATATAAAGTTACATGTTTATTTACATTATAGATGTAAATAAAGGTTTAAATTAAAAAGTTATATTTTTATTTACATTTTAGATGTAAATAAAAGAATAGATTAAAGAATTATTTTTAATTACATTTTAGTTAAAATAAAAAGAATGAAACCAAAATATTCAATTTTGTCCTTAAAAAAGGAATGAAACATAAATACTCAATTTTGTTATTTAAGAAGAATGAACTAGAATGTACCTTTTTGATTATAATAAAAAAAGATTAAACCAAAATGTATATTTTGATTATTCAGAAGGATTTAACAAAGATAAATTAGAACTGTCAACAAGATAAGAATATCACTTTACCTGTTTTGTTGAATTAGAATTGTCAACAAGATAAGAATATCACCTTACCTGTTTTGTTGAATTAGAATTGTCAACAAAATAAGAACACTTTACCTGTTTTGTTGAATTAGAATTGTCGACAAAATAAGAATATCACTTTTACCTGTTTTGTTGAGTTAGATTTGTATGAAATAAAAATGACATCTACATTGAAACAAAATTGATAAGATAAAGTTACCATTTTTATTGAATTAGATTTGTGTTAAAATAAAATGGTCAATTTGTGTTGAATAAATTTTTTTTAGGAAAAGTTACAATAGATTTAAAATAACATTTTTGTTTAGAAATGTTTATTTAGATTAAATTTGTCACCATTGCTAGAAGCGTTAAATTAGATTAAATTTGTCACTTACGTTATAAGCGTTAGATTAGATTAAAATGACACCTTTGTTAGAAAGGTTATATAAGAATAGAAATGTCGCTTTTGTTATAAAATGTACATTAGAATAAAAGCACTGTTTTTGTTAAGAAGAGTTAACATTAGAATAAAAGCATTGTTTTAGTTAGAAACGTTAACATTAAATTAAAAACATCATTTTTGTTATTATATGACATATTAATGAAAACATCATTTATGTTAGAATAATGCCATGTGAAACACCCCACCTCCGTTAGGGTCACTCTCAAAGGGAATGCCCTAATTTTGGTGGAGGTTTATAAGTATAAGTCACAGATATACAAGACAGATATAAGAACACATATTTGTAAACAGCAGAAAAGCAGAAACTTTTATTTTATAAAAGTAAATACGTGTTACAGCAACATCACCATGATTGTCTTACATCCTTTCAAAAAAAAAAACATAACACCTTCATTACTGTCTTGATTACATTATTTAAAGAAGCATAAAGAAAACATAAATAAACTGCAAAAGCCCCATAGTTGTTGTCCAAAGCCATAGTTCAAAACGAAAAGATCCGAGCAATACATTCTTTCTCTTCAAGCTGGATATGAAGGCTGGTCAAGCTGCAGTATTCCCTCCCTGTGGACCTAGGGGGGGGGGGGAACGGAAGAAAAGAAGACGAAAGAAAAGTAGAGTCAGACATAAAGCCTGAGTAAGTCGAGGACTATTCTGTCTATGAATAAAGAACTGGGTATGATAAGTATAAACAAGAAGTGGGAAAGCACTATAAACTTAGTTAAGTTGTCTAGGGTCGAATATACTATCGTACCCCATGTTAATCTCTGAACCCATATGAACTAGTTCCCAACTGGCACCCCATAATCAGGGTGTAGTGATCCATTCTATGATGATCGGCTCCTACTCGCATAGTAACATGTGTCTTACGGCCCCCGATGTTGTAGTTACCTATGCTGGTCCCACCATGGGGTGTATCAAGTCCCATGGCGGCGGCCCGACACAACCTTAGAATGCACAGGTATGCTACTGGTGCCCAGTGCCTTATTTTTCTGCGCCGGAGTGTGTGCACGCCCGCACCCCGTTAGAACCTACACTGCTACACCACCGCCGTCGATTTGACCTCTTACAATCAGCCCAGTAATCGTGCCCCACCCTGCCTAGTTTCAGGGTATCATGATACACCTTATAGGGTTACTGCTGAAAAGGGTCCCCCGTTACTAGGTTTTCTATTTCTAGCCAACATGCTAAGTTGGTTAAGTGTTTTATAAACCTAACCCCCAATCAGTCTGTTTAGTTTAGCATGTTCTATTTTGATTAAGTCTTTAGTTCACTTAATCCTAACAATCCTGACTCAGCCTTAATTGTCTTATTAAAGCCTTGACCTCTCACATTAGACAGGTATTGTTGTGGCTGCCTGTTGCCGGTTGGTTCCGGGCAGTCTTACGCCACAACTCAGTCTAACCTCGGGTCCTTATTGGGCTCCATGTTTAACCTCCCACATTGGATAGGTATTGTTGTGACTACTGGACAGCCGGGCGGTTCCGGGCAGGTTTACATCACAACTCAATCCAACCTCGGGTTAAACACATCGTATTTTCTACATTTAAATATTTTGTCTTTCTTCTTTATTTTCTTATATGTAAATATTTGCGGCCCATTATTAAAAATCAGTTTAAGCTAATGGTGTAAAGGTTTACACCAAATCATGGGCCCAACCCATACTTGAATTTGGGCCCCTTTACTTTATATTTTCATTTATTAATTAATTTGGCCCAACGCTATTTTCCCCCGTTTAATACGCTCGTTTATTATAATATATGTTGGGCTTAGCCTTTTAAGCCCAACTTAGCCACGCGAAAAAGGGGAGGCTTAAAACGTGATTACATACTGAAGGGGAATGTGAACGCATGAACTTGCAGCATAACATTGGAACTACAAATTAGAAACTGGTGTACTTGCATAGTGGTAACATATACTTTGGTCATAAAGCATAAGTGACATGAATTAAACCATGTAAACTTGTAGTTAAGTTAAGAATCTAATTAAATTAGATATCATTATTGCCACATAGTCTTAACTACAACATAAACTATATTTTTACTTAGGCATAATGTCAAACATAAGCAAATCATGTTCATAAAATTTCTATATGTTTACAAAGGTGCTCACTTTTGTTACTAATACAAAAGTATAGTTCAACTAGAATTATTCCAACTTAATCATGATTTTAAATCTAGTCACATATCCATGGCACACATATACTTATGGCATATATATTTCTAAACATGAAATCATGATTTTTACTTTAGCCATGCAAACTTGCAAATGGGATTTTAAATCTAACTTAGCTATGTACCACATATGTCATCATATAATTCTTGTTAACAATATAGACCTAACATGTTTTTCAATTATGCAAAATATCAAACATAGCCTAGTCATATTCGTAAGTTCGCAAAGAGGTTTTCTAGTACAAAAGTATGGCTTAATACATAGATCATGATGCCAAATTTTCAACATAATTTCATATGAATTATAATAACCTAAATTTGTTCCAATTACACACAAAATGATTTTTGTACAAAAATACACATTATGATGGCATAGTAGCAAAACCACAAACTTGCATGAATTTCAATTAAACAACTACATACATGTAGCTTCAACATGAATTACATACTTTGTATACCTGCATAAAACTACCGCAAACATGTGGTTTTTATAATGAATAACATACTTTGCGAATATCCAAACGTATACTTGCATAAAACGACCGCAAACATGTAGTTTTTATAATGAATAACATACTTTGCGAATATCCAATCGTTATACAATATTCCGAATCGATAAGAATCATAGTAACGCACAAATATGAATTACTTATCACCACAAATCAAGTGTACAAACCAACACAATTATTTATTCATACCAAAATAATACTCTACTTACAATCGTGTGGCGAATTCTCCAATTCAGGAATTTGGAGATGCGACTCCTTGTTGATTTGATTTGTTTAAGTTGCTTTATGCTTTAGAATTTGCCTCCTAATCTTCTCTCAAATTGGTGGCTACTCCTAGTCGCTCCTCTGCAGCATGATGGCCTCGTTCTTATTTTTGAATGAATAAATTAGGTAGAGTCTAGGGTCATTTTTATAGAGTTTATGAACTGATTAGGACCATCGATGTTGCTTGGATAGATCGTAGCCATTCATTCGAAAGAGAGACCAATTAGAGCCTGCCACCTAGCCCTAATGACAAAGCAAGCTTCTGAAAATCGACCAACATAGACTAGGCCAGCCAGGGTGGGCTGGGTTCGACCTGGCTCTGGACCAGGTCGACAGCCCTGTCGACCTGGCTAGACCAGGTCGACAGCCCAGTCGACCTGGGTGCATCAGGCGGGACTTTTCCCGCCCTGGCCAATTGGGCCCGATTTTGAATTCTAAATTGTTTTTCTGAGCTATTTTTCTTATGCTCGAATTTTAAACTTAATTCAGAAACTTCCGGAGGCTATATCTTCTTCATACGGACTCCGTTTTTCGAAAACTCGGACTCTATTTCGCGTATTTTTCCGAGACGAACGCAATGGCGTATCCTGTTTCCCTTAATTCTTTGATTTGAAATTAATTATACTTTAATTTGTGAATTTCACGGTTATAGAATACACGGGGTGTTACATTCTCCCCCACTTAAAAAGGATTTCGTCCCCGAAATCTTCAAGTTAGGAGGAATGTATATCCTAACATCCAATCATCCATCTACTCATCCATCAAACACGAGCATCCATTGTCCTTAAAAGACTTCTAATGCTTCATGATCATATGCGAAGTGTGTGTGTACATGAACTTATCTAATGCAAAATCAGGCGGTCTACTGATTCAGTTGACCTCCTTAATGCGAATTATGTAAGTGCCATGAATCCATCATGTATGCAAATTTTCCTATTCATGATTCTACATGAGTGCACAATCATTCACTACAAATGCAACATCCATATGACAACACATAAAAGTTCAACCATATACGAATGCAAACATATATGCATATGCAATATGAAGTGACTGAGCCGATCTAAAACCTAGATTGTGTGTGTATATGCAACCACGAGCAACCACTAGCAATCACTTGCAACCACTTGCAACCATCATCCATAACATGTTTCAATTACATGTTTTCATCCAAAAGGTTTCTACCTAAAAGATAAGGTCGAGGAAATATACCTAAAAAGATAGATAAAAGCGCAACTTAAGGAAAAAGAAAGATCAAGGATGTACCCTCGAAAAGAAAAGGGTAGGCAGTGCGTATTCTAGCTTCAGTTTCCCAAGTCGCGTCTCCCTCGGCGTCGCTCCACTGAACTTTGACGAGTTTGACTTCGCGGTTGCGTAGCTTCTTCACTTCCGTTCCTAATATGCGGGTTGGAACTTTTCTTATGGTTGCTTCGCATTCCACTTCGGCCTCTTCGAGGATATTTGGCTCTACCACTTCAGCAGACTCATGTAGACATTTTCGGAGATGTGAAACGTGAAAAACGTTGTGAACTCCAGCCAGCCTTTCGGGTAGCTCTAGTCTATAGGCCATTTTCCCAATTTTCTCGATGATAGGGAATGGCCCTACGAACCTTGGTGCCAGTTTTCCTGTGGTTCCAAAACGAACAACATTCCTTAGCGGAGATACCTTAAGAAAAACTCTGTCCCCAACCTCAAATTCATGGTCGGTTCTTCTCTTGTCGGCGTAGGACTTTTGTCTGCCTTGGGCCGTCTTCATCCTTCTTCGTATTAAGTCTACTTTCTCTGAAGTCTCTCGGATCATATCTGATCCAAGTATGAGCTTATCAGTAGACTCCCACCAACAAGTGGGCAATCGGCACGGTCTTCCATATAAAACTTCGAAGGGCGCAATTCCGATGGTTGCTTGATAGCTGTTGTTGTAGGCAAATTCCACCAAAGTAAGGTGGTCTTCCCATGTTCCTCCGAAGTCGAGGACGCATAGTCTTAAAAGGTCCTCCAAAACTCTGTTTACTCTCTCTGTTTGGCCGTCGGTTTGGGGATGATAGGCTGTGCTCAAGCATAACTGCGTTCCTACTGCTTCTTGCAGACTCCGCCAAAACTCACTGGTGAAGATGGGGTCTCGGTCACTAACGATGCTAGATGGTATTCCATGGAGTCGAATGATTTCCTTGAGGTAAAGTGATGCTAGGGATGAGGCAGTTCTTTTACTTTTGACAGGTAAAAAGTGGGCGCTTTTAGTAAGCCTATCCACTATTACCCAAATGCTAGTGTTGCCTCTCCTAGACCTAGGCAGCCCATCGATGAAGTCCACTGAGATGCTATCCCACTTCCACTGCGGGACCTCCAGAGGATGTAGCAGTCCGCCAGGCTTTTTCTGTTCCGCCTTAACCTGTTGGCACACCATACACTTAGAAACGAATTCTGCCACGTCCTTTTTCATGCCGTTCCAGAAGAAAGTCCTTTTCATATCTTTGTACATTTTATCTCCGCCTGGGTGTATCGTCATCTTGGAGTGATGTGCTTCCTCGAGAACCTTCTTTACTAAATCTTTTGCCTGTGGGACGCATAGTCTTCCGTCTCGCCTTAGCAAACCCTTATCGTCGATGGAGTATCTGTTGAGGTGACTTGAAGTCTCACCCCTAATTAGCCTATCAATTGTTTCCACAAGCTGAGGGTCTTCGCGTTGTGCTGTCCCTACTGAATCCACTAAAGTTGGGCGCACTTCGAGAGATGCTAGCAGGCCTGGTACAAAATCGGAGGAGGGCCTAAAGTCGAAGCTGGCTATAAACTCTAGGCTTTCTCTTTCAACAAACAATGGGCTTAGGGTCAATTTCTTTCGGCTCAACGCGTCTGCCACTACGTTGCCTTTGCCTGGAGTGTAGGAGATTTCGAAATCGTACGAGGCAAGAAACTCCATCCATCTCTATTGCGTCAAGTTAAGATCCTTCTGCGAGAAAAGATATTTCAACGATTTATGGTCAGTGTAAAGTTCGAACTTCTCACCTAGGAGATAGTGTCGCCAAGACTTGAGTGCAAAGACGATGGCAGCTAACTCAAGATCGTGGGTCGGGTAGTTCTTTTCGTGCACTTTCAACTGCCTCCCGCCATAAGCTACTACCCTTCCTTCTTGCATTAAGACGGCGCCTAGCCCTGTCCCACATGCATCTGTATAAACAGTGAACATCTTGCTCCCATCTGGCAACGTCAAAACTGGGGCTGTTGTAAGAGCCCTTTTCAGTCGTTGGAAAGCAAACTCGCAATCCAAGTCCCAATTGAACACTAGATTCTTCTTGGTCAATTTCGTGAGCGGAGCTGAGATTTTCGCAAAATCCCTTATGAACTTTCGATAGAAACCTGCTAGTCCTAGAAAACTTCGGACCTCAGTTGCATTCCTTGGCGTCTTCCAATCCTGTACCGCCACTACCTTAGCAGGGTCCACTGCTAACCCTTGGTTGGATACTATGTGCCCAAGGAACCTCACCTCTTTTCTCCAAAAGTGGCATTTGGAGAATTTGGCTTTTAATTGATGGACTCGCAAAGTTTCCAGAATTGCCCTTAAGTGCTGAGCATGTTCTTCTTCACTCTTTGAGAAGATAAGGATATCATCTACGAAGACCACTATGAACTTGTTGAGGAAATCTCTGAATACCCTACTCATCAGGTCCACGAAGTAAGCAGGTGTGTTTGTCAAGCCGAAAGGCATGACAAGCCATTCAAAGAAGCCGTCTGGGGTTCTGAATGCCATTTTATCGATGCTATCTTCAGCCACCCTTAGCTGATGAATACCCGTTGCTAAATCGAGCTGGGAGAAAACAGACGCTCCTACAAGCTGGTCAAACAAATCGTCAATTCTAGGGAGAGGGTGCCTATTCTTTTTCGTTAGCTTGTTGAGCTCCCTATAGTCAACACATAGACGGAGTGAACCGTCCGCCTTTGTAGCGAACACCACTGGAGCGCCCCATTCTGAAATGCTCCTCCTAATGAACCCCTTTTCTAGAAGCTCTTTAATCTGTTTACTGAGCTCTTTCCTTTCTCGTGGAGCCATGTGTCTAACGGGCAACGCAACGGGCTTTGCATTATCAACAAGATATATGCGGAAGTCTATCTCCCGCTTCGGAGGCAAGCCCTTCACTTCTTCGAAGACATCCGGATATTCCCGGACTACTCTAACTGATTGCAAATTTTCAACAGAGGCATCTAGCGATTCAAGATAACTAAGCACAACCGCATACGAGGGATTACAAGAAATTTCCAAAGTATTACCGAGCTAGGTTAGGAGCCTAACAACCCTTTTCTCACAATCAAGGATGGCCCCATTACTGGATAGCCAATCCATGCCCAAAATCAAACCATATCCCGAAAAGCCCAAAACAAAGGCACTACATTGAAATTCTACGCTTAGAATAGAAATTTTCAATTCCAAACAGATCATAGACAAATGAGCTGGGCCCCCAATTGGGTTTGAAACAATTAAGGGGTCCTCTACATTACTAGTTTTTAGGTGCAGAGATTCTACTAAAGTAGACGAGATAAAGGAGTGTGATGCGCCAGAATCAAATAAAGTGCGTACGGGGTGATCATAAAGATAAACTATACTTTCTACAGAAGTATTTATACCTCGCTGTTGCAAAGGTGGCGCTTCTAGCACATGAACCTGTGCCCTTGAGGTGGATCCAGCCCTCTGCCCCTGTCCTCGTTTCTTTGGGCAGTCCTTAGCCCTGTGGCCTGTCTCACCGCAAGAAAAGCACCCACCATTCTCCTTGGCCTTCTTTTTCCGGCAGTCCTTTACTAAGTGCCCCACTTTGCCACAGAAATTGCACTTCCTCTTCTCTTTGTTGCCTTTCCCGCCCTTCTTAAACTCTGTCTTCTTAGGCTGCAAACCCTCATTCTTCCCTTGAGAGCTTTCTGCCTTTGTCTCCTTCTTGCCCTTATCCTCTTCATTCAGCAATGCCATCTGTACCAGTCTTTCATACGTGGCTCCCATGGGTATATGGGTCATGGCCAAACTGTGTCATAGCTCATTCAACCCTTTGACGAAACGGAGAGCCTTCTTGTGCGGGGTGTTGACTAGGTCCAGCCCAAACCTAGCCAGCTCATCGAACTGATTAACATACTCTCTGACTGTCTTGTTCCCTTGCTTAAGAAATAAGAATTTTTCCAACTGCAAACTTCTTTCTGCATCTGAGAGAAATTTAGTCTCAAACCTTGCCCTAAAGTCCTCCCATGTCTCCACTGGTCTTTCTGCATTAGTGACTTCCCACCAGTAGGAAGCCTCACCCTTTAATAGCCATACTGCCAGTTGTACTTTCTGTCTATCTTCTACCTCAAAGATGATGAATAGGTCCTCAGTTTCTTTCAGCCAATTTCTAGCTGCCACGAAGGACTCAGTTCCATGGAAATCCTTTCCTCCCATAGCTTTAAAATCTTTACATATCTTAGCAAACGTGTTTCCCCGTGGAGGAGGTGGAGGAAGAGGTGCTGCTGCAGCTGGATGATTTCCTGCAGTTGGGGGAGGAGGAACGGTAGGACCTGGCTGAGTGGCCCTTGCTTCTAAGAACCGTCTAAACCAACCAGGTATTGGTACACCCTCTGGCAAGTTAAGTTCTTCGGACATGCTGAAACAAAAAGGATAGATTCAAAACGAAGGATAAGAGATAGTACCTATGGCTTTGGGGGGACTTTGCCTTTAAAATAAAATAATATTTTTCTTTTAAAAATGCTTCTTTAAATTTCCTTTTTGAAAATAAATTTTCAAAACTTTTTATCTTATCTGGTAAACCTATGCTCTGATACCAAGTGAAACACCCCACCTCCGTTAGGGTCACTCTCAAAGGGAATGCCCTAATTTTGGTGGAGGTTTATAAGTATAAGTCACAGATATACAAGACAGATATAAGAACACATATTTGTAAACAGCAGAAAAGCAGCAACTTTTATTTTATAAAAGTAAATACGTGTTACAGCAACATCACCATGATTGTCTTACATCCTTTCAAAAAAAAACATAACACCTTCATAACTGTCTTGATTACATTATTTAAAGAAGCATAAAGAAAACATAAATAAACTGCAAAAGCCCCATAGTTGTTGTCCAAAGCCATAGTTCAAAACGAAAAGATCCGAGCAATACATTCTTCCTCTTCAAGCTGGATATGAAGGCTTGTCAAGCTGCAGTATTCCCTCCCTGTGGACCTTGGGGGGGGGGGGGGGGAACGGAAGAAAAGAAGACGAAAGAAATGTAGAGTCAGACATAAAGCCTGAGTAAGTCGAGGACTATTCTGTCTATGAATAAAGAACTGGGTATGATAAGTATAAACAAGAAGTGGGAAAGCACTATAAACTTAGTTAAGTTGTCTAGGGTCGAATATACTATCGTACCCCATGTTAATCTCTGAACCCATATGAACTAGTTCCCAACTGGCACCCCATAATCAGTGTATAGTGATCCATTCTATGATGATCGGCTCCTACTCGCATAGTTACATGTGTCTTACGGCCCCCGATGTTGTAGTTACCTATGCTGGTCCCACCATGGGGTGTATCAAGTCCCATGGCGGCGGCCCGACACAACCTTAGAATGCACAGGTATGCTACTGGTGCCCAGTGCCTTATTTTTCTGCGCCGGAGTGTGTGCACGCCCGCACCCCGTTAGAACCTACACTGCTACACCACCGCCGTCGATTTGACCTCTTACAATCAGCCCAGTAATCGTGCCCCACCCTGCCTAGTTTCAGGGTATCATGATACACCTTATAGGGTTACTGCTGAAAAGGGTCCCCTGTTACTAGGTTTTCTATTTCTAGCCAACATGCTAAGTTGGTTAAGTGTTTTATAAACCTAACCCCCAATCAGTCTGTTTAGTTTAGCATGTTCTATTTTGATTAAGTCTTTAGTTCACTTAATCCTAACAATCCTGACTCAGCCTTAATTGTCTTATTAAAGCCTTGACCTCTCACATTAGACAGGTATTGTTGTGGCTGCCTGTTGCCGGTTGGTTCCGGGCAGTCTTACGCCACAACTCAGTCTAACCTCGGTTCCTTATTGGGCTCCATGTTTAACCTCCCACGTTGGATAGGTATTGTTGTGACTACTGGACAGCCGGGCGGTTCCGGGCAGGTTTACATCACAACTCAATCCAACCTCGGGTTAAACACATCGTATTTTCTACATTTAAATATTGTAACACCCCGAATTTTCTATTAACACTATAGTTGCTAAAATATTAATAAGTGTGTAAGAGAGGGGATGTATCTAATATGAATATAAAAATATTAATAAGTGTGTAAGAGAGGGGATGTATCTAATATGAATATAAAAATATTAATAAGTGTGTGAGAGAGGGGATGTATCTAATATGTATATAAAAACAATAATAAGTAAAGGGGGATGTACCTAATATGCACATTGTAGAAAAAATATATATATTTATGACATGAATAGAAGTTTATTAATATGCCGAGTGTTTGCTGAGTCACTTCTGACTCATTGCTGAGTCAACAAGATAAACCCCATCTTGTCTGAACGGCTGCGGTTATTTCTAGGTTAAATCTAATGGCCTAAATGAATTCTAAAATCTATAAATAAGTGGGTAGACCCTAGACCTAAATCACTTGTAAAATTAGAGAAGCTACCGTCATGCTGCTGCCATGGAGTTCAGCATAGCCGTCACAAACTAAGAAGAGGAAGCCTAATCATCTACAACTAAATCTACACAAATCAAATCAAAAGATCTCTCTTTCTCTAATTCTTTTCTTTTGTTGGTGAGTATGATGATTCTCACAAGGCTATTACAAACTAATTTTACTCAGTTATGAATGGATCACAAGAAAGTGATGTGATTTGTAATTGTAAATTCTATATATTGTGGATCTCTTATTATGTTATTATGTTGTCGTATGATGTAAATTATATATGCTATGTCATGCTATGTTGTAAATTCTCTTATGCTATGTCGTGCTATGTTGAGAATCATGTCAAGCTAAGTTATACTATCATACTATGCCATGTTATAAATCATGCTACATTATGTTGAAAAATCATGTTGTTGGATCATGCTTAAAGTAATGTTTTTTTTTTCTTAATTTAAATGGATCTTGTTTATGGGAATTTGCCTATTAGGTTAGGTGTACCCATAAACTTGAAACTATAATTAAATAAAACTTGATTATGGGAATTTGCCTATTGAGTTAGGTGTACCCATATAAAATCATGTTGTCAAAAATTAGATGATGTTGATTCACACATGTTCATATGTAAGTTTATGAAAATTGATTGAGATTATATTAGGTGAATTTTGAACAAGTTGACACCTTTAGATCCATGACATGTATAATCTATGCAAGTTGGACATATGCAAGTTTCACCCCTTATTATGATTCATTTGGTCACATATACATGTTGTTATTATGATAATCTCTTTTATGCTATGAGTTAGGCTATTCGAGTCTAACATATATTTTGCGAATAAACGTTCAAACGTGGGGTAGGGGTAATATTAGGAATTAATAAATTGGGTGCAATTTTGTAAGATGTTGCATACCATGAATGAATGTCCATAATTGAGTCAATTATGGACATTGTTAAAAATTGGAAGTAATTAATAATTCAAGTAGGGAATTATTAAAATTGGGGGAAAGTGGATTATTATTAATAATCAATGCTTAGGACACGAGGTTGGACCCGTTTGTGATGTAAACCTGCCCGGACCTGCCCGGCAAATCCAGTAGTCACAAATGTGGGCCCAATGTGAGAGGTCCTAGGCCCAAACTAAAGCATAACAGTTGTAAAGACACGAGGTTAGACTCTTTTATGGTGTAAGACTGCCCGGACCCGCCCGGCAAATCCAGCTGCCATAAATGCCAGTCTAATGTGAGAGGTCTTTATGAGGTTATGGCCTTAATGAACTAAGAAATACTTAACCAGATAATCATGTAAGGTGGGACATGGGGGTTAAGTAGGTGCCTTGGGTGGCATGAGGAATCTTGTGGTTGCCTTTAGAGGCATTTGAAATACGATTAGACTTAACCAAACACACATGTAAATGAACATGACTAAGTGGGTTAAGTGGGATGGACTAATGGGGACAAGCTTAGGTGGAATGCTTGTGGTAAATAGTGGGGGCCCATTTCAACCAGTATCCCAAAACGTATCTTTGTGGGCTCGACCCAAGTCGAGGACGGGACACGCATACTGGGTTTGACTATAAGAGGCCAAAACAGGGAGCGGTGGCAACGCAAGTCCAACGGGTTTCATATGCATGTGTGGACCCGGGCTGGTAGGTAAGACCTTGTTGCATCGTGTAGGTATAAGCCGTGCATGTCTGTTGTACCAGGTTCCACTTTAGGGGAGTGATACACCCCACTGTGGGGCCAGCACGGGTATCTACGAGTTAGGGAGCCGATCGAATAATGGGAAGTAGGGTACACCTAGTGGAGATAGGGGCAGGCGGCACCTATGTAGTCAGCTAGGGGTACGTAAAGCCATTGGGAAAGTTTCTAAGTGAAGCTAAGTGGGATGAATCTTTAGGGTGACTGGTGTGGTGCAGTATAGTGTTTATCCTTTAGTATTTAGGAGCGCCTATAACGTTGCCTTTAGCGATTGTCTATGTCCTTAATCTGCTCTTCATAGGCATTTTCTTGTTTTCCAGCTTATGCCTTAGTCCAGTTATTTTGGTAATAGTTGTAACACCCCACACCCGCTATGGTCACTCACTAAGGGAATGCCATAGCATCGGTGGAGTATTTTTGTGAATATAGAACAGAAAAATTACAACAAGACAGATATAAATAGTACTTGAAATTTAAAACATCATCTCATAACAGCGGAAGTAAACATGTCTGGTTACATCATAAAACCACAATAAAAGTCAAGTACACTATCCATCAAAATAAAGAAGTACATAATCCCACTTTCTCATACAATAGCCAAGATAAAAGAAAAGATAACTGGGTAACTGGAGCTTTACATCTATCTAAGCTCCTAGAGACTGGAACAACAATCCTGATCAAGCTCCACTACTGCTAGGATCCACCGCCGGACCTGAGGGTTCGGAAAAAAGATAAAAACAACGGGGTCAGACATAAGTCTGAGCGAGTCCTATAACTTTAACAATACAATCATTAAAGTAACCAGAGAAGACATAAACTTGACCTACGGTAATGTCCGGGGATGAATTGCTACACTAAGCAGCTTGATAGACCTAGGATAAACTAAGATAACCGTAAAGACGCATCCACCCACCCAAGGATGATTATTACACTGCACCACACCAGTCATTCCCATTCAAAGATTGATCCCACCCAAGGACTTAAAGAAAGATATAATTAGTAGTTTCATGTACCCCTAGCTGACCACATAGGTGCCGCCTGCCCCTATCTCCACTAGGTGTACCCCACTACTCCCCAAGCGATCGGCTCCCTACCGTAGATACCCGTGCTGGTCCCACAGTGGGGTGTATCACTCCCCTAAAGTGGCCACCTGATAATATCAACGGTGCACGGCTTTATATCTACACGATGCAACAACGGCTTATCTACCAGCCCGGGCCCACACACGCATATGAAACCCGTTGGACTTGCGTTGCCACCGCTAACCCGTTTTGGCCTCTTATAATCAAGCCCAATATGCGTGTCCCGTCACTCGACATGGGTCGAGCCCACAAAGATACGTTTGGGATATTGGTTGAAATGGGCCCCCAACATGCTACCCACCTAAGCTTGTCACTTATCTAGTGTATCCCACTTAACCCTTTAATCATGTTTAATTACATGTTTTCACTTGGTTAAGTATTCTAATCGTATTTTCTATTGCCACCCAAGGCAACCCACTAGATTCCACATGCCACCCAAGGCAACCACTAAATTTCCACATGCCACCCAAGGCACCCACTTAACCCCTCATGTCCCACTACATGCTAATATGGTTAAGTGTTTCTTAATTAATTAAGACCGTGATCTCCCACAAAGACCTCCCACATTAGACTGGCTGTTATGACCGCCTGGTTAAGCCGGTAGAGTCCGGGCAGTCTTACGTCATAACAGAGTCTAACCTCGTGTCTTTACTTTAATCACGTATTTAGTTTATGGCTAAGACCTCTCACATTGGGCTGACATTTGTAGCAACTGGTTAAGCCGGTCGGGTCCGGGCAGTTTTACACTACAAATGAGTCCAACCTCGTGTCTTAGTCGATTAATTACACCTAATTAATCACCCCCATATTAATTATCCCTAATTAATATCAAGTTTTTCATAACATGGGTAGACCTAACTCAATAGGTAAATTCCCATGGGGTAGACCTAACTCAATAGGTAAATTCCCACTTATGTTAATTAATTTTTCTTATGGTATGCTTAATCATACCCAATCATACTTTTATTAACATATTTACCAACCCCATCGTTCCCCACGTAAATCGTTCTCATATCATGACATAATAAAGGGGAAGATCCAACACAAATATCATGGGTTTAGCATATAACTTTGTCATGGGTTAAGAGGATGTCAACTTGCATATATGAGCATATATTAACCCAACTACATTTAACCCAAACTTGCATGTTATCATACACATATCTTGCAAATCATGTTGAACTTGCATATAAGCATTCTCATAACTTGCATAACATGTTAAACATGCATTTAAGCATACACATAACTTGCATAAGCATTCACATACTTGCATAAGCATTCACATACTTGCATAAGCATTCACATACTTGCATAAGCATTCACATACTTGCATAAGCATACATAACTTGCATATCATGTTAAACTTGCATTTAAGCATATACATATCTTGCATAAGCATTCATATACTTGCATAAGCATGCATAACTTGCAAATCATGTTAAACTTGCATTTAAGCATATACATAACTTGCATATAAACTTGCATAACCACCTACACATAACTTTCATAACACCATACACATAACTTGCATGTGAACTTGCATAACTCACTTTGTTAAACATGCATAAATCCACTTATTAAATATACATAAACCCACTTGTTAAACATGCATAAATCCACTTGTTAAACATGCATAAACCAACTTGTTAAGCATGCATAAACCAACTTATCAAACATGCATAAACCCACTTATTAATTATGCATAAACATAGGAAAACGTAGAGTAGCATATCATTATAAATGATTCAAACTCACTAATCCGCATTTAAGACCATAAGTCTCATTACACCCAATCTACTTACTTTAACAATTGATGTTAAAGTGATAGAAACTCACCAAAACCAAGATTAGCAAACTTATGAAGTAGAACTAGTTGCTAAATATGAAGATGGTGATGATTAGAGATTGATTAGAGAGTGATTAGCTTGCAACTCCTTCATAAATTAGTGGAGGCTCCTTCTAGGATTTAATTTGGCGGCATGAGGCCATCATTTCTATTTTTAGTATGGATTAGGGTAGGTTTAGGGTGTATTTATAGATTAGGTGAGTGTTTTAGGCCCTTAGATTAACCCTAGATTAGATTAGGTCCGTTAGATTTAGGAAATCTCTAGAACCTAGCCCTCCAAGTCAGCCTAGAACCCAACCTGGTGCACCCAGGTTCTCTGGACGCCGCGCCCATGTCGACAGGCAAGTCGACCCCCCTGTCGACAGGCCTGTCGACAGCCCTGTCGACATGGTTAGGGCGGGAAGCTTCCCGCCTACCCCCGCTGGCTCCATTTTGAAATCTGATTTTTAAATCTTTAAATCTGTTTTTAGCTTTAATTTTTCTGCAAACTTCATTGGGCCTTAACTGGGCCATACGGACTCCGATTCTTGAAAACTCGGACTCTATTTCGCGTATTTTCCCGAGACGAACGCAATGACGCAGCCCGTTACCCCCAATTCCCACATCTGAGATTATTTATCCTGTAATTAGTGAATTTTAGTATTAACTAAAATTCGGGGTGTTACATTCTCCCCTCCTTAAAGGATTTCGTCCCCGAAATCTCTAAGCTAAGGAGAATGCATATCCTACCATCCAAACAACCATCTACTCAATCCATCAACCACGGGCATCCATTGTCCTTACACAGTTTCTAATGATGTATGAGCATATGCAAAAAGTGTGTGCATATGTTCCCTACCTAATGTATGAACATATGCAAACCATGATAGTGCCATGCATCCATTATGTATGCGAGAGAACCCTATTGACACATACAATATCTACATGAGTGCACAATCATTCACCAAAATGCATCATCCATATGATAACACAATCATTATACATCCATAAATATAGCCTCCTACATGCAATTTTAATGCAATATGCAATATGAAGTGGCTGAGCCGATCTAGTGCCTAGAGTGTGTGTATATGCATCCACGAGCAACCACTAGCAAACACTTGCATCAACTTGCATCCATCAACCATAACATGTCTCAAACACATGTTTCAACCATAGGTTCACCCTATCTAAAGGTCAAACATTACTAACGAGAGGATATACTAGAGATAAGATAAGTACTAGACAATGATAGAGGAGAAAATAAAGACATACCCTCAAAAAGAAATGGGTACAATGAACGCATCTTCGCTTCCGTCTCCCAAGTTGCGTTGCTCTCATCTTCTCCCCATTGCACTTTGACTAGTTGAACCTCTCGATTCCTCAATTTCCTAGTCTCTGACCCAAGGATGCGAGTAGGAGCTCGTCGAATAGTCGCATCACGCTCTACCTCTACATCTCTAAGCAAGCTCGGCTCTACCACCTCTGTGGTCTCATGTAAGCATTTCCTCAAATGGGACACATGGAATACATCATGAACACCACTAAGTCTGTCAGGCAACTCCACTCTATATGCCATCCATCCAATCCTTTCCTTAATAGGAAACGACCCAACAAACCTCGGTGCTAACTTCCCAACGGATCCAAAGCGAACAACATGTCTCAACGGAGATACCTTGATAAGAACCATGTCCCCAACTTCAAACTCAAGATCCGTCCTCCTCTTATCCGCATAAGATTTTTGCCTATCCTGCGCTGCTTTCATCCTTCTTCGAATCAAGTCAATCTTCTCAGAAGTCTCCCTAATCATATCAGGCCCAAGCAAGATCTTATCTGTAGATTCCCACCAACATGTAGGTGATCGACAAGGCCTTCCATAGAGAGCTTCGAAAGGAGCCATACCAATACTGGACTGAAAGCTGTTATTATATGCGAACTCCACCAATGGAAGATGCTCTTCCCATGTACCTCCAAAATCTAAGATATAAAGCCTCAAAAGGTCTTCTAGAACACGATTCACCCTCTCAGTCTGGCCGTCCGTCTGAGGATGATATGCGGTGCTCAGACACAATTGAGTCCCCACTGCTTCTTGCAAACTTCTCCAGAACTCGCTAGTGAAGATAGGATCTCGATCACTCACTATGCTTGAGGGTACCCCATGCAATCGAACTATCTCTCGAAGATATACTGAAGCTAGCCATGGAGCGGTCCTCTTGCTCTTCACAGGTATGAAATGGGCGCTCTTAGTAAGTCTGTCTACCACCACCCAAATTCCTGTATTACCCTTCCTCGATCTGGGTAACCCGTCAATAAAATCCATCGAGACGCTATCCCACTTCCATTGCGGAACTTCCAATGGGTGAAGTAACCCACCTGGTTTCTTTTGCTCCGCCTTCACTTGTTGGCACACCAAGCATCGAGCGACATACTCGGCCACATCTTTCTTCATACCGGCCCAGAAGAAAACCCTCTTCATGTCCCGGTACATCTTGTCCCCACCGGGATGAATAGTCATCCTAGAACGGTATGCATCATCAAGAATAACCTTCCTCAAACCCTCGTCTTGCGGTACACAAAGTCTACCGTCTCTACGCAAGCACCCCTTATCGTCTAGGGTGTACCTACTCAAATGGCTGGACGACTCCCCTCTTATGAGCTTCTCCACCAACTCAACCAACTGTAGGTTGTCCCTCTGTGCTTCACCAATCCGCCCCAAAAGAGTAGGTCTAACGTCCAAGGAAGCTAGCAAACCGGGTACATAATCGACGGAAGGTCTGAAATCAAACATCGAGATAAATTCCAAGCTTCGTTGTTCCACGAACAATGGACTCAAGGACAACCTCTTCCTGCTCAGGGCGTCCGCCACCACATTACCCTTGCCAGGGGTATATGCTATCTCGAAATCATAGGATGCTAAGAATTCCATCCACCTTTGCTGTCTCAGATTCAAATCCTTCTGAGAAAACAAGTACTTCAATGATTTGTGGTCAGTGAATAATTCGAATCTCTCTCCAAGTAGATAATGGCGCCAAATCTGAAGCGCAAAAACAATAGCGGCCAACTCTAGATCGTGGGTAGGGTAATTTTTCTCATGTGCCCTCAACTGCCTTCCACCATAGGCTATCACCCTTCCCTCTTGCATTAAGACTGCGCCAAGTCATGTCCCACAAGCATCGGTATAAACAACAAATGGCTTGCTCCCATCTGGCAACACTAAAACTGGAGCAGTGGTTAAAACTCTCTTTAGCCGTCGGAACGCATCATCACAATCTACGTCAAATGCGAAAACAAGATTCTTCTTCGTTAAGCGGGTTAATGGGGCTGATATCTTCGCGAAGTCTTTGATAAACTTCCTATAATAACCCGCCAACCCCAAGAAACTTCTTACTTCGGTAGCATTCTTCGGAACCTTCCAATCCTGAATTGATACTACCTTCGCGGGATCCACAGCTATCCCTTCCTTGGAGACCACGTGCCCCAAGAACCGCACCTCCTTCCTCCAGAAGTGACATTTAGAGAATTTAGCCTTAAGGCTATGTGCTCGAAGGGTCTTTAATACCTCCCCAAGATGTAGGGCATGCTCTTCTTCACTCTTAGAAAATACTAAGATATCATCCACAAAGACCACCATAAATTTATTAAGGAACTCCCTAAACAACCTACTCATCAAATCAACAAAGTATGCAGGGGCGTTTGTCAACCCAAATGGCATCACCAGCCACTCATAGAAACCATCCGGAGTTCTAAAGGCAGTCTTGTCTATGCTATCCTCAGCCACCCTCAACTGATGAAATCCCGTGGCTAAGTCCAACTGAGAAAATACTGAAGCGCCAACCAACTGATCGAAAAGATCATCAATCCTCGGCAATGGGTGTCTATTCTTCTTTGTGAGCTTGTTGAGTTCTCTATAGTCTACACAAAGTCTGAGGGACCCATCCACCTTCGTAGCAAATACCACTGGAGCACCCCACTCTGATATACTCCGTCTTATGAACCCCTTCTCAAGCAACTCCCCTACTTGCTTATGGAGTTCCCTCCTCTCACGAGGAGCCATGTTGCGCACTGGTAAAGATACAGGTTTAGCATTATCCACCAGATATATTCGGAAGTCAATCTCCCGCTTCGGAGGTAAGCCCTTCACCTCCTCAAACACATCCGGATATTCCCGGACCACTTTAACAGATTGCAAACTCTCGACCGAAGCGTCAAGTGATTCAAGATAACTTAGCATAACAGAGTCCATGGGATTACAAGAAATCTCGAGAGTGTTACCCAAGCGGGTCATGAGCCTAACAACTCTCCTTTCGCAATCAAGAACGGCACCATTACTAGATAACCAGTCCATGCCCAAAATCAACCCATAGCCCATGAAGCCCAACACAAAAGCATCACATATAAACTCAATGCTAAGTATAGAAATCTTCAAACCCAAACATATCATGGACAAATAAGTGGAGCCCCCAATTGGGTTTGAAACAACCAAGGGATCATCTACCAGACTGGTGTCTAAGTGCAGTGACTCAACTAATGATGATGAGATAAACGAATGCGATGCGCCTGAATCAAACAATGTACGGACAGGATGATCAAATAGAAAAACCAGACTTTCAACGGAAATAGTTCTACCTCTCTCCTGAATCAGTGGAACTGCGAGAGCCTGTACTTGCCCCCTAACCTGACCCGGTGCCATAAGAGCTTGCACCTGTCCTCCTGAGGTAGACCCCGTCCTTTGCCCCTTCTTAGGACAGTCTTTCACTAGATGCCCTGCTTCGCCACAGTGGAAGCAGCCAGTCTTCTTCTTCTTGCGACAATCCTTGCTTAGGTGGCCAGGTGTCCCACAATTGAAACACTTCTTCTTCTTGCCCTTGCCACCGTTGCCTTTCCCACCTTTGTTTTGTTGTTGTTGCTGAGGTCACTTTTGATCTCCCTTCTTCTCGGGTGCCTTATTAGCATTGGGACCCTTCTCTTCTTCATGCATGAGTGCCATGTCAACTAGCTTCTCAAAGGTGGCCCCCATAGGGATAT
This sequence comes from Allium sativum, assembly GCA_030737875.1. Lineage (NCBI taxonomy): Eukaryota > Viridiplantae > Streptophyta > Magnoliopsida > Asparagales > Amaryllidaceae > Allium > Allium sativum. The sequence continues at coordinate 15,385,451 of CM060924.1, forward strand.
GAGTCATAGCCAACCCATGCATCGGTTCATTCAAGCCTTTGACAAACCTCAAAGCCTTCTTTTCCGGTGTATTCACCATATCTAGGCCAAATCTTGCCAATTGATTAAACTTGTTGACATATTCCTTCACCGAGAGATTTCCTTGCTTTAGAGTCAAGAATCTTTCCATATACAAGTTTTCCTCCGCCCTTGAGAGAAACTTTGCCACAAACCTTTGCCTAAAATCCGCCCAAGAGTCAACGGGGCGTTCTCCATTAGTGACCTCCCACCAGAATGAGGCCTCTCCTTTCATTAAACAAGCAGCCAACTTGACTTTCTTTCCTTCTTCCATCTCAAAGATATTTATCAATTCTTCCACCTCCTTAAGCCAATCTCTAGCCTCCACAAAAGTTTCAGATCCTTGAAAAGGTTTCCCTCCCATAGCTTTAAATTCCTTGCAAGTCTTAGCAAAAGTATCCGTGCGAGGAGGAGGGGGAGGAGGAAGATCGGGTGCTACGGTTGGTGGAGGGATATTTGCTGGACCCGCAGTGGTGGCCCTAGCCTCCATCAATCTCCTATACCATACTGGTACCGTCACACCCTCCGGAAAGTTAAGATCCTCAGCCATGCTGAAACGAAAAAGGAAAGATTCAAAACGGAGAATTCGAAGGATATAGATATGGCTATTGGGGATTATGCTTTTCTTTCAAAAACTTTTCTCTTTAAAGACATGTTTTTGAAAATATCTCTTCCAAAAATGTTTTTAGAAAAATAGCTTTTCTAAAAAAAAATATCTGTTCCGGTAACCTGGCTCTGATACCACGTGTAACACCCCACACCCGCTATGGTCACTCACTAAGGGAATGCCATAGCATCGGTGGAGTATTTTTGTGAATATAGAACAGAAAAATTACAACAAGACAGATATAAATAGTACTTGAAATTTAAAACATCATCTCATAACAGCGGAAGTAAACATGTCTGGTTACATCATAAAACCACAATAAAAGTCAAGTACACTATCCATCAAAATAAAGAAGTACATAATCCCACTTTCTCATACAATAGCCAAGATAAAAGAAAAGATAACTGGGTAACTGGAGCTTTACATCTATCCAAGCTCCTAGAGACTGGAACAACAATCCTGATCAAGCTCCACTACTGCTAGGATCCACCGCAGGACCTGAGGGTTGGGAAAAAAGATAAAAACAACGGGGTCAGACATAAGTCTGAGCGAGTCCTATAACTTTAACAATACAATCATTAAAGTAACCAGAGAAGACATAAACTTGACCTACGGTAATGTCCGGGGATGAATTGCTACACTAAGCAGCTTGATAGACCTAGGATAAACTAAGATAACCGTAAAGACGCATCCACCCACCCAAGGATGATTATTACACTGCACCACACCAGTCATTCCCATTCAAAGATTGATCCCACCCAAGGACTTAAAGAAAGATATAATTAGTAGTTTCATGTACCCCTAGCTGACCACATAGGTGCCGCCTGCCCCTATCTCCACTAGGTGTACCCCACTACTCCCCAAGCGATCGGCTCCCTACCGTAGATACCCGTGCTGGTCCCACAGTGGGGTGTATCACTCCCCTAAAGTGGCCACCTGATAATATCAACGGTGCACAACTTTATATCTACACGATGCAACAACGGCTTATCTACCAGCCCGGGCCCACACACGCATATGAAACCCGTTGGACTTGCGTTGCCACCGCTAACCCGTTTTGGCCTCTTATAATCAAGCCCAATATGCGTGTCCTGTCACTCGACATGGGTCGAGCCCACAAAGATACGTTTGGGATATTGGTTGAAATGGGCCCCCAACAAGCTACCCACCTATGCTTGTCACTTATCTAGTGTATCCCACTTAACCCTTTAATCATGTTTAATTACATGTTTTCACTTGGTTAAGTATTCTAATCGTATTTTCTATTGCCACCCAAGGCAACCCACTAGATTCCACATGCCACCCAAGGCAACCACTAAATTTCCACATGCCACCCAAGGCACCCACTTAACCCCTCATGTCCCACTACATGCTAATATGGTTAAGTGTTTCTTAATTAATTAAGACCGTGATCTCCCACAAAGACCTCCCACATTAGACTGGCTGTTATGACCGCCTGGTTAAGCCGGTAGAGTCCGGGCAGTCTTACGTCATAACAGAGTCTAACCTCGTGTCTTTACTTTAATCACGTATTTAGTTTATGGCTAAGACCTCTCACATTGGGCTGACATTTGTAGCAACTGGTTAAGCCGGTCGGGTCCGGGCAGTTTTACACTACAAATGAGTCCAACCTCGTGTCTTAGTCGATTAATTACACCTAATTAATCACCCCCATATTAATTATCCCTAATTAATATCAAGTTTTTCATAACATGGGTAGACCTAACTCAATAGGTAAATTCCCATGGGGTAGACCTAACTCAATAGGTAAATTCCCACTTATGTTAATTAATTTTTCTTATGGTATGCTTAATCATACCCAATCATACTTTTATTAACATATTTACCAACCCCATCGTTCCCCACGTAAATCGTTCTCATATCATGACATAATAAAGGGGAAGATCCAACACAAATATCATGGGTTTAGCATATAACTTTGTCATGGGTTAAGAGGATGTCAACTTGCATATATGAGCATATATTAACCCAACTACATTTAACCCAAACTTGCATGTTATCATACACATATCTTGCAAATCATGTTGAACTTGCATATAAGCATTCTCATAACTTGCATAACATGTTAAACATGCATTTAAGCATACACATAACTTGCATAAGCATTCACATACTTGCATAAGCATTCACATACTTGCATAAGTGTTCACATACTTGCATAAGCATTCACATACTTGCATAAGTATTCACATACTTGCATAAGCATACATAACTTGCATATCATGTTAAACTTGCATTTAAGCATATACATATCTTGCATAAGCATTCATATACTTGCATAAGCATGCATAACTTGCAAATCATTTTAAACTTGCATCTAAGCATATACATAACTTGCATATAAACTTGCATAACCACCTACACATAACTTTCATAACATCATACACATAACTTGCATGTGAACTTGCATAACTCACTTTGTTAAACATGCATAAATCCACTTATTAAATATACATAAACCCACTTGTTAAACATGCATAAATCCACTTGTTAAACATGCATAAACCAACTTGTTAAGCATGCATAAACCAACTTATCAAACATGCATAAACCCACTTATTAATTATGCATAAACATAGGAAAACGTAGAGTAGCATATCATTATAAATGATTCAAACTCACTAATCCGCATTTAAGACCATAAGTCTCATTACACCCAATCTACTTACTTTAACAATTGATGTTAAAGTGATAGAAACTCACCAAAACCAAGATTAGCAAACTTATGAAGTAGAACTAGTTGCTAAATATGAAGATGGTGATGATTAGAGATTGATTAGAGAGTGATTAGCTTGCAACTCCTTCATAAATTAGTGGAGGCTCCTTCTAGGATTTAATTTGGCGGCATGAGGCCATCATTTCTATTTTTAGTATGGATTAGGGTAGGTTTAGGGTGTATTTATAGATTAGGTGAGTGTTTTAGGCCCTTAGATTAACCCTAGATTAGATTAGGTCCGTTAGATTTAGGAAATCTCTAGAACCCAGCCCTCCAAGCCAGCCTAGAACCCAACCTGGTGCACCCAGGTTCTCTGGACGCCGCGCCCATGTCGACAGGCAAGTCGACAGGCAAGTCGACCCCCCTGTCGACAGGCCTGTCGACAGCCCTGTCGACATGGTTAGGGCGGGAAGCTTCCCGCCTACCCCCGCTGGCTCCATTTTGAAATCTGATTTTTAAATCTTTAAATCTGTTTTTAGCTTTAATTTTTCTGCAAACTTCATTGGGCCTTAACTGGGCCATACGGACTCCGATTCTTGAAAACTCGGACTCTATTTCGCGTATTTTCCCGAGACGAACGCAATGACGCAGCCCGTTACCCCCAATTCCCACATCTGAGATTATTTATCCTGTAATTAGTGAATTTTAGTATTAACTAAAATTCGGGGTGTTACAATAGTATTGTAGAATTATCATATTCACCAGACTTTATGTCTGACCCCCTCTTTTCCATCCTTTTTCTCCCTTCAGGTCTGTAGGTTGGGCCAAGTTCTAGTGGAGTCTAGTTGGATCGCTTATCTTCTGGAAAGCTTGGACTGCTGAAGTAAAGTCCAGCTTGTTATCTTTCTTTTTAATGGCTATTCATGTAATGGGATTATGTACTTGTTTTATCAGGATAGATATTGTACTTGACATTGAATGTGGTGTTATGATGTAATCAAACATGTTTTGACTTCTGCTACAATGAAATAAAGTGTTTGAATTTCCAAGTACTATTTTATATCTGTCTTGTTGTAATTTTACTGTTCTATATTCACTTAAAACCTCCATGGAAGTTAATGCATTCCCTTTGTGAGTGACATTAATGGACGTGGGGTGTTACACGTGGTATCAGAGCATAAGGTTACCAGAACAGATAAAAAAAATTTTTTTTAGAAAAATATTTTTTTTTCTAAAGTATTTTTGGAAGAAGTGCTTTCAAAAAAAAAAAACATGTTATTTAAAGAGAGTTTTTATGAAAAACATAATCCCAAATAGCCATATCCTTATCTTTATCTTTCGAATTCTCCATTTTGAATCTTTCCTTTTTCGTTTCAGCATGGCTGAAGATCTTAATCTCCCAGAAGGTGTGACGATTCCAGGGTGGTTTAGGAGATACTTGGAGGCTAGGGCCACCACTGCAGGCCCAGCGGATACTCCTCCACCCCTAGTTGCACCCATTCCTCCTCCTCCTCCTCCTCCTCGTGTTGACACTTTTGCAAAGACGTGCAAGGAATTCAAGGCTATGGGAGGAAAAACTTTTCAAGGGACTGAGACGTTTGTGGAGGCCAGAGATTGGCTTAAGGAGACTGAGGAATTGTTGGATATCTTTGAAGTGGAAGATGGGAGGAAAGTCCGTTTAGCTGCTTGGTTAATGAAGGGAGAGGCCTCGTTTTGGGGGGAGGTCACTAACGGGGAACGTCCAGTTGATTCATGGGCGGATTTCAGACGAAGGTTTGAGGCAAAGTTTCAAGGGCAGAGGAGAACTTAAATATGGAAAAATTCCTGGCACTAAAGCAAGGGAGCTCATCAGTAAAGGAATATGTCAATAAATTTAATCAGTTAGCAAGGTTTGGCTTGGAGTTGGTGAACACGCCAGAGAAGAAAGCTTTGAGGTTCGTTAGAGGTTTGAATGAACCGTTGCAAGGGTTGGCTATGACCCACATCCCTATGGGAGCCACCTTTGAAAAGCTAGTAGAAATGGCACTTATGCATGAGGATATGGCAGTTGAAAAGGAAGGGGATCAGAAGAAACCCCAACAGCAAAATAAGAAGGGTGGTAAAAAAAATAATGGCAAAGGGAAGAAGAAATGCTTCAATTGTGGGACGCCTGGCCATCTCAGCAAAGATTGTAGAAAGAAAAAGAAGATTGGTTGTTTTCATTGTGGAGATGCGGGACATTTATTGAAGGACTGTCCAAAGAAGGGGCAGAGGGCAGGGTCTACCTCGGGAGGACAGGTGCAGGCTCTTATGGCACCAGGGCAGGCAAGGGGGCAAGTTCAGGCTATTGCGGCCCCACCGCTGCAAGAAAGAGGTAGAACAATTTCTGTTGAAAGCTTAGTTTTTCTGTTTGATCATCCTGTCCGTACCTTATTCAATTCTGGCGCATCTCATTCGTTTATCTCTGCATCATTAGTTGAATCACTGCACTTGAACACTAGTTTAGTAGAGGATCCCTTGGTCGTTTCAAATCCAATTGGGGGTTCGGCTCATTTGACCATGATATGTTTGGATTTGAAAATCTCTATACTTAGCGTTGAATTTAGATGTGATGCTTATGTATTGGGCTTCACGGGCTATGGGCTAATTTTAGGAATGGATTGGTTGTCTAGAAATAGGGCCATTCTTGATTGTGAAAGGAGAGTAGTTAGGCTTGTGACTCGCCTTGGTAATGCTCTCGACATCTTTTGTAATCCCATAAATTCCGTTATGCTAAGTTATCTTGAATCGCTTGACGCGTCTGTAGAGAACCTGCGATCGGTAGAAGTGGTCCGGGAATATCCGGATGTGTTTGAGGAGGTGAAGGGCTTACCTCCAAAGCGGGAGATAGACTTTCGAATTTATCTTGTGGATAATGCTAAACCCGTATCTTTGCCAGTGCGCCACATGGCTCCTCGTGAAAGGAGGGAACTCAATAAGCAAGTAAAGGAGTTGCTTGAGAAGGGGTTCATAAGACGTAGTATATCGGAGTGGGGTGCTCCAGTAGTTTTTGCCACAAAGGCGGATGGGTCTCTTAGACTTTGTATGGACTATAGAGAACTAAACAAGCTTACTAAAAAGAACCGACACCCACTGCCGAGGATTGACGATCTCTTTGATCAGTTAGTTGGCGCCTCAGTGTTTTCGCAGTTGGACTTAGCCACTGGCTTTCATCAACTGAGAGTGGCTGAGGATAGTATAGATAAGACTGCTTTTAGGACTCCTGACGGATTCTATGAATGGCTAGTGATGCCCTTTGGTTTGACAAACGCCCCTGCATATTTTGTTGATTTGATGAGTAGGGTGTCTAGGGAATACCTTAACAAATTCGTGGTAGTCTTTGTGGATGACATCTTAGTCTTTTCTAAGAATAAAGAAGAGCACTCCCTACATCTTAGGGAAGTGTTGGAAACCCTTCGAGCGAATAACCTTAAGGCAAAATTTTCTAAGTGTCACTTCTGGAGGAAGGAAGTACGGTTCTTAGGGCACGTGGTTTCCAAAGAAGGGATAGCAGTGGATCCCGCAAAGGTGGTGGCCATCCAAGATTGGAAGGTCCCTAAAAATGCAACCGAAGTAAGAAGTTTCTTGGGGTTGGCTGGCTATTATAGGAAGTTTATCAAAGACTTCGCAAAAATATCAGCTCCATTAACACGGTTAACGAAGAAGAACCTGGTTTTTACGTGGGACAAAGATTGCGATGATGCGTTCCAACGTTTAAAGAGAGCCTTAACTTCAGCCCCAGTCTTAGTGCTGCCAGACGGGAATAAACCGTTTACCATCTATACTGATGCTTGTGGGACGGGACTTGGCGCGGTCCTCATGCAAGAGGGAAGAGTAATAGCCTATGGTGGAAGGCAGTTGAGGGTTCATGAAAAGAATTACCCCACGCATGACTTAGAGCTAGCCGCAATTGTTTTCGCGCTTAAGTCTTGGCGTCACTATCTTCTTGGTGAGAAATTCGAACTGTTCACTGACCACAAATCATTAAAATACTTATTCTCTCAGAAGGATTTTAATTTAAGGCAGCAACGGTGGATGGAATTCTTAGCCTCCTACGATTTTGAAATAGCATATACCCCGGGCAAGGGTAACATGGTGACAGACGCCTTAAGTAGGAAAAGGTTGTCCTTGCGTCCGTTGTTTGTTGAACGACAAAGCTTAGAATTCATCTCTATGTTTGACTTTAGACCCTCCGTTGACTTAGTACCCAGTCTGTTAGCATCCTTGGAGGTTAGACCTACACTTCTAGGATGGGTTGGTGAGGCACAGCGAGACGACCCACAGTTGGTTGAGATAGTAGAAAAGCTCAAAGGGGGGGAGTCGTCAAGCCATCTTCGTTGGTATACCCTAGACGATAAGGGTTGGTTACGAAGGGATAATAGACTTTGTGTACCACAAGACTAAGACTTAAGGAAGGCCATTCTTGATGATGCTCATCGCTCAAAAATGACCATTCATCCCGGCGGGGATAAGATGTACAAAGATATGAAGCGGGTTTTCTTTTGGGCCAGTATGAAAAAGGATGTGGCCGAGTACGTCGCTAGATGCTTGGTGTGCCAACGAGTTAAAGCAGAACAAAAGAAACCCGGTGGGTTGCTTCACCCATTAGAAGTTCCACTATGGAAATGGGAAAGCATCTCAATGGATTTTGTGGATGGATTACCAAGATCAAGGAAGGGTAACACGGGGATTTGGGTTATAGTAGATAGACTTACTAAAAGCGCCCATTTTATTCCCGTGAAAAGTAAGAGGACTGCTCCGTGGTTGGCTTCTGTATACATTAAGGAGATAGTTCGTTTGCACGGTATTCCTTCTAGTATAGTAAGCGACCGTGACCCCATCTTTACTAGCGAATTTTGGAAGAGTTTACAAGAGGTGGTAGGGACTCAGCTATGTTTGAGCACCACATATCATCCTCAGACAGACGGCCAGACCGAGATGGTGAATCGCATTCTAGAGGATCTTTTAAGGCTTTGTATCCTAGACTTTAGGGGTACATGGGAAGAGCACCTTCCGTTAGTAGAATTCACATATAATAATAGCTTTCAGTCTAGTATTGGCGTGGCACCTTTCGAAGCTCTTTATGGAAGGCCTTGCCGTTCGCCTACATGCTGGTGGGAATCTACCGATAAAATCCTACTTGGGCCCGATATGGTTAGGGAAACCTCGGAGAAGATTGAGTTGATTCGAAGGAGGATGAAAGCAGCACAAGATAGGTAGAAATCGTATGCTGATAAGAGGAGGACAGATCTTGAGTTTGACATTGGGGACATGGTTTTTATCAAAGTATCTCCGTTATAGAATGTTGTTCGCTTTGGGTCCGTGGGGAAATTAGCACCAAGGTTTGTAGGGCCGTTTCCTGTAAAAGACAGGATTGGGAAGATGGCATATAGGGTGGAGTTGCCTGAGAAACTTAGTGGAGTACACGACGTATTCCATGTATCACATTTGAGGAAGTGTTTGCACAAGACCGCGGAGGTGGTAGAGCCGAGCTTGCTTAAAGAGGTGGAAATAGAGCGTGATGCAACAATTAGACGAGCTCCTACATGCATTCTTGGGTCGGAGATCAAAAAGTTAAGGAATCGAGAGGTCAGACTGGTTAAAGTGCAATGGGGAGATGATGAGAGCAACGCAACTTGGGAGACAGAAGAGAAGATGCGTTCGTTGTACCCTTTTCTTTTTGAGGGTATGTCTTTTAATTTCTCCTTTATCGCTTAGCTTATCTTATCTTATCTTTAGTATGTCCTCTCATTAGTATCTTTGACCTTTAGTTAGGATAATCCTATGGTTGAAACATGTGTTTGAGACATGTTATGTATGATGGATGCAAAATGGATGCAAGTGTTTGCTAGTGGTTGCTCGTGGATGCATATATACACACACTTTAGGCACTAGATCGGCTCAGTCACTTCATATTGCATATTGCATATATATGGATGTATTTAGTATAATGGATGTATAATGGTTGTACCATCATATGGATGCTGCATTCGGTTGAATGGGTGTGCACGCATATAGAAGTAGTATGTAAGCAATTAGGATCTTTTGCATACATAATGGATTCATGACACTTACATAATTTGCATTAAGGAGGTCAACTGAATCAGTAGACCGCCTGATTTCGCATTAGGTAAGGACATGTACACACACTTGCATATGATCATAAAGCATTAGAAGTCTTTTAAGGACAATGGATTCCTGTGTATGATGGAGATGAACGTTTGGATGGTAGGATATACATTCTTCCAGACTTGAAGATTTCGGGGACGAAATCCTAAAAGGAGGGGAGAATGTAACACCCCGAATTTTCTATTAACACTAAAGTTGCTAAAATATTAATAAGTGTGTAAGAGAGGGGATGTATCTAATATGAATATAAAAATATTAATAAGTGTGTAAGAGAGGGGATGTATCTAATATGAATATAAAAATATTAATAAGTGTGTGAGAGAGGGGATGTATCTAATATGTATATAAAAACAATAATAAGTAAAGGGGGATGTACCTAATATGTACATTGTAGAAAATATATATATATATATTTATGACATGAATAGAAGTTTATTAATATGCTGAGTGTTTGCTGAGTCACTTCTGACTCATTGCTGAGTCAACAAGATAAACCCCATCTTGTCTGAACGGCTGCGGTTATTTCTAGGTTAAATCTAATGGCCTAAATGAATTCTAAAATCTATAAATAAGTGGGTAGACCCTAGACCTAAATCACTTGTAAAATTAGAGAAGCTACCGTCATGCTGCTGCCATGGAGTTCAGCATAGCCGTCACAAACTAAGAAGAGGAAGCCTAATCATCTACAACTATATCTACACAAATCAAATCAAAAGATCTCTCTTTCTCTAATTCTTTTCTTTTGTTGGTGAGTATGATGATTCTCACAAGACTATTACAAACTAATTTGACTCAGTTATGAATGGATCACAAGAAAGTGATGTGATTTGTAATTGTAAATTCTATATATTGTGGATCTCTTATTATGTTATTATGTTGTCGTATGATGTAAATTATATATGCTATGTTGTAAATTCTCTTATGCTATGTCGTGCTATGTTGAGAATCATGTCAAGCTAAGTTATACTATCATACTATGCCATGTTATAAATCATGCTATATTATGTTGAAAAATCATGTTGTTGGATCATGCTTAAAGTTATGTTTTTTTCTTCTTAATTTAAATGGATCTTGTTTATGGGAATTTGCCTATTAGGTTAGGTGTACCCATAAACTTGAAACTATAATTAAATAAAACTTGATTATGGGAATTTGCCTATTGAGTTAGGTGTACCCATATAAAACCATGTTGTTAAAAAATTAGATGATGTTGATTCACACATGTTCATATGTAAGTTTATGAAAATTGATTGAGATTATATTAGGTGAATTTTGAACAAGTTGACACCTTTAGATCCATGACATGTATAATCTATGCAAGTTGGACATATGCAAGTTTCACCCCTTATTATGATTCATTTGGTCACATATACATGTTGTTATTATGATAATCTCTTTTATGCTATGAGTTAGGCTATTCGAGTCTAACATATATTTTGCGAATAAACGTTCAAACGTAGGGTAGGGGTAATATTAGGAATTAATAAATTGGGTGCAATTTTGTAAGATGTTGCATACCATGAATGAATGTCCATAATTGAGTCAATTATGGACATTGTTAAAAATTGGAAGTAATTAATAATTCAAGTAGGGAATTATTAAAATTGGGGGAAAGTGGATTATTATTAATAATCAATGCTTAGGACACGAGGTTGGTCCCGTTTGTGATGTAAACCTGCCCGGACCCGCCCGGCAAATCCAGTAGTCACAAATGTCGGCCCAATGTGAGAGGTCCTAGGCCCAAACTAAAGCATAACAGTTGTAAAGACACGAGGTTAGACTCTTTTATGGTGTAAGACTGCCCGGACCCGCCCGGCAAATCCAACTGCCATAAATGCCAGTCTAATGTGAGAGGTCTTTATGAGGTTACGGCCTTAATGAACTAAGAAATACTTAACCAGATAATCATGTAAGGTGGGACATGGGGGTTAAGTAGGTGCCTTGAGTGGCATGAGGAATCTGGTGGTTGCCTTTAGAGGCATTTGAAATACGATTAGACTTAACCAAACACACATGTAAATGAACATGACTAAGTGGGTTAAGTGGGATGGACTAATGGGGACAAGCTTAGGTGGAATGCTTGTGGTAAATAGTGGGGGCTCATTTCAACCAGTATCCCAAAACGTATCTTTGTGGGCTCGACCCAAGTCGAGGACGGGACACGCATACTGGGTTTGACTATAAGAGGCCAAAACAGGGAGCGGTGGCAACGCAAGTCCAACGGGTTTCATATGCGTGTGTGGACCCGGGCTGGTAGGTAAGACGTTGTTGCATCGTGTAGGTATAAGCCGTGCATGTCCGTTGTATCAGGTTGCCACTTTAGGGGAGTGATACACCCCACTGTGGGGCCAGCACGGGTATCTACGAGTTAGGGAGCCGATCGAATAATGGGAAGTAGGGTACACCTAGTGGAGATAGGGGCAGGCGGCACATATGTAGTCAGCTAGGGGTACGTAAAGCCATTGGGAAAGTTTCTAAGTGAAGCTAAGTGGGATGAATCTTTAGGGTGACTGGTGTGGTGCGGTATAGTGTTTATCCTTTAGTATTTAGGAGCGCCTATAACGTTGCCTTTAGCGATTGTCTATGTCCTTAATCTGCTCTTCATAGACATTTTCTTGTTTTCCAGCTTATGCCTTAGTCCAGTTATTTTGGTAATAGTATTGTAGAATTATCATATTCACCAGACTTTATGTCTGACCCCCTCTTTTCCATCCTTTTTCTCCCTTCAGGTCCGCAGGTTGGGCCAAGTTCTAGTGGAGTCTAGTTGGATCGCTTATCTTCTGGAAAGCTTGGACTGCTGAAGTAAAGTCCAGCTTGTTATCTTTCTTTTTAATGGCTATTCATGTAATGGGATTATGTACTTGTTTTATCAAGATAGATATTGTACTTGACATTGAATGTGGTGTTATGATGTAATCAAACATGTTTTGACTTCTGCTACAATGAAATAAAGTTTTTGAATTTCCAAGTACTATTTTATATCTGTCTTGTTGTAATTTTACTGTTCTATATTCACTTAAAACCTCCATGGAAGTTAATGCATTCCCTTTGTGAGTGACATTAATGGACGTGGGGTGTTACAAATATTTTGTCTTTCTTCTTTATTTTCTTATATGTAAATATTTGCGGCCCATTATTAAAAATCAGTTTAAGCTAATGGTGTAAAGGTTTACACCAAATCATGGGCCCAACCCATACTTGAATTTGGGCCCCTTTACTTTATATTTTCATTTATTAATTAATTTGGCCCAACGCTATTTTCCCCCGTTTAATATGCTCGTTTATTATAATATATATTGGGCTTAGCCTTTTAAGCCCAACTTAGCCACGCGAAAAAGGGGAGGCTTAAAACGTGATTACATACTAAAGGGGAATGTGAACGCATGAACTTGCAGCATAACGTTGGAACTACAAATTAGAAACTGGTGTACTTGCATAGTGGTAACATATACTTTGGTCATAAAGCATAAGTGACATGAATTAAACCATGTAAACTTGTAGTTAAGTTAAGAATCTAATTAAATTAGATATCATTATTGCCACATAGTCTTAACTACAACATAAACCTATATTTTTACTTAGGCATAATGTCAAACATAAGCAAATCATGTTCATAAAATTTCTATATGTTTACAAAGGTGCTCACTTTTGTTACTAATACAAAAGTATAGTTCAACTAGAATTATTCCAACTTAATCATGATTTTAAATCTAGTCACATATCCATGGCACACATATACTTATGGCATATACATTTCTAAACATGAAATCATGATTTTTACTTTAGCCATGCAAACTTGCAAATGGGATTTTAAATCTAACCTAGCTATGTACCACATATGTCATCATATAATTCTTGTTAACAATATAGACCTAACATGTTTTTCAATTATGCAAAATATCAAACATAGCCTAGTCATATTCGTAAGTTCGCAAAGAGGTTTTCTAGTACAAAAGTATGGCTTAATACATAGATCATGATGCCAAATTTTCAACATAATTTCATATGAATTATAATAACCCAAATTTGTTCCAATTACACACAAAATGATTTTTGTACAAAAATACACATTATGATGGCATAGTAGCAAAACCACAAACTTGCATGAATTTCAATTAAACAACTACATACATGTAGCTTCAACATGAATTACATACTTTGTATACCTGCATAAAACTACCGCAAACATGTGGTTTTTATAATGAATAACATACTTTGCGAATATCCAAACGTATACTTGCATAAAACTACCGCAAACATGTAGTTTTTATAATGAATAACATACTTTGCGAATATCCAATCGTTATACAATATTCCGAATCGATAAGAATCATAGTAACGCACAAATATGAATTACTTATCACCACAAATCAAGTGTACAAACCAACACAATTATTTATTCATACCAAAATAATACTCTACTTACAATCGTGTGGCGAATTCTCCAATTCAGGAATTTGGAGATGCGACTCCTTGTTGATTTGATTTGTTTAAGTTGCTTTATGCTTTAGAATTTGCCTCCTAATCTTCTCTCAAATTGGTGGCTACTCCTAGTCGCTCCTCTGCAGCATGATGGCCTCGTTCTTATTTTTGAATGAATAAATTAGGTAGAGTCTAGGGTCATTTTTATAGAGTTTATGAACAGATTAGGACCAATGATGTTGCTTGGATAGATCGTAGCCATTCATTCGAAAGAGAGACCAATTAGAGCCTGCCACCTAGCCCTAATGACAAAGCAAGCTTCTGAAAATCGACCAACATAGACTAGGCCAGCCAGGGTGGGCTGGGTTCGACCTGGCTCTGGACCAGGTCGACAGCCCTGTCGACAGCACTGTCGACCTGGCTAGACCAGGTCGACAGCCCAGTCGACCTGGGTGCATCAGGCGGGACTTTTCCCACCCTGGCCAATTGGGCCCGATTTTGAATTTTGAATTGTTTTTCTGAGCTATTTTTCTTATGCTCGAATTTTAAACTTAATTCAGAAACTTCCGGAGGCTATATCTTCTTCATACGGACTCCGTTTTTCGAAAACTCGGACTCTATTTCGCGTATTTTTCCGAGACGAACGCAATGGCATATCCTGTTTCCCTTATTTCTTTGATTTGAAATTAATTATACTTTAATTTGTGAATTTCACGGCTATAGAATACACGGGGTGTTACACCATGTTATAATATCATTTATGTTAGTATAATGTTAGGTTGCATTAAAATAGCATTTTTGTTATAGAAAAATTATGTTAGTTTAAAATAGCATTTTTGTTATAGAAAATTTTTGTTAGATAGTTAAAAAGAAAAACATGTTATTTCATGTTTGTCATATAAAAATGTTACATTTCTTATTCTAGATAAAATAAACAGAAAAACATGTTAAACACGTTTTGCCATTTAAAACGACATTTTTAATATGGTAAGTTAGAATATATAGAAATTTATGTTAAACAGGTAATGTCATTAAAAATGACATTTTTATCATGTTAGTAAAAATAATGATGACATAGATATGTTAGTTGAAATTAAATTATAGTTATCCATTTTTAATGTAAAACAGTTAACTTTGGGTAGATGATTCTAATCGAATTAGATTGCTTAAACTTATTAACCCATGATCTATTTATATAAACTGTTGTTGTATGAAAACACCACACGGTTGTTC
Organism: Allium sativum; assembly: GCA_030737875.1. Taxonomy (NCBI): domain Eukaryota; kingdom Viridiplantae; phylum Streptophyta; class Magnoliopsida; order Asparagales; family Amaryllidaceae; genus Allium; species Allium sativum. Next base: position 15,400,594 of record CM060924.1, read on the forward strand.
GGATGACAAACACTAGTCCCAATATTTAATTAATTGTCAATAGATGGATTGACAGTCTGTGTTGAGCGTTATTTATCCATTTTAATGCTCGCACAGTTATAAGTCACACTTTGGTTGTGAATGTATTGATTGTTAATTGTTTATCATTGTCATTGAATATATGCAATGTATGAAATCCATATAGTGGAACTTATATGGTAATTGATTGGGTCACATCCTGATTCAGAATATTTTTAGGGAAATATTATTTCTTTAGAATAAAGAACACCTATATATAAAGAATATTTTAAGTAAACAATTTTGTAAGTAAATAATATTTTAAAATAAAGAATATTTTAAAATATAAAATGGTGAAGCCGAATTATGTAGCAAACGTTATTTTGACCCAAATGGGTTTATCGCTCGATTTATTTCATTTTAAATTAAGAATAAAAAGAAGTGATTTATAAATCTATTATTTTGATAATATAAATATTTTAATGTGATTAAAATATAGAATACTCAATGTGGCTTTAAAATTGAAAAGGAAGATAAAATCACTTTAAAATAGATTTATAAATATTTTATAAAATATGTTTTAATAGAAATCGACGATATATTAAATATATTTCTATAATGGCTTGAATAGAACGCACAGTGCAGCGGCCGTTCGCGAATTTCGACCATTAACTTTAAATTGACATAACGCGAGATCCGACCGTCGGATTCCCCTAAAACCGGAACCGTTGGGTTCGTCTCGAAAAGTGCTTTCCAATGAATATAAGAGTTTTGAAATCTATAGGTTAGATTTGGAGATATGTCCAAATCAATATCAGAAAAGGTCGCTATGGATGCAGTTCGATGACCGTTTATGGAAATCAACTGTATAGGCCTTAATAAAATAAATAAAAATATAGAAAAATTATGTAAAATCAAAATACATGATTTAAAAGACTTTATGATGAAAAACTCAAATTTTGTAAAGATAAAATATATTTTTATCAAAATGAACTAGTTATTAACTAGAAATATGATGCAATGTTTTAAATTAAATAAATTGGAATTTGGGTTATCGTGAATGGTGTCTTAAATAACACCATTCTTAAAACCCCGTGTAAAAGAGATAAATTTTTTAATTAAGACAAATAGAGTTTCCTAATTATATTTAATGATTGGAATAAATGAAATGCGAATTGGGTTTATCGTGAACCGTGTTTTAAATGACATTTGTTCTTTAACCCAATTAACAGTGAAAACATAACTTGGAATTTAGAAATCTTTTATTTAGATTTAAATGTGGAATTTCCCAAAATAAAGATTTCCAATTTAACACATTAAATTGGGATTGAATGGAATTCGATTCGGTAATAATTGAGATGGACTCCTGTGAATGAAGGTTGATACTATATATGGAATATAAAAGGCTTTGCCGATATTCCATTTATATTATTAGTCTGATACGGGATTTTATATCAATTATATTCCGTTCTGATTTCCGTGTAGACTCCATTCTAATGGATGATGCTTTTGGGTTTATCGTGAATAATGTTTTAAAAGACATTAGTTCTTTAACCCAATTAAAGGTAAGATAAATTCTCTTAAATTTGAATATTCTTTAAGTGATGATTTTAAAGATTAAAAGTATAACTTTATTGGAATTTATATTTGATAAATTAATAGGAACATTTCCCTAAAATTTCGACTACTTTTTAAAGGAATATTCTGAATTAGAATGAGACGTTGATGTGTTTTTATGGCACTTGATTTTAAACTATATATATATATGTATACGATAATCATTTGAAAAGACCGAGTTAAATCTCATTTCAAATGATTACGCAACGATTTTAACTGAAGAGTCGAAGACGACGGTCGAATACCGACGATCTTCAAGGCGGATGGTTGTATTGCTATTGTTGGCCTTGATGGGAGTAGCTACCTTGATGGGTTGACGGTAGTGATCGTCCGGACGTACTTGTTGATTGTTCGGATTTGCGAGTTTCTTTATTTCCCCCGAAATAAGATGACTCTGATTTCGTTTAAACCCAGAAAGGACTTGTAAATGGATGGTATGCCTGACGTTGTATTCCATTACACTTTATTCGTTGATTTGTGCTAATATATATCTGTTTGGTATTTAACACCCTTCTCTGAGACGTACGAGCTCAGAGGTTATATATTGGCAGAAATCAAGGATAGGGATTGACAACGTGGCATGCTAAGATGCATAGATCAAGGCTTTTGTTGAAAAGCGGAGCCTTGTGGTTGTTGATCAAAGCATAGCTTTAATTAGCTTAGCTTTGTGTAGCGTGACTTCGCGAGCCTCACACCCCGATATGAAGGTGAACTGATGGTTTGATCAGTATGCTTTAGATATTTATATGGATTCGGTCGATCGGGATGTACTGGGTGTGGTCGCTCCACGCTCAGAGGGATAGGGCTTAAACTCCTGATTCCCATATAGAGGGATAGAGTAAGCGGTGTTTTCTCTCGCTGGGACGTATGCCGCGGTGTTACTTGATTTCCCAAAAGTGCGGATGTGCATATTGCACTATGCGATAGATCTTTCGGATCAGGAGCCATCATGATGGAAACCCAACTTTCCAATACGAGCTTTGCGGTTTTGATTGTATAACTAGTATGGCGACATAGTAGGATAGGGTACTATGCCGTCTAGGATTGATACATTTTGATTCAAATTGTTTTAAAACATATATATACATATACACACTAATATCAAATCCATTTTATATGTATCAAGCATCTTTTGACCATTATAAGGTAAAACCCTATCCTCTAGTGTGCGTTGCATTGTGTGATGGGACCTGGGTCATATAACGGTTTCATTTTTCCAAAAAGCATTGCTTTATTTAACGATTTACTTTAACTTATGCAGTGGTAATCCATTAGAATAAAACTCGTTCCGCGTTAGCGGCGTGGCCCTTGGATTTGCCTTATTACTACTAGCTAGTTAGATTTCTCATACCAGTCCCACGGCTGACCTGTAGTTTGTTTCACTTGCAAACTCGGGTGCCCTCTTTTCCACACGGGCAGTCGAGTAGCTTGTTTTGCAGATATTACTTTTAAGCAGGATTCTGGATTGAAGCCTAGAGCTGTGTCCAGAGCATCTATAGTCTTCCGTTATATATTGTAATTCTTTGTAATATAAATCTTCCGCTGTATTAATTTCATTGTACTCTGATATATTCTGTACTCTGATGTTATATTATTCATGATGTAATAAAAGTCTTTTGTTATCTGTTCTGATGTATTGTATTCTGATCGACGCTAGTCTATGAATTAGAAAAGCGTGACATTTGTAATAAATTCTGCAAGCATACAGGCGTGAAGCATACCGGTCGAACACAGGGAGGTTTAATTAAAAATTATTATTTATTTTTTTCTTGGGCGTGTTAGACGAAGCTGGAGGTTGATTTTTTTCGCAAAGCAAAATAAAAACTGAAACTACGAATAAAAGGTGCAATTAAATTCACTACAAATTCGAATCTAATCGGATCTGTAATAAATTCAATGATTAAAATAAAATAGAACACTGGAAATAAAATTGCAGAAAAGAAATCAACAACTGAAAATAAAAACTAGGATTACCGCTGAATCTAATCAGACGGTCAATCACTAGTAAGAAAAATAGAAGCAATAGCAAATTGTGTTCTAGCAAATCTAATTGACTAGACAACACAATATGCCATGAAAATAAAATGCAGAAACTAAAGAAAAGAAAGCTTTATTATGACTGAAACAGAGTACAGAAGAATGAATCCTTTTACAATGGTTACAATCACATATTTATAGATGAGAATGGGAAAACCCTAATTAGGTCTATGAATAAATGGGCCTCCTCATTCATGACTATTTCTTGCCTTCCTTGACTAACTTGATTGGAGAAAATCTGGGCATATCATGATAAATATTTTCCATATCTTTCAATTTTCCCATGTGGCTAATTGATTGATAGAAGATTGCATCTAATTAATTCTTCCAAACAAGGATGCTTATCAGACTCCAAAGGCAATATAAGATAAAATCTTCAAAATTGGTTTTTCTTCTTGGCAACAATTCAATCAGAAATTCTTCTAATTGAATGTTTTGAATTTAATTCCATGATGAGAATATGGCTATTGCTGAAGTGTTAATTGGTGCACATCATAAATACATACACATGAATATGTGTATGTATATATATAACATAACACTAATCCAGATATGTCTCAAAGCAAAGGGCCAGTGTGAACGCGCTCCATTTCTTTGGCAAAAAGTGATCTTGACGGGTTTCGAACTCAGGTCTCTTAGCACCAATTCCTATGCCTTTACCAGTGAGCTACTACTTCTTTTGCAATTGAAATGAATTTGATGTGAGGAAGTAGTTCTTTCTTGTAGTTGGCCTTTGATTTGAATTGAAGGAGGCATTTCTTGACATCCTGTAAAGACATACAAAAGTAACCAAAGTATCATTTATTTATTTACAAAAGATAAAGCATAAGAGTAATAAAATAAACACTTTTCAGTGTCAATCATATTCCCAGAGTTAGCGTATTCGGGTTTTGAACGGTCTTGGTCGATTTTGTGATCGATTAGGTCCGGGCAAAATCCAAATCGTCTCACAATGGTAATTATTCTTTGTGAATTTGTAAATAGCTCCAAATCAGCTTCAGACTGTTCTATCTTGTATCTCTCGCTTCTGTGATTCCAACGCAACAGATTTCGTTCGATTCTGTTTTCGTTTCAAAAAGATACAAGGGTTTGAATATTAATAACTACAATTAGCATTACCTATTATAATTAAATAGTCTAATTAATTAAATACCCCATCTTCATCATTTATCCACTGATCGCTTCAAACCCATCGTGCTCCAACATAAATCGAGCCGCCTCCTCTACATGAGTTCGTCGTAGCCTGATCGGATGTCACCACGCCCTGCGCCGAAGTGCCACCTTCATCCTCCCAGCGTACGGCTGAACTCGACAGCCCCTGGCACCAGAAATCCCGGTTCGAACGATGATCCTTTGGGTAAATAGAACTCATGAAATTCTGAACTAAAGAAGATCATAACCGTATAGAATGAAAGCTCGTAAAATCCTCTCCAATTTGTGTGTTAGATTCATAAGTTAATTCGAATTGAATGAGGAAAAATTAGAGATCCTAATTCGAAGAACGTCGGCCATAGGTTTTAAGAGTGGCGGCTGTGGTATATGCGTGAATTAGGGTTTTGAGGTACGCATATTTATACTGTATTCTATACTGTCTATTTATTTAAATTCAAATAATTCTTGTTTAACGCCACATACTCCAAATCGTACCCAACGAGTGTCGCCCTAGCTAATAACCCCCGTCTGGACGCAATGAAACATGTTTCGTAACCCAATTCGGCTGTTATGATATGTTTTTTTCAAAATTAAAATATAAAACAATATATATTTAATTTAGACGTACATTTTAAATTACCAGGGCCACATACTACTTCTAAAAATTACAAAAAATATTTTTTTAGTTATATTTTGACGATACGGTTCTAACAAGACTAATTTCGTCGAATTCTGAGACTGTTTGAAAAATGGCTATTTTTAAGTCGATTAAATTTAACTGAAATGGACAAAACGCATTTCCTTTGCCACGCTCACATATTAATTCTAAAAATTCTAGAAAATTAAACTTAGCAATAATTTGACATTCCGGTTCCAACAAAAGTGGTTTCGTCGAAAACGGAGTTAAATTGAGTTAAATATTTATGGGTCGTCCCCGTACTGCTTTAAAATGAATTATATATATTAAATTAAAGTTAAAAATCAAAATGTCAAACTACATCTCTATTTCTAACTTCTTTTATATCTAAATAGAATTTATATGTTTTTAACTATGATTAAAATAAATTTTTAGCCATTATTATTTGAAATAAATTATTTTAAATAGTAAATTTCCTTTAAAATTTCTAAAATAAAAATTTTAAATTGATTCAGAATTTGCGGGTTGTTACAGTCTCCCCCACTTAAAATCTTTTCGTCCTCGAAAAGGAACGTAGATAAAATTGTTTAACTCTATTTTTATTTCTTATCCATTTAGTTCAATATTAAATTTGATTTAGCCAAATTTATCCTTCTCATATTGGTTAAATTAATTATTATACCAACATATTAATTAGTTAAACTAATTATCAAACATCACAACCAGCAGTCAATTAGGTGATTAAATTTTCAAATATATAACTTTTATATATAGTCGAAAATCATATTTTTAGTGTAAATCACAACCATATATCCTATTTAAGTTTCGTTTCTCATACCAGTCGATTGGAAATATATAGATATCCCACTCCGAAACTCGAACATAGACGCCGATGATGGGGCCTCATCATTAGAATCATCTCCATGCAACTAGAGTGTGACTCTATATCTATCTAGTATATTCGAGACTGTGTATACACGTGGATCAGACGTATACTAAAATCTCTATATACTCGATTGTCCAAATTAAAAAATAATAATATATCACATACGTATTTTAAGATAAAATTTTCAAAACTAATTTGTTTGTTTTAAGTTTAAAACAGCACTCTTCGGACTCATTCTAGGATACTACCGATCCCATCTCTAACGAGTCATTCTTATTGGATATTACTAATCCAATCTCTGATGAGTTTTTTGTTCAATTCTAACGAGTTGTATCCCAAAGATTTGAGCTAACCAGAGCTCTGATACCAACTGTAACGACTCGGATTTTGCCCGGACCTAATCGATCACAAAATCGACCAAGACCGTTCAAAACCTGAATACGCTAACTCTGGGAATACAATACATCAGAACAGATAACAAAAGACTTTTATTACATCATGAATAATATAACATCAGAGTACAGAATATATCAGAGTACATTGAAATTAATACAGCAGAAGATTTATTTTATAAAGAATTATAATATACAATGGAAGACTATAGATGCTCTGGACACAGCTCTAGGCTTTAATCCAGAATCCTGCTTAAAAGAAATATCTGCCAAACAAGCTACTCGACTGCCCGTGTGGAAAAGAGGGCACCCGAGTTTGCAAGTGAAACAAACTACAGGTCAGTCGTGGGACTGGTATGAGAAATCTAACTAGCTAATAGTATTAAGGCAAATCCAAGGGCCACGCCGCTAACGCGGAACGGGTTTTATTCCAATGGATTACCGGTGCATAAGTTAAAGTAAATCGTTAAATAACGCAATGCTTTTTGGAAAAATGAAATCATTATAAGACCCAGGTCCCATCACACAATGCAATGCACACCAGAGGATAGGGTTTTACCTTATAATGGTCAAAAGATGCTTGATACGTATAAAACGGATTTGATATTAGTGTGTATATGTACATATATGTTTTAAAACAATTTGAATCATAATGTATCAATCCTAGACGGCATAGTACCCCATCCTACTATATCGCCATACTAGTTATACAATCAAAACCGCATAGCTCGTATTGGAAAGTTGGGTTTCCATCATGATGGCTCCTGATCTGAAAGATCTATCACGTAGTGCAATATGCACATCCGCACTTTTGGGAAATCAAGTAACACCGCGGCTTACGTCCCAGCGAGAGAAAACACCGCTTACTCTATCCCTCTATACGGGAATCAGGAGTTTAAGCCCTATCCCTCTGAGCGTGGAGCGACCACACCCAGTACATCTCGGTCGACCGAATCCATACAAATATCTAAAGCATACTGATCAAACCATCAGTTCACCATCATATCGGGGTGTGAGGCTCGCGAAGTCACGCTACACAAAGCTATGCTAATTAAAGCTACGCTTTGATCATCAACCACAAGGCTCCGCTTTTCAACAAAAGCCTTGATCTATGCATCTTAGCATGTCACGTTGTCAATCACTATCCTTGATTTCTGCCAATATATAACCTCTGAGCTCGTACGTCTCAGAGAAGGGTGCTAAATACCAAACAGATATATATTAGCACAAATCAACGAATAAAGTGTAATGGAATACAACGTCAGGCATACCATCCATTTACAAGTCCGTTCTGGGTTTGAACGAAACCGGAGTCATTTTATTTCGGAGAAAATAAAGACACTCGCAAATCCAAACAATCAACAAGTACGTCCGGACTATCACTACCGTCAACCCATCAAGGTAGCTACTCCCATCAAGGCCAACAATAGCAATACAACCATCCGCCTTGAAGATCGCCAGTCTTCGACCGTCATCTTCGACTCTTCAATTAAAATCGTCGCGTAATCATTTGAAATAAGATTTAACTCGGTATTTTCAAATGATTATCGTATATATATAGTTTAAAATCAAGTGCCATAAAAACACATCAACGTCTCATTCTAATTCAGAATATTCCTTTAAAAAGTAGTCGAAATTTTAGGGAAATGTTCCCATTAATTTATCAAAGATAAATTCTATTAAAGTTATACTTTTTAATCTTTAAAATCATCACTTAAAGAATATTCAAATTTAAGAGAATTTATCTTACCTTTAATTGGGTTAAAGAACTAATGTCTTTTAAAACATTGTTCACGATAAACCCAAAAGCATCATCCATTAGAATGGAGTCTACACGGAAATCAGAACGGAATATAATTGATATAAAATCCCGTATCAGACTAATAATATAGATGGAATATCGGCAAAGCCTTTTAAATTCCGTATATAGTATTGGCCTTCATTCACAGGAGTCCACCTCAATTATTACCGAATCTAATTCCATTCAATCCCAACTTAATGTGTTAAATTGGAAAGCTTTATTTTGGGAAATTCCACATTTAAATATAAATAAAAAATTTCTAAATTCCAAGTTATGTTTTCACTGTTAATTGGGTTAAAGAACAAATGTCGTTTAAAACACGATTCACGATAAACTCAATTCGCATTTCATTTATTCCAATCATTAAATATAATTAGGAAACTCTATTTGTCTTAATTTAAAGATTTATCTCTTTTACACGGGGTTTTAAGAATGGTGTTATTTAAGACACCATTCACGATAACCCAAATTCCAATTTATTTAATTTAAAACATTGGATTTTATTTCTAGTTAATAACTAGTTCATTTTGATAAAAATATATTTTATCTTTACAAAATTTGAGTTTTTCATCATAAAGTCTTTTAAATCATTTATTTTGATTTTACATAATTTTTCTATATTTTTATTTATTTATTTAAGGCCTATACAGTCGATTTCCATAAACGGTCATCGAACAACATCCATAGCGACCTTTTCTGATATTGATTTGGACATATCTCCAAATCTAACCGTTAGATTTCAAAACTCTTATATTCATTGGAAAGCACTTTTCGATACGAACCCAACGGTTCCGGTTTTAGGAGAATCCGACGGTCGGATCTCCCGCTATGTCAATTTAAAGTTAATGGTCGAAATTCGCGAACGGCCGTTGCGCCGCGCGTTCTATTCAAGCCATTATAGAAATATATTTAATATATCGTCGATTTCTATTATTTCATATTTTATAAAATATTTATAAATCTATTTTAAAGTGATTTTATCTTCCTTTTCGATTTTAAAGCAACATTGAGTATTCTATATTTTAATCACATTAAAATATTTATATTATCAAAATAATAGATTTATAAATCACTTCTTTTTATTCTTAATTTAAAATGAAATAAATCGAGCGATAAACCCATTTGGGTTAAAATAACGTTTGCCACATAATTCGGCTTCACCATTTTATATTTTAAAATATTCTTTATTTTAAAATATTATTTACTTCCAAAATTGTTTACTTTAAAATATTCTTTATATATAGGTGTTCTTTATTCTAAAGAAATAATATTTCCCTAAAAATATTCTGAATCGGTATGTGACCCAATCAATTCCCATATAAGTTCCACTATATGGGTTTCATACATTGCATATATTCAACGACAATGATAAACAATTAACAATCAATACATTCACAACCAAAGTGTGATTTATAACTGTGCGAGCATTAAAATGGATAAATAACGCTCAACACGGACCGTCAATCCATCGATTGACAATTAATTATATATTGGGACTAGTGTTTGTCATCCCAACAACCGTGTGGGGTTTTCATACAACAACAGTTTATATAAATAGATCATGGGTTAATAAGTTTAACCAATCTAATTCGATTAGAATCATCTACCCAAAGTTAACTGTTTTACATTATAAATGGATAACTATAATTTAATTTCAACTAACATATCTACGTCGTCATTATTTTAACTAACATGATAAAAATGTCATTTTTAATGACATCACCTGTTTAACATAAATTTCTATATATTCTAAATTACCATAGTAAAAATGTCATTTTAAATGGCAAAACATGTTTAACATGTTTTTCTGTTTATTTTATCTAGTATAAGAAATGTAACATTTTTATATGACAAACATGAAATAACATGTTTTTCTTTTTAACTATCTAACAAAAATTTTCTATAACAAAAATGCTATTTTAATCTAACATAATTTTTCTATAACAAAAATGCTATTTTAATCTAACCTAACATTATACTAACATAAATGATATTATAACATGGCATTATTCTAACATAAATGATGTTTTCATTAATATGTTATATAATAACAAAAATGATGCTTTAATCTAATGTTAACGTTTCTAACTAAAACAGTGCTTTTATTCAAATGTTAACTCTTCTTAACAAAAACAGTGCTTTTATTCTAATGTACATTTTATAACAAAAGTGACATTTCTGTTCTAATATAAGCTTTCTAACAAAGGTGTCATTTTAATCTAATCTAACGCTTCTAACATAAGTGACAAATTTAATCTAATTTAACGCTTCTAGCAAAGGTGACAAATTTAATCTAAATAAACATTTCTAAACAAAAATGTTATTTTAAATCTATTGTAACTTTTCCTAAAAAAAAATTTATTCAACACAAATTGACCATTTTATTTTAACACAAATCTAATTCAATAAAAATGGTAACTTTATCTTATCAATTTTGTTTCAATGTAAATGTCATTTTTATTTCATACAAATCTAATTCAAAAAAACAGGTAAAAGTGATATTCTTATTTTGTCGACAATTCTAATTCAACAAAACAGGTAAACTGATATTCATATTTTGTTGACAATTCTAATTCAACAAAACAGGTAAGGTGATATTCTTATCTTGTTGACAATTCTAATTCAACAAAATAGGTAAAGTGATATTCTTATCTTGTTGACAATTCTAATTTATCTTTGTTAAATCCTTCTGAATAATCAAAATATACATTTTGGTTTAATCTTTTTTTTATTATAATCAAAAAGGTACATTCTAGTTCATTCTTCTTAAATAACAAAAATGAGTATTTATGTCTCATTCCTTTATTAAGGACAAAAATGAATATTTTTGTTTCATTCTTTTTATTTTAACTAAATTTAATTAAAAATAATTCTTTAATCTATTCTTTTATTTACATCTAAAATGTAAATAAAAACATAACTTTTTAATTTAAACCTTTATTTACATCTATAATGTAAATAAACATGTAACTTTATATTTTATGGTTTTACTTACTTTTAAAATGTAAATAAAAATGTATTTTAACTTCTATGTGTTTATTTACAACTAAAATGTAAATAAAATATCCCCTTTTAATTTAATGTTTTATTTGCCTCTAAATTTGCAAATAAAATTCAACCTTTTTATCCCATGTTTTACTCGCATCAAAGAATGCAAGTAAAAATTTAACTTTTTATTTCAAAGTATATTTACATCAAAGATTGCGAATAAAAGGATAACATTTTGCTGGAAAGAAATTGACAATAAAATATGTTTCTTTTTATTTTAAAAAGAAATGACAATAAATATGTTGCTTTTTTTCTAAAAAGAAAATGAGAATAAATATGTTTCTTTTTATTCTAAAAAGAAATTGACAACAAAAATGTATTCTTTTTATTCTAAAAGAAATTGAAAATAAAAATGTATTCTTTTTATTTTAAAAAGAAAATAAAAATAAATATGTAACTTTTTAATTCCAACAAAAATTACCATGAAAATGTACTTCTAAAATTCCAACTAAATGACGGTGAAAATGTTCTTTTTAATTCTAACTATTTCAATGGTAAAAATGTCCTTTTGATTTCAACTAATTCTTTTTATATTAGCAAAAATGTATATATTAACTAATCCTTTTAATGTAAACAAAAATATGAATGTTGTCTAATCTTTTAGTATAAACAAAAATATGAATGTTGTCATATCCTATTTATGTAATCAGCAATAATCGTCTAATCTAATTCTTTTAATGTACACAAAACTATCCATTCCTTTTGATATGACAAAAATAATCCTTTCTAATTCAATTCAATGTAACTTTTTGATTCAACTATAATCTAATTAACAAAATGTTAATTTTAACTAATATAATCTAATTAGTAAAAATGTTAATCTTGATCTAACATCATTTCTAATCAAGGTGTTGTTTTTAGTCCACTTTAACAAACATGATTCTTGCAATTCATCACAAACAACCAACAAGGAAACACAGATCCATGCATAATTTCAACACATAACAATCATGAATGATAGCAAACAGGAAATAACTATAGACTTATGATAATAATTTCATAATTATTTATTTAAAAAAAATAAAAAAATATAGATTTCTCACAGTGGTAATTATTCTTTGTGAATTTGTAAATAGCTCCAAATCAGCTTCAGACTGTTCTATCTTGTAGCTCTCGCTTCTATGATTCCAACGCAACAGATTTCGTTCGATTCTGTTTTCGCTCAAAAAGATACAAGGGTTTGAATATTAATCACTTTAATTAGCATTGCCTAGTATAATTAAATAGTTTAATTAATTAAATACCCCATCTTTATCATTTATCCACTGACCGCATCAAACCCATCGTGCTCCAACATAAATCGAGCCGCCTCCTCTACCTGAGTTCGTCGGAGCCTGATCGGATGTCACCACGCCCTACGCCAAAGTGCCACCTTCATCCTCCCAGCGTACGGCTGAACTCCACAGTCCTTGGCACCATAAATCCCGGTTTGAACGATGCTCCTTTGGGTAAATAGAACTCACGAAATTCCGAATTAAAGAAGATCATAACCGTATAGAATGAAAGCTTGTAAAATTCTCTCCAATTTGTGTATTAGATTCATAAGTTAATTCGAATTGAATGAGGAAAAATTAGAGATCCTAATTCGAAGAACATCGGCCATAGGTTTTAAGAGTGGCGACTGCAGTATATGCGTGAATTAGGGTTTTGAGGAATACGCGTATTTATACTGTATTAGATACTGTCTATTTATTTAAATTCAAATAATTCTTCTTTAACGCTACGTACTCCAAATAGTACCCAACGAGTGTCGCCCCAAGCTAATAACCCCCGTCCCGGACGCAATGGAACATGTTTCGTAACCCAACTCGGCTGTTACGATATGTTTTTTTTCAAAATTAAAATATAAAACAATATATATTTAATTTAGACGTACATTTTAAATTACCGGGGCCACATACTGCTTCGAAAAATTACAAAAAATATGTTTTTAGCTATGTTTTGATGATACGGTTCTAACAAGACTAATTTCGTCGAATTCTGAGACTGATTGAAAAATGGCTATTTTTAAGTCGATTAAATTTAACTAAAATGGACAAAACACAGTTTCCTTTGCCACGCTCACATATTAATTCTAAAAATTCTGGAAAATTAAACTTAGCAATAATTTGACATTCCGGTTCCAACAATAGTGGTTTCGTCGAAAACGGAGTTAAACAGAGTTAAATATTTATGGGTCGTCCCCGTACTGCTTTAAAATGAATTATATATATTAAATTAAAGTTAAAAATCAAAATGTCAAACTACAGCTCTATTTCTAACTTCTTTTATATCTAAATAGAATTTATATGTTTTTAACTATGATTAAAATAAATTTTTAGCCAGTATTATTTAAAATAAATTATTTTAAATAGTACTTTCCTTTAAAATGTCTAAAATAAAATTTTTAAATTGGTTCAGAATTTGTGGGTTGTTACATGATATATGGTACCCATGCCGTCTATGGTTGATACCTTTATATTTGAATTGATTTCGACACTATACACTTATAGTAATATCAAAATAATTTGTTTTAAACGTATCAAGCATTATTTGGTTGTTATATGGTAAAACCCTATCCTCCGGCTTGCGTTGCATTGTGTGATGGGACCTGGGTCTTATAATAGCTTATTTTTCTTTGTATAGCATTGCGCTGTTTGTTTTATGCACTAGTATTCATGGGAGGAAACCCGTTCCATGTAATACAACATGGTCCCTTAATTTACCTAACTCTAAAGCAAAGTTTTAAATAACGGTTTTAGTTCTCACACCAGTCACATGACTGACCTGGAGTTTATTGTTTTAAACCTAAACTCTGGGTGTCCTTATTTTCCACACGGGCAGCTAGTAGTTTCGGTTTTGCAGATTTATATTCACAGGATCCTGGATTAACGGCTGGAACTATACTCGGAAAGTTCTGTATCCGTGTATTTCTTTCAGTTGTGTTATATATTATTTTTCCGCTGCTTTATAAATTAAATCTCTGATATTTGTCAAATGTATTATTCATATTCTGTTATATTCTTGTACTCTGATGTAATTGTTGTAATAAGCCATGAAATGTTCTTTTGTTTATGTTCCGATTATTCTTGTTCTCATTACAATCTGGTTTTCTCTTCTCTTCGGAGATCGGGGAAGTTCGGGTTGCTTCATTATAAACCTGGCCTTTCCAAATAGCTCGCGTATATTATAAACAAGTGCTATACAAACACAACATAAGCCTCATTCCAATCCAGAATATTCTTTTATTTAAATATTCTCATTCTTAAGGAAAGGTTCCCATTAATTTTATCAAAGATAAATTCTTTAAAATTTATTCTTTAATCCTCCTTTGGATATCAAATCAAATTAAGGTTTATCCAAACTAATCGGGATTAGCGAACCAAACCGAAGTAATCATTTATTTTATTTCCTATTCCCAACCTGTTTATCCCATGGAGCAAAACTTGTAGTACTCCATATCTAACAACAATGGTGTTATCAATAAACATTAATTACCATTTCACGTTCAAATCTAATTAAAGACTTAACTATCGCTTAGAGCGAAACTGGTGATACTCCATTCCCGATCATTTCTCAGATTTGATAATTTAAATTATCAAATCCCCATTTCAATCTAATTAAAAATTCATGAAAACTTTACTTAGTTTTAATCTTCCCAAAAATCAATATTAATGATTATTTAACTTTGGGAAATCATATCCTGCCTTTAACTAGGTTAAAAACCGATGTCATTTAAAACACAGTTCACAATAAACACAAAATCACATTCCACTAATTATGGAATCTTCACGAAAAACAGATCAATATATATAATCGATATAAAATTCCGTATCCAACCAATAATATAAATGGAATAATGGAAAAGCCTTTTAAATTCCATATATAGTAATGAACTTCCTCCACAGAAGCTCACTTCGATTATTACCAAATCGAATTCCATTCAATTCCAATATATTAAATTGGAAAACTTTACTTTGAAAAACTATGATTAAATCTTAATAAAAATATTTATAAATTCAATTTCACATTTCTCTGTTAATCGGGTTAAAGAATGAACGTTATTTAAAACACAGTTCACGATAAACCCAATTCGCATTCTATTTCATTCCAAATTAATGTTTAATTGGTAAACTTATCTAAATCTTAATTAAAAGATTTATTCTTTCTCAACTGGGTTTAAGAATAGTTTCATTTAAGACACCATTCACGAAAAACCCAAAATCACATTCGATATTAAACATATATAAGGCTCTAAATAGAAAGTATATCGGCTTATATTCAATATTAAATTCTGAGATCAACAAATAGCGTACTGGGAATAACGATATATATATCTTCCAAATTCCTTCACAATATCCGTATAATCACGGAAACCAATATCGAAATATTCCAAAGATAATTTCCATTCAAATCCATTCCAATTCATATATTGGAAATTCTGGTTATATTAAAACCCATTCTCAATCCAATTTATTTATTTAAAAATAAATGGATTAAAATTCTAGTTAATAACTAGTTCATTTCGATAAAAATATATTTTTGTCTTTACAAATGTGGAACTTTTCATCCCAATTCTTTCCAAATCATTTAATTTGATTTTATACAAATTATTAATATTTTTAATAATTCTATCAAGGCCTGTAAGGTCGATTTCCATAAACGGTCATCAAACTGCACTTACATCGACCTTTTCCAAATTTGATTTGGACATAATTCCAAATCCAACCGTTAGATTTCAATTATATAATATTCGTTGGAAAGTTCTTTTCGATACGAACCCAAGGTTCCGGTTTTAGGACAATCCGACAGTCGGATCTCCCTAATGTCATTTCGAAGTCAATTGTCGAAATTCGCGAACGGTCACGGTGCGGCGCGTTCTATTCAGGCCATTTAATATATATAATATATATTATATATATTTCGTTGATTTCCATTTGAAACATATTTTATAAATCGTTTTAAATTCGTTTTTAAAAACAATTTCAACTTCATATTCAATTTTAAATCAAAACTGAATATTCCATATCATCAATATATAAATGATAATATTTTCAAAACATTAGATTTTGAAATCACTTCCTTTTCGATATTCATTATAAAAATGAATAAAATCGATATAAATATTGTTCGCGTTAAAATGGCGCGTATCTAATCAACACGGCTTTATATATTTCAATAATTTCGTGTCCATCCAAAATCGGACTTTAAAATCAGATTTTAATCCTTTACCGAATATTATATTAAAATATTTCTTATTTTAAAATATTCGTTATTTTAAAATATTCTTTTATTTCTGAATTGGAGTCAGACCTAGTAAATTACCATATAATGTGATTTGTATGGATTTCATATAACACTATATATAATAGCAATGGTAAACAATCAACCATCATCCATAGTGCACTTTACAACTGTATAAGCGTTAAAAATAAATAATTAATGCTCATCACAGCGTGTCAACCCATCAATTGACATACCACTAATTATTGGGATTAGTGTACATCAAATATCATCCCAATACTCATGTGGGGTTTCAAATCAACAAACACAGATTTTATTTGTGCAGTTGGGCGATGTGTAAAATTTATCATCCCAATCCATATCCGTCGAATGGTTGTACATAAACAAATCGTTCAATTTGTAAATGGATATTTATTTGATTCATATACACGTTAAAAATTATATTTTTAACTACAAAATATTTATTTCAACACATGAACATTTTATTCCACATCACAATCAATTTTCACAGCACAATCAAATCAAACAAGTCGTCCATGGTTTGTGCACGACGGGTGTCGGGTGCTACTAAGGACCGTCTGCATCCTAGTATATATTTTAACTAGAAAATAAAATTTAAAGTGAGAAGTTCTCATTTTGGGATTCACTCCGTCAGTTTTATCTGAATTTCTGGTTAGGTTCGGGTTTGAAATTGCTTGAAATTCCGACATGCTAAGTTTTGGATGCGGTCAGTTTTGTTGTGAAGCTCTCGTCTCCATGATCGCAGTTGATCCAGTTTCGTGCGATTTGGACCTCGTACGAAAACGATATGGCCTTAAATGCATTAGTTACATTATTAAATCAATTAAAATTAAATTAACTAAATTAATAACGCTTACTTTTCGTTGCCGTTAGTTTTTTCATCTTCATCGTTTATAACCGAAAACCTGTTGATTCCTAGGGCTGCTCCCTGCCGCCGCCACGGTCGCCGTAGGTCCGATCAGAGACCGCTGTGTTGCTCGCCTCCATGTCCTCTCTCCGGGGCACCCAAAATGGTGCAGCTCGCACGTACGATGAACGCCAGAAACCGCCCCAAACTGCTCGACTTTGTGAAAGAAACCCGAGCCAACCACCCCACTGCCAACGATCTCGACCGTTGGATTGCTAGAGGGCGTTGAGCTCTTCCATTTGGCTTTGGAAGATTTGAATTTCGTGAGGTGGATTCGGAGATTAAAAGGGAGGAAATCCTAAACAAATCCATCGTAAATCGTAAAGGAACGGAGGCGACTGTTTTTTCTGAGTAAATGATTTTTAGGGTTTTAATTTTTATATTTATACTATTTTTAATTTCCATAAAAGGAAACTTTTCCATTCGAACTCCAATCCGCACCCACCGCCTATCGCCCCTAGCTAATTACCACCATTCCGGACATAATGGGATATGTGCCATAAGCCAATTCGACTGTTACGATCAGTTATTCTTCAAATTAGAGTATAAAACATTTAATTTTAGACTTGAACTTACATTTTAATTTGCCGAGGCCACATACTGATTCTAAAAATTCCAGAAAAATAAATCTGGCTATGTTGGGATGGTACGGTACCAACAAAACTAATTTCGTCGAATTTGGAGACCGTTTGAAAAATGGCCATTTTCTAGTCGATCCAAATTCAATTGAAATTGGTCAAACGCGTTTAAATGTGCCACGCTCACATATTGATTCCAAAAATTATGAAAATTGGAATCTAGCATTAAATTGAGATTCTGGATCCAACAAAAGTGGTTTCATTGAAAATGGAGGTCGATTGCAAAATAGGTATTTTTAAGGGCTATATATTATATAAAATATATAGACATTCCACATCGACTATTCTGAATTATAATCTGGACATAACTTATTATTTATAAAGTGAAATCTCAGTTTCCTACATCCCTTAGAAAGATATTGTTAATCAGATCCAAATATTTCTTGTTTCGTCCAATTCTGACTTATATTGAATTCTATATATTCAAGTGAAGTTTAAAATCGAATTTTCAAACTATCGCGCAATTTCAGGCTCGTTTTATATTTAAAATAAATTTAAACGTTCTTACTTCGTCTAAAATAAATTTTTTGCCGTCATTATTTAAAATAAATCATTTTAAATATTCAAAATCCATTAAAATAGCTAAAATAAAAATTTTAAATTCTATCCGATTTTCCGGGTTGTTACACCTTGTTCCTCGTCCCATATGTCCAATACAGGAGAGAGGTCCCCGCATATCCGGTCGATCTCCAAGTACGTCTGGACGATCACCACTTATTACCTTGTCTTGGGTGTAAAGCCCGATCAAGACATCAGTAATCATCCAAACGCTGTGAAGATTTCTAGTCTTCAACCACCGTCTTCATCGTCGTCTTTTTATCGTCATATCGGTTATTCAAATTGGGATAAACCAGGTCTTTCCAAATAAACCACGTATTTTATAATCAATAATCAAGTGCTATAAAAACACATCATATGCCTCATTCCAATTCAGATTATATTTTTATTCAAATTCTCACGTCATAAGTGAAATGTTCCCATTAATTTTATCAAAGATAAGTTCATTTAAACTTACTCTTTAATCTTCCTTTGGATATCATTTTCAAAGGATTTCATTTTATCTTTTCACAATCTAAACCAAAACAAGGTTTATTAAACTAGTCGGGATTTATCGAGCCTTACCAAAGAAATCATATATTTTATTATTTCCAATCCCAACCTATTCCTTCCATGGAGAAAAACTGGTAGTATTCCATATCTAACACCCACGGTGTTATCGGTAAATGTAATTACCGTTTCTCATTCAAATCTAATTAAAGATTTAACTATCGCCTGAAGTAAAACTGGCGGTACTCCATTTTCGAACATTTCTTGAATTCTGTAAATTTAGTTACCTTATTCGCATTTCAATCTAATTAAAGATTCATTAAAACTCTGCATAGTTTTAATCTTATGAATTCGTTGTTTATTGATTATTCGAATTTAGGAAATAAATCTCGTCTTTAATAGGGTTAATGAACGAATGTCCTTTAAAACATCATTCACGACAAACCCAAAATCATCTTCCATCAAAATGGAACCTACACGGAAATCAGAGCAATATACAATCGATGTAAATTCCCATATCAAATTAATAATATAAATGGAATAGCGGCAAAACCTATTAAGTTCCATATATAGTAGTAGTCCTCTTTCACAGAAGCTCATCTCGATTATTACCAAATCGAATTTCGTTCAATTCCAATTTAATCTATTAAATTGGAAAACTTTACTTTGGAAAATTTCCATTAAATCTTAATATAAAGATTTATAAATTCCAAATCATATCTTCACTGTTAGTTGGGTTAAAGAACAAATGTTATTTAAAACCTTGTTCACGACCAACCCAAAATCCAATTCTTTTATTTAATTCCAATTAAATATTAATTAATTAGTAAATTTCTCTAAATCTTAATTAAAAAATTTATTCTTTTCTCAATTGGGTTTAAGAATAGTGATATTTAAGACACCACTCACGACAAACCCAAAATACAATTTGATATCAAATACAAGGCTCTGATTAGAAATTATATCGGCTTATATTCAATATCAAATTCTGAAACCAACGGATATCATATTGGGAATAACGATATCTGTATTTTCCAAATTCCTCAACAATATGCATATAACCACGGAATCCAATATCGAAATATTTCGAAGATTACTTCCATTTCGAATCCATTCTAATTTATTCATTGAAAAATTCTGGTTATTTTAAAACCATTTTAAATCCCAATTATTATTCTAGTTATTAACTAGCTCATTTAGATAAAAATATATTTATGTCTTTTCAAACCTGGAATTTTTCAACCAAAATCTTTCCAAATCATTCATTATGCTTTTTTATGATTTTTCCATATTTTTAATAATTTTATAAAAGCCATTACAGTTGATTTCCAATATCGGCCACTGAACTACATCCATAGCGTCCTTTTCTGAATTTGATTTGGATATATTTCCAAATCTATCCATTCAAATTTAAATCTCTTATATCCATTGGAAATATCTTTTCGTTACGAACCCAACGGTTCTGGTTTTAGGAGAATCCAACGGTCGGATCTCCCGTTACATCCATTTGAAGTTAACGGTTGAAATTCGCAAACGGTCGTTGCACGGCACGTTCTATTCAAGCCATTAAATATATAATACATATATCGTCGGTTTCTATTTAAATCGTATTTTATAAATCTTTTGTAAATTCGTTTTAAAACCATTTCCACTTCATTTTCAATTTTAAATCAAAATTGAATATTCCATATCATTATAATTCTAAAATGATAATATTTTCAAAATATCATATTTTGAAATCCATTTCCCTTTCGTATTCATTGTAAAATGAATAAAATCTATCGATAAACCCGTTCGGGTTAAAATGGCGAATATCTACTTATTCGGCTTCATATATTCTAATATTTTCGTGTCCATCCAAAATCGGACATCAAAATCATATTTTGATTATTTAGTGAATATTATTTCAAAATATTCGTTCATTAATTTAGTTCTTCACTAAATATTATTTTAAAATATTCTTTATTTCTGAATCGGAATGCGACTCAATCAATTACCATATAATTTCAATTATATGGATTTTATACATCGCATTTATACAACAATAATGATAAATAATCATTACACATTCAAACATCATCCAAAGTGCAATTTACAACTGTATAAGCATTAAAATAAATAAATAACGCTCATTACAGCCTGTCAACCTATCGATTGACATACGACTGAATATTGGGATTACTGTATGTCAAATATCATCCCAATACTTGTGCGGGGTTTCCAAACAACTACAGTCTATTTTAAATAATCACTGGTTAATAAATTTAACCAGTTCTATTTCAATTTGAAATATTTTTCTAATTAACCAATATTCATTGTTTAAATTATAAATGAATATTTATAATTTATTTTCAACTTCCAAATTAATGTTAAAATTATTTTTAATGCATTAAACATTTCAACATCACAAACAACACACAATATTGTCAATTTAAATTGCCCATGGTCTGTGGACGAGGGAGGTGAGCTAACAGGCACCGTGTACAATTTATAATGATTAAACTGATAAAAATCTCCGTTGGCAATTCTATATATTTATTATACATGAATACAATAACATGATAAAATATAATTAATTGAGAGGGGGTACTGACGTGTGGTTCCACTCTTTATCTTCAAATGATGATTTTATTCTGCTTGAATTTAAATTCGCCTCAAATTCTGATTTGCTCCAAATTTGTTCCAGTAAGTTTCATTGTGTAGTATTCGATGCCACGAGTCCAATATTTCCTATTTCACTTGATTTCGACGTCGTATGAGAGAGTTGTGTAATTTTATAGGTTAATGATATTTTTAAATTAATTAATATAATAATTAAATAAAGTAAACATCACCTTCTTCCGTAATCAACTATGGCCACACGTTCGAACTACTGTTTGAAATTAGGGTTCCACTTCGTTGGAAATTGGAGATACTGGATCCTGATCTGAGGGGCCCATGTCGAATGCCTCCGTGAGCCTCGCCTCCACCACCAGTGGGGCCCAATTCAATCGCCCCCGATTGAAAATCACAGGTGAAGGCGACCACTTGGAGCAGCGAATTCCATCTCTATTCTTCATGAAATCAGACCTGGTTTATATGGATTTGGAGAGCGAAGGAATATCTACAAAGTTCCCCAAAGAACTACGGTTTAATTTTGCGTGTCGAAGGAGAAAAAAGGGGAGACGGATTGAGCGTTTTCCACTGTGAATCAGTTTTGAGCGGGTCGGGTTTCTGAAGAAAACAAAATAGGGTTTGGAAAAATCGAATTGGCCCATTAATATATATATTATTTAATTTTTTTAATTTTCCAAAAATACCAGTTTATTGGTACGAACTCTAAATCAAACCCATTGACTGCCTCCCCAGCTAAATACCGTCATTCCAGACACAATGGAATATGTTTTATAAGCCAATTCGACTGTTTCGATCAGTTTTCATCAAAATTAAAATATTTATTTATATAATGGTCAATATTGAATTTAAATGTACATTTTAACTTATCGGGGGCACATACTAACTCTAAAAATTACAGATAAATAAATCTAGCTATGTTTTGATAATACGGTCCTAACAAAACTAATTTCATCGAATTTGGAGGCCATTTGAAAAATGGCCTTTTTTTGGTCGATTAAATTTAAACTAAATTGATAAAACATGTGTAAATTTACCACACTTACATATTAATTCCAAAAGTTATGAAATTTGAAACCTAGCAATAATTTGTCATTCCGTATCCAACAAAAGTGGTTTCATCGAAAATAGAGGTCATTTACAAAATGGCCATTTTTAAGGGCTATATACTATATTAAAATATATATAAATTCCATAGCGACTACTCTAAATTTTAAAATGGACATAACTTTCAATTTATAAAACAAAATCTCAATTTTTTACGTTCATTAGAAAGATATAATTAAATAAATTCTAACGTTTCTGGTTTCACTAAAATTCGATTTAATTTGAATTCTGTACATTCAATTGAAAATTAAAATCAAATTTTCAAACTACCGCGCCATTTCAAACTCCTTTCATAATTAAATTAAATATATATTTTTTGACTTCAATTTAAATAAATTTTTTGAAAGGACCTGAAATCCTCCTTGTGGGAAATCGAGGATAGCTTTGAGACCACGGAAAATCAGAACACAAACATAAGAACATTTCATTGTTTTTATAACAATTCACATCAAAGTACAAGAATATTACAAAGTATGAATAAATATTATACATTAAATATAACAGAGATTTAAAATATATAGCAGCGAAAAAATAATGAAAAACACAAATGGAATAAATACACGGGTATAAAGCTTCCCGAGTATAGCTCCATTTGTAAGTCAGGATCCTGTGAAAATAAAGAACCTGCATACCAAAACTACTAGCTTCTTGTGCAAAAAATATGGGCACCCGGAGTTTAGGTTAAAATAATAAACTCTAGGTCAGTCATGCGACTAGTGTGAGAACTAAAACAATTATTTACTAGAGACCCCGCCATATAACACGGAACGGGTTTCCTCCCAAGAACACCAGTGCATAATACAAACAGCGCAATGCTAAAAGGAAAAATGAAGCCATTATATGACTCAGGTCCCATCACACAATGCACTCGCAAACCAAAGGATAGAGTTTTACCTTATAATGGCCAAATATGCTTGGTACACGAAATTCATCTTTTATTATTACTATAAGTGAAGAAAACAACTTTGAATATAAATGTATCAATCCTAGACGGCATGGGTACCGTATATCATGTCGTCATACTAGGCTCTACAACTCAAACCGTAAAGTCGCGTACTGGAAATTGGATTCCATCTATGAACCAAGGCTTGGGATCATCCATACCGAATTAGAGACAATCCAGCCTACCATGTCTCAGGATACAGTCACAACTGCACCTAGGAGAATGCAGGGTCGGTCCACACATACGTTCTGTGGATTGGTTATTCCTGAACAATACGTTTCCCCGTCCTATGGGGCGTATATATAGCCCCGTAATGACTCAAATCTGAGGTACCTCGCTTTCCATCATCCACATAAGTAAAAATATATTGGCTCCATACCATGACACCACTCCTAGCTAGAAAGAAACTCATGTCCTCCCTGCCATTCTTCATCCCATTTTTGGTTCATTCCGAGGTGTGAAGCTCATGAATTAACGCTATAACACGAAGCTATGCTACTTAAAGTCGTGCTTTGATCATCAACCATAAGGCGCTGCTATTCAACAAAAGCCTTGATCCATGCAACTCAGCATGCCACATTGTCAATCCATACCATACCATTGATTTCCACCAATATATAACCTCTACGCTCGTACGTCTCAGAGAAGGGTGAAGTAAGAGAATAAATTCTCCTTCACCAGACCGATATATATTTAGCAGAGACCAATGAATACAGTATAACGGAATACAATGTCAGATACACTATCCATTTGCAAGTTCATTCTGGGTCTGAACGAAACCGGAGGCACCTTATTCCTCGTCCCATATGTCCAATACAGGAGAGAGGTCCTCGCATATCCAGTGAATCTCCAAGTACATCTGGACGACCACCACTATAACCCCGTCCGGGGTGTACAGCCCAATCGAGCCATCAGTAATCATCCCTACGATGTGAAGAACTCCGATCTTCAACTACCGTCTTCATCGTCGACATTTAGTCGTCGCCGTATCGGTTATTCAGAATTGTATAAACCCGATCTTTCTGAATAACTCGCGTGTCTTATAATCAAGTGCTATAAAAACACAACATACGCCTCATTCCAATTCAGAATATTTTTGGGAATGGTTCCTATTAATTTTAGCAAAGATAAGTTCGTTTAAACTTGTTCTTTGTTCTTCCTCGGAATCAATTAAAAAGATTTATTATATCTTTACTCAATTTAAAACAAACTAAGGTTTGTCAAACTAGTTGGGATAAACGCCTTACCGAAGTAATCATTTATTTATTAATCCAATCCTAACCTTTTCATCTCATGGAGCAAAACTGGTGGTACTCCATATCTAACACCCAATGTGTTATCGGTAATTCAATTACCATTAAACGCCTCAAATCTAATTAAAGATTTAACTATCGTATGAAGTAAAATAGGTGATACTCTATTTCCGAATCCTTCTTGAATTTGATAAATTTATTTATCTCATTCTCATTTCAATCAAATTAATGCTCATTAAAACTCTTAGTTTTAATCTTCCAAAACATTACTTAATGATTATTCATTTTTAGGAAATCAATCCTGGCTTTAATTGGGTTAAAGAACAAATGTTATTTAAAATACCGTTTACGATAAACCCAAAATCACATCCCATTTCATATGGAATCTTCATAGAAATACGATCAGTCGTATATGAATGCCCATGTCGAACTAGTAATATTAATGGAATAATGGCGAAGCCTTTTAAATTTCAGATATATTAACGGCCTTCCTCCACTGAACCTCATCTCGATTATTATTGAATCGAATTCTATTCAATTCCAATTTAATGTATTAAATTGGAGACTTTACTTTGGAAATCCCATTAAATCTTAGTTAAAAGATTAATAAATTCCAAACCACATTTCACTGTTAAGTGGGTTAAAGAACTAATGTCGTTTAAAAATAATGTCCACGATAAACCCAAAATCAACTTCCATTTCATTCCGATTGTGTTTATTAATTGGAAAATCTCCTTAAATCTTAGTTAAAAGATTTATACTTTTCTCAACTGGGTTTAAGAACGGTATTATTTAAGATACCATTCACGACAAACCCAAAATCCAATTTAATATTAAATATAAGATCTTGAATAGAAATTATATCGACTTATATTCAATATCCAATTCTAAAACCAACAGATATCATATCGGGAATAACGATATCGATGTCTTCCAAATTCCCATTATAATATCTGAATAATCACGGAAACCAATACTGAAATATCCGTAGATAATTTCCATTCAAATCTGTTCCAATAATATTCATTGGAAATAATTCTAGTTATATTAAAACCATATCTAATTCCTTTATTTCTTTATAAAAGAAAATAATTCACTTATTCTCATAAAAATATCTTTTACCTTTATAAACTTGGAATATTTCATCCAAAACCATTTCAAATCATTTATTATGATTTTACGTGATTTTTCCCTATTTTTATTTACTTAAAAATAGGCCCTTTTAGCAAAACGACTTTTCAGGTCATTCAACATCACTGGCACTGTTTTTATTCGAATTTGAACTAAACATTTCTCAAATTCTAACCGTTGGATTTCAAAACTCAAGTACTCCTTTGAAAGCGCTTTTAGATACGAACCCGTAGGTTCTGGTTTTAGAAGAACCCGATGGTCGGATCTTTTGTAACATCAAATCGATGTCAATGGTCGAAATTCACGAACAGACGCTGCGCGAAACGTTCTATTCAAGCCATATATATATATATATCATTGGTTTCCATTTAAAACGTATTTTATAAACGTTTATAAATTCGTTTTAAAAATGATTCTAACTTGCATTTCAATTTTAAATCAAAATTGAATATTCCATATCATTCTAATATTGAAATGATAATATTTTCAATATATTTTATTTTGAAATCCATTTCATTTTCATATCCATAATAAAATGAATAAAATCGATATAAAAATCCGTTCGAGTCAAAATGGCGCAAATCTACTTAACTCAGCTTTATATATTTGAATATATTCGTGCCCATCCAAAATTGGACATCAAAACCAAATTTTGAATATATTTTGTGTCCACCCCAAAATCGGACAACAAAATCGTTCTTCCCAAACTGGAATGAGACCCAATCAATTACCATATAATTTTAGTTATATGGATTTCATACATCGCATGTATTCAACAATAATGATGAATAATCATCAAACATCCAAATAACAACCGGAGTGCACTTTGAAAATGTGTAAGCGTTAAATAAATAAATAATGCTTATAATAGTCTGTCAGTCAATCGACTGACATACAAATAATCATAGGGGAGACGTGTGATCAGAATATCATCCCAAGACCCGTGTAGGGTTTTCAACCAACACAATCAATTTAAATAAATTTTTGGTTAATAGACTTAACCAATTCCAATTTGGTTTGAATTATTTTTGCACTTGGGCGATGTGTAAAAATTAACGTCCCAATCGATATCAAAAAAATATGCGAACATAAACGAGTCGTCCTGTAACAACCCGTATTTTATGCATCGGAGGATCGTAGAATATTTATTTCTCTCTCATACTAAGTCGTATGGTCATGTAGAGTTGAGGGACGACTATTGGGTTAATTTACCATGTTCATGATTTTTGTCGATTTTTAAATGACCGTTTTGCCCCTAGCTGAGTTTGTTTTGGCCATAACTTTTGATTGGAAAGGAGTTTTGACCTATAACCACTTCCATTGGCTTCCAATGATGGTTTCTCTTTCCGTAGAGTGGTCACACGTCGAAAACAGACTTACCGTTTGGGAGATATGGCCGAAACAAGGTTTGCATGGTGAAAAACTGCACTTTTGGGTTAAACCGGGTAGTTAGTACTTAGGCCCATGACCCATTTCGGGTTTAGAGACATAGGGGGGCTGAGTAGGGTTAGAGTTTCATCTCATTTCAGTTTTGTAGCCTCCACTTACCCCATAGGAACCCTAAAAATGGCCTCCACTCTCTAAAACTCTCCAAAACACCTCAAAATCATTAACAACTTGAAGATAGAGATTAGCAACATCAAATCTTTACCAAAACAACTTTAGAGCTGCTACAACACCTTGGAATTTTCGCCAAATCAGAGTTTTATTTCAGATCTAAGTTTTATTGTGGCTAAGGTGAATGATTAGCTTGCTTTTGCACTAATTATGGTTAATTTGAGGTGATTAGTGCTAATTAGCGTTTTTAAACGAAAATAAATTCTGGAAAAATGTTCATAAATTCTTAAATAATGTTTTAGACCTCTAATATGAGTTTGGGTTAATTTGGTTAAGTTTTACTAATCCTATCATTAGTTATGTTCATACATGCTTATGGAAAAACATGAGGTTTTGGCTATGTTTGATCCATTTTAACCTATCATATTGATGTTTTGATGTTTGAGGTCACTTGTACATGTTGCTATGAATCTTTGGTATGTTTTGTGATTGATTTCAATAGTAAAATTGGTCGAAAACGCCGTCGAGAGGCGCATAAACAGTCGCTGGAAAAGTCACTGGAAAACAGTGCAGGGTTTCGGATCGGATCGGATATAGGGCTCGGGTCGGATAGGAGGACTGGGCAAGGATATTCGATTCGGACCGGAACCTAGCATAGGAGACTTGGAAAAAAGGAAGGCTACGTTCGTTAAGCTGGGATCAGATCGGCTGAAGGAGGGCTCGGACCGGAGTATGGCTAAGGGACCCGACCGGATTAGAATGAGGGACTGAACTGAACGGAGCGACTGGAGCCGGGCTGAATAGTGGCGATAGCAACCCGACCCGACCCGGAGTGGGACACCCGACCCGAACCGATGTAGTGAGGTGGACCCGAACCAGTGCATGTGGCGAATCCGAACCGAAGCGAATGATAAGAGCAGAAGAATCCGAACCGAACCGAATGACAAGAGCAGAAGAACCGAACCGAACCAGTATTGATCAATAACCAGAGATGCAAAGGTAGTTCAAATGGAAGTTAGAGCTCAGGATCCAGTTGGGAACCAATGAGTTCACTTCGTGATCGGACTTTGCTGCGGGACGTGTGCTAAGGAGTTGTCGATGTCTATGACTTTGGATCACTATGTATTGGAAGTATGTGGACAGATTCGGACTTTGGATGTGGTACGACTAGGGAGCTACCTGCCAATGTATTTGGGGTCGTGGATATGTTTGGACGTGATCCCTGGAGTTTGGTGATAGCAATGGACATAGTCGTACAAAGTCGAATTCTGTCATTTCATCAAAAAGGGGACCGGTGGTCGGAGAAATGGACATCGTATGCTTTATGCACTAAGTGAGAGATGTGAGGATGGTTGCCATTTTGATCGTTTGACATACACACCCCCACCCCCGTATGTTTACACATCATGTGTAGTGGCACCCTTGAGTACTGTACAGTATGTGGTACTAACTCTTTGGTTGCAGGTCCAGGTTCAGGTATGGTTTAGTATACCTGTTATTGTTCTGTTTATGCTTGCTACCACTCATACCGGACTGATGTCTGACCCAGAGTTTTATGTTTCTTCTTATTACTCTGGGTGCTCACACGAGCATACTAGAGACAGGTTGGAGGTATGCACGAGTAGCCGTACCGAAGACGAGCAGGAGGCTCCCACGTATTATCTATATTTTCTCCCTGTGTCGTTGGTGGTCACTACTTGGGCATTAGTAGTGTATCCTCCTTTTTGCTTAGATTTTTGAGACAGTTTAAAAGTTGTAATAATGTTGGCTTTGGATTATAAGCTGTATTTGGATTTTCCACTGCTATGATGGTTTATTTTCAGCTTATTCACTGTCTCGCCTGTTTTGTGTCAAGTATATGCTATGATTATATTTTATTCCATGCGCGGTGAGACATATTACAGGTTCTTTGTTTGGTTCATCTTCTTTCTTTCTATTTCTTTAGCGACCATTCCG
Source organism: Allium sativum (assembly GCA_030737875.1). NCBI lineage: Eukaryota > Viridiplantae > Streptophyta > Magnoliopsida > Asparagales > Amaryllidaceae > Allium > Allium sativum. The sequence continues at coordinate 15,430,557 of CM060924.1, forward strand.
TGCCAACTGGACATGTGTACAGCGCACAATTGGAGTAAATGTCGGTTGGTGCGGGGCGGGCCGTCACACGTCCGATGTGTAAATGGATGTGTATTTCTATTTTTAACTATCCAATAATTGTATAAAATTTTATACTTGGTTTATAAAATTTTATACAACGCCTTAAAAAATTTTATAAAACACTTATATAATTTTATACAACACTTATCTCTTTTATTACAACGCACTTATAAGTTAAAATTAATATTTTCAACTAGCTAAATTTTTCTAACACTTTTTAGAAAATTTCGGCAGCATAACGGCGCGATACTAGAACCGGAACAGGGTCTAGCCCTATCGCTCGCCTAATAATGGCTCTCTCCATATACAAACCAATTCTAATCAATTTCATCTACATCCCAAACCAAACTCAAATTATTTCTAAATAGGGTTGCCGAACCCTATTACACAATAATCAATCCAACAAATTAAAACAACCAAACATCCATGGTTTGTACAAAAAGTAGTTTCGAGGGCTACTAAGCCCCGTCTGCACCCTAGGTTATAATAACTTAATTAAAAGTTGAGCGAGAAATTGTTCTCACCTTGGGTTTCCACTCCAACATTTTTTCAAACCAAAGAAGAGGATTATCACGCCGACTATGTACTTAAGAAAACACGATATCCTACATGATTTATTTTTATTAATAACATACATATGATAAAAATCTTATTTTTATCTAACTAAAAATAATTTTTCTCATACGATAAAAATAATATTTTTATCTACATAAAAATATTTCATAACCCGATAAAATCATATTTTTACTTAGCTAAAAATCATAATTTTTTTTTTTGAAAATTAAGCGCAAAATTTTATTACTCAACTTGATATTTACAATATATATAAGCTCACAACACAAACACTATGCCGAGCTTACTAGCTAAAAGTCTCAACCACTACAATTTTCCATTACCACAAGTTACAAGACACTCAAGTATTTTAAATGAAAAAGAAACTGATGCATTTTCTAACCATTCCATCAACCATTGTAGAATTTCTCCAAAAGCAAATATACCAATGATAATTCAAGTAGCTGCCTTGACATTAGCTGAGCAGATCCACACTGGAATTAAAACACTGAAATCACTTAAGTTTAAACATGGGGGATGGATTTCTCCTAGTATGCCTTTTCATTGAAAACACATTACTACCCGCTGGCAAAACGTCCTCAATATCATATTCTTTACCCTCATCTAAGTCATCAGCCCAAAAATTGCTTTTTAACTTTTTGCTCTTAGATTTAGAAGAGGGGAGAACACTAGCAGATTTAGAAGAGGATAAAGAAGCCAAAGAAGTATTCACAGGTGGGAAGGTTAGTTCAGCACCAGTAACAGGGGGAAGAAAAGTGACATGATCAGGGGGTTTCAAGTTATCATAAGGGGATTTAGGCAAAGTAGAAAATGACGTGGTTGCACCTGAAAATGATGAAGAAGCATTAACTGAAGACTTGGTAAGTGAACTGTTACTGAAAGAAGACGAGCATGACATAGTGTTAGAAGTTGAAGAACGAGTTGCTGAAGTATTAAGAACAGAAACAAAACTTGCAGTTGCATTTGAACTAGCAGTAACTGTATTTCTACTAGCAGAGGCACCAGACAATAATGCAGATGATTTATCTGTTTTCTTACATACACAGTCCAAATTATCCTCACCATCATCAAATAAATTCCCTATTAGAACATCATCCTCCTGATCTACAATTTTATCCTTTCCAATATCAAGCAATTCATCAAGGTTTCCATTAACATTTGGGACTGCATTCTCATTTCCTTCTAATTCTTGAGCTAAATTAAATTCACAGATTCTTTTTCACCCCCATTCACCTCAACACCAGTATCCAAATTTGCAAATGGATTTAAATTTTCATTTCTAGCTTTATCTGCATTTCCCTCATTATTACTAATATCTTTCATTCTCCAATATTTCCTTTTCTTTTTATAAACAGTATTCCAATTGTTCTCTTTAACATTTACATGAGCACTATGTTTATTGCTATCAAAATGTACCTGTATTTTCGAGTACTTGTTCACATTTCTAGCTTCACTCTGAACCCCAATATCCTCTTTCTGTTTATTAAACAATTCACAAGAAATTGTATCGTGACCAAAAAATTTACACTCTGTACAGATTTTCGGTTTCCAATCATAATATAGCTTAACCGTAGGAAAATTGTCTCCCAAATCATCAATTGGAAATTAATCAGGCAATTCATAATCAGGCGAGATCTCCACCAGTGCGTTGGCGTACCTAAATCTATTTATTCTTTCTATACTACTGTCAAAACAAATCAACCTACCTATATGACACACTAGCTATCAAAGTCCAAAGGAGAATTGGAATTCTATAGAAATGAATCCACACGGGGACCTTCTTAATTTGTGATTGAGCATTACCGATCATATGATCCCACTTAGTTAGAATAAACATTCGACCATGAATGAAAATCAGAGGTGAATGAAGTATTCTATCCTTCTCAATATTTTTACTTTGCTAAAAATCATATTTTTACTTATCTAATTATCATATCTTTATCTACATAAAAATCATAACTTTATATAACTAAATTATATTTTTATATGACTAAAGATCATATTTTTATATGACTAAAGATTAGATTTTTACATGACTAAAGATTATATTTTTATATGAGTAAAGATTATATTTTTATATGACTAACGATTATATTTTTCTCTAACTAAAAATAATATTCTATAACTAAAAATAATATCTTTATCATACTAAAAATAATAACTTTCTATTGCTAAAAATCATAACTTAATCATACTAAAAATTATACTTTTTCATTATAAAAAATCAGAACTTCATCTAAATTAAAAAAAAAAATCGGAATTTTATCTAATTAAAAATCAGAAAACTTACACAATTTTCTAGGATTTGGACGTTGGAGAATCGGAGCAGGAGGCTTCAACAGTGGAGCAGGTGCGGTGGTAGCTCGATTTGGCAGTGGAGGGCGCTAAGGTTTTGTTCAGTGAAACGGGCTTCATCAGGGCGGAAGGAGGCGATTCAGGCGGCTGGCGGTGCGGTGGGAATCGGCGGCGGTCTGGCGTGGGTGTACTGCAGTGGCGCGGGGTCTGGGATCCGCGCGGTGTTTGATTCAAGAAAAGGGGGGGCTCAGGGTCAAGATGTCGGAGAGGGGGATGTCGATGGTGCTGGTGACGGCGGAGGCTCGTCTGGAGGGCGGCAACAACTAGCGCCGGGGGGAGGAGCGAGATCGATTTTTTTTTGTTTTCGATTTTGAGAAAATTGTTAAGGGGGAAGGGTTTTATGTAAAGTTATATATATATATATATTCCCAAAAATGTTGACTTTTCTTTTGAACTCCAAACAAGGTCCAACGACTATCGTTCCTAGCTAAATACCCCCATTCCGAGCGTAATAGGATATGTTTCATAAGCTAACTCGGCTGTTTCGATAGGTTTTCATTAAAATTAAAATATAAATTAATATACCTTTTAAATTTGAATTCAACGTGCTTTTTAATTTACCGGGGCCACATACTGACTCCTAAAATAACGATTTTTGGAATCTTGCTATGTTTTGACGATACGGTCCAATAGGAATTGGTTTCGTCAAATTCCGAGTCCGTTTGCAAAATGGTCTTTTTTTAGGTCGATTAAATTTACAACCGAAACTAAACGTGCCTTTAAATTTGCCACGCTCACATATTAGTTCCAAAAATTATGTAAATTGGAACTTAACAATAATTTGACATTCCGAATCCATAGAAAGTGGTTTCGTCGAATTCGGACGTCATTTGCAAAATTTCCATTTTTAATGGTTTATATATTATTAATAATATATATAAATTCTACAACGCTATTTATAAATTTTAAATTAGACATAACTTACAATTTATAACTTGAAAACTCAATTTTTTACATTCTTTAGAAAGATGTAGTTAATTCGATCCTAGCGTTTCTTGTTTCGTCCAATTCTGTCGTATATTGAATTCTGTATATTCAATTGAAATTTGAAATCGATTTTTTAAACTACCGTGCCATTTCCGGCTCGTAATATACAAATTGTAAATTTATAAATTCTAACTTTGATTAAAACAAATTTTTAGTCGTTATTATTTAAAATAAATTATTTTAAATATTCAAAATACGTTAAAATAGCCAAAATAAAAAATTCAAATTGGTTCTGAAATTCCTGGTTGTAACAATCTCCCCCACTTAAAATCTTTTCGTCCTCGAAAAGGAACAGAGCTGAAAGTTGTTTTACTAACCAACTCAACTTTCATTCCGGCTTAATTTCTTCAACTTTTCGGTTTCTAAGAACTTTCCAGTTTTTCAAAAATTTGGCTAACACCCTAAATTTTCGAAAAATTTCGCCATAACCTCCGTTGTACGGGGAGGCCGAAAAAACCACAACTTGCCATGCAGGGACCACACCAATCCAAAGGAAAAAGAAGAAGCCAATCGGCTCATAAACTCATCAAAACCCAAACCAAACAGTAAACATGTACCTATTTGTCAGGCATACAATTTTATTCATCTTCTTTAGCCTCCTTGCTATGACCTGTTCAATATATACGCATATACATGTATGCAAACTCAATCAATTTACAATTAAGTTCAATATTCGATTCAGTTTGGCTTTACTTATCATTCATTCTTTTACTGGTTTTATCGTTCCAATATTTTTATTAGTTCAACTAATAATCACACAAATCAACCAACTATCAATTAGTTGATTAGCTTTCCAATTGCATAACTTGATATGTATACAAAAATCATATTTTTAATGCCAAATCACAACATAAAACTTAACTAAGTTTTGGTTCTCACACCAGTCAATTGGAAATATATAGATATCCCACTTTCGAAACTCGAATATAAACACTGATAATGTCATGACAATCATTAGAATCATCTCCGGGCGACTAGAGTGTGATTCTATATCTACCCAGTATATTTGAGACTTCGAATACAAGCCAGCTAGGCGTATTTGCAAAATCTACTAATACCTGATAGTCCAAAATAAGTTAAAATAAAATATCCAAATACGTATAATAAAGGTTAAATTTTAAAACTAAATTTGTTTTTAGAAAGTAGCACTCTTCGAACTCATTCTAGGGTATTACTAACCCAATCTCTAACGAGTTATTCTGATAAGATGTTACTAATCTATCTCTGACGAATTCTTTCATTCGATTCTAAAGTGTCTTGTTCTCGAGCTTTGTTAATCAAAGCTCTGATACCAAAATGAAACGACCTGAAATCCCCCTTGCGGGAAATCGTAGATTGCTTTGAGAACACGACAAACCAGAACACAAACATAAGAAAAATTCATTGTTATTATAACAATTCACATCAAAGTACAATATTATTACAGAGTATGAATAAATATTACACAATAAATGTTTACACACTTTTTGGTTAAAGCTGTCACACATGGAATTCCAAAACAGTAACATGCTCAAGCGGCGGAAACAGCGTCAGAAGGCATAGAGAGATTTGGTCAAAATCACATCATCAACAAAGAACTGCCCGGAACTCCTAACAGACGAACTTTTTTGGACCCGAAAACAGCAATTACAGAGCTCGACTCTGTAATCCTAGTAGATCTCTGAGTTAGCTTCAGTTTGAGCTTTGGTTTGGCTCAATCGGACATACGGTTTGAAAGTTATGCCCGTTTCCGTGAACGGGTGTAATCTGGCAATTTCCTGGACGAAGTAACGAAGCACCTTGGTTCGGATCGTGGGACCGGATCGTGGGCCCCGCCTTGGCTCGGATCGTTGGACTCCTCCAGCTCACGACCAGACCTCGGATCGTGGATCCCACATCGCGACCCGAACCAATGACCACGAACCGCCTGCAGTTCTGCACTGTTTTGACCTATTCTGATGGCTATTTTTACTCCAACTCGCATGGATCTGATTACACATGGCATATGACGATTTGGAGAGGGTTTCTGGACGTTTTCCACCTCATTTCGAGATTTTTGAGATGCGTGCCACGTGTCCCGCGAACTGCCTGCTGTAAACGGCTATAAATACACCATTCGAAGGCATTTTCAGCGACTTTTGGCCATTCTCACTCACGGCTTCCACCATTACTGAAGTGCAAGGACTTTGCACCTTCATACACTCAAATTCTTTGCTAGTAATCTCAATTAACACACGGATTGTGTGCTTGCATGTAACTGATTCTTGTAATCTATTAGTATAACAATAAGATTATAAATTGGACGTAGGCTACATCTACAGCCGAACCACTATAAAAACCTCCTGTGTCTCGTTTTATTTTACTGTTTTCTGCATTCTGTGATCTGCATTTGGGTGTTAGTGCCAATTTTTGGTCTAACAATAAACATAACATAGATTTAAAATATATAGCAGCGGAAAAATAATGAATAACACAAACGGAATAAATACATGGGTACAAAGCTTCCCGAGTATAGCTCCATCTGTAAGTCACGATCCTGCGAAAAATAAAGAACCTGCAAACCAGAACTACTAGTTGCCCGTGTGGAAAATAAGGTCCCCCAGAGTTTAGGTTAAAACAATAAACTCTAGGTCAGTCATGTGACTGGTGTGAGAACTAAAATAGTTATTTACTTTATTTTAAAGTTAAGTAAATCAAGAGACCACGCCGTATAACATGGAACGGATTTCCATCCAAGAATACCAGTGCATAAAACGAATAGCGTAATGCTAAAAGGAAAAATGAAGCCATTATAAGACTCAGGTCCCATCACACAATGCACTCGTGAATTAGAGGATAGAATTTTACCTTATAATGGCCAAATATGCTTGGTACGCGAAATTCATATTTTATTATTACAATAAATGAAGAAAACAACTTTAGATATAAATGTATCAATCCTAGACGGCATGGGTACCATCTATCATGTCGCCATACTAGGCTCTACAACTCAAACCGTAAAGTCGCATATTGGAAATTGGATTCCATCTATGAACCAAGGAAAGGGATCGTCCTTATAGAATTCGAGACAATCTATCCTACCATGTCTCAGGATAGTCGTAAATGCACCTAGGAGAATGCAGGGCAGGTCCACACATACATTTTTTGGATTGGTTATTCCTGAATAATACGTTTCTCCGCCCTATGGGGCGTAAATAGAGCCCCGTAATGACTCAAATCCGAGGTACCTCGCTTTCCATCATCCATATAATTAAAAATGTATGGGCTCCATACCATGACACCAGTCCTAGCTAGAAAGAAACGTATGTCCTCCCTGCCGTCCTTCATCGCATTTCTGGTTCAAACTTGGGTGTGAAGCTCGTGAATTAACGCTACAACACGAAGCTATGCTATTTAAAGCCGTGCTTTGATCATCAACCACAAGGCGCTGCTTCTTAACAAAAGCCTTGATCCATGCAACTCAGCATGCCACATTGTAAATCCATACCATACCATTGATTTCCACTAATATATAACCTCTAAGCTCGTACCCCTCAGAGAAGGGTGAAGTAAGAGAATAAATTCTCCTTCAATAGACCGAAATATATTTAGAAGAGATCAATGAATACAGTATAACTGAATACAATGTAAGAAACACTATCCATTTGCAAGTTCGTTCTGGGTCTGAACGAAACCAGAGGCACCTTATTCCTTGACCTATATGTCCAATACAGGTGAGAATTCCTTGCATATCCGGTGAAACTCCAAGTATGTCTGGACGACCACCAATATAATCCCGTCCTGGGTGTATTGCCCGATCGAGGCATCAGTAATCATCCCTACGATGTGAAGATCTCCTGGCTTCAACCACCGTCTTCATCATCGACATTTAGTCGTCGTCGTATCAATTATTCAGAATGGGATAAACTCGGCCCTTCCGAATAACTCGCGTATGTTATAATCAAGTGCTATAAAAACACAACATATGCCTCATTCGAATTCAGAATATTTTTGGGAACGGTTCCCATTAATTTTATCAATGATAAGTTCATTTAAACTTGTTCTTTGTTCTTCCTCGGAATCAATTCAAAAGATTTATTTTATCTTTTCTAAATTTAAACCAAATCAAGGTTTACCAAACTAGTCGGGATTAACGCCTTACCAAAGTTATCATTTGTTTATTAATCCAAACTCAACCTATTAATCCCATGGAGCAAAACTGGTGGTACTCCATACATAGCACCCAATGCGTTATCGGCTATTCAATCACCCTTCTACGCCTCAAATCTAATTAAAGATTTAACTACCGTATGAAATAAAACAGTTGATACTCCATTTTCGAATCCTTCTTCAATTTAATAAATTTATTTATCTCATTCCCATTTCAATCTAATTAAAGATTCATCAAAACTCTCAGTTTTAATCTTCCAAATCATTACTTAATGATTATTCATTTTTAGTAAATCAATCCTGCCTTTAATTGGGTTGAAGAACAAATGTTATTTAAAACAACGTTTATGATAAACCCAAAATCACATTCCATCTCATATGGAATCTTCACAGAAATGCGATTAGTCGTAATCAATGTGAATGCCCATGTCAGACTAGCAACGTAAATGGAATAAATGTAACGCCTTTTAAATTCAAGATATATTAACGACCTTCCTCCACAAAACCTCATCTCGATTATTATTGAATCTAATTCTATTCAATTCCAATTTAATGTATTAAATTGGAAACTCTACTTTGGAAAATCCCATTAAACCTTAGTTAAAAGATTAATAAATTCCAAACCACATTTCACTGTTAATTGGGTTAAAGAACTAATGTCATTTAAAAAAATTGTTCACGATAAACCCAAAATCAATTTCCATTTCATTCCAATTGTGTTTATTAATTGGAAAATCTCCTTAAATATTGATTAAAAGATTTATTCTTTTCTCAACTGGGTTTAAGAATGGTATTATTTAAGATACCATTCATGACAAACCTAAAATACAATTTAATATTAAATATAAGATTTTGAATGGAAATTATATCGACTTATATTCAATATCCAATTCTAAAACCAACAGATATCATATCGGGAATAACGATATCGATGTCTTCCAAATACCCATTACAATATCCGTATAATCACGGAATCCAATACTGAAATATCCGAAGATAATTTCCAATCAAGTTTATTCCAATAATATCCATTGGAAATAATTCTGGTAATATTAAAAACAATTCTAATTCCATTATTTCTTTATAAAAGAAAATAAATCACTTATTCTAATAAAAATATTTTTTATCTTTATAAACTTGTAATATTTCATCCAAGACCCTTCCTAATCATTTATTATGATTTTACATGATTTTTCCCTATTTTTATTTATTTAAAAATAGGCTCTTTCAACTAAACAACGTTTAAGGTCATTTAACGTCAATGACGCTATTTTTATTCGAATTTGAAATAAAAATTTCTCAAAATCTAACCGTTGGATTTTAAAACTCATGTACTCATTTGAAAGCTTTTTTCGATACGAACAAGTAGGTTCTGGTTTCAGAAGAATCCGACGGTCGGGTCTTTCGTAACATCAAATCGAGGTCAATGGTCGAAATTCGCGAATGGTCGCTGTGCGAAACATTTTATTCAAACCATATATATATAAATATATATCATCGATTTCCATTCAAAACGTATTTTATAAATGTTTATAAATTCGTTTTCAAAATGAGTCTAACTTGCATTTCAATTTTAAATTAAAATTGAATATTCCATATCATTCTAATATTGAAATGATAATATTTTCAAAATATTTTATTTTAAAATTCATTTCATTTTCATATCCATTATAAAATGAATAAAATCGACATAAAAATCCATTCAAGTCGAAATGGCGCAAGTCTGCTTAACTCGGCTTTATATATTTGAATATATTCGTGCCCATCCAAAATTAGATATCAATCCCAAATTTTGAATATATTTTGTGTCCTTCCAAAATCGGGCATCAAAATCGTTCTTTCCAAACTGGAATGAGACCCAATCAATTACCATATAATTTTAGTTATATGGATTTCATACATCGCATGTATTCACCAATAATGATGAATAATCATCACACATCCAAATAACAACCAAAGTGCACTGTACAACTGTATAAGCATTAAATAAATAAATAATGCTTATAACAGTCTATCAGTCAATCGACTGACATACAGATAATCATAGGGGAGATGTGTGATCAGGATATCATCCCAAGACCCGTGTGGGATTTTCAACCAACACAATCAGTTTAAATAAATTATTGGTTAATAGGCTTAACCAATTCCAATTCGGTTTGAATAGTTTGTGCACCTGGGAGAAGTGTAAAAATTATCATCCCGAATGATATCACAAAAATAGGCGAACATAAACAAGTCGTCCGACTTGTAAATGGATGTGTATTTCTATTTTTAACTATCCAATAGTTGTATAAAATTGTATATTTGGTTTATTAATTTTTATACAATGCCTAAACAATTTTTATACAACACTTAAATAATTTTATACAATGCCTATCTCTTTTATTACAACACACTTATGAGTTAAAAATAATATTTTCAACCAGCTAAATTTTTCTAACACTTTTTAGAAAATTTCGACAGCATAACGGCGCAATACTAGAACCGGAATAGGGTCTAGCCTTATCCCTCGCCTAATAATGGCTCCCGCCATATACAAACCAATTCTAATCAATTTCATCTACATCCCAAACCAAACTCAAATAATTTCTAAATAGGTTTGCCAAACACTATTACACAATAATCAATCCAACAAATTAAAACAACCAATCATCCATGGTTTGTACAAAAAGTAGCGTCTGGAGCTACTACGCCCCGTCTACACCCTAGGATATAATAACTTAATTAAAATTTGAGTGAGAAAATGTTCCCACATTGGGTTTCCAATCTGCCATTCTTTCAAAGCGAAGAAGAGGATTTTCGTGTCGACTACGTACTTAAGCAAACACAATATCCTACATGATTGATTTTTTTATTAATAACATACATACGATAAAAATCATGTTTTTATCTAGCTAAAAATAATTTCTTTCATACGATAAAAATCATATTTTTATCTTCATAAAAATATTTTATAACCCGATAAAAATCATTTTTTTACTTAGCTAAAAATCATATTTTGACTTAGCTAAAAATCATAATTTTACATAGCCAAAAATCAAAACTTTATATAACTAAATTATATTTTTATATGACTAAAGATCGTATTTTTATATGACTAAAGATTAAATTTTTATATGACTAAAGATTAAATTTTTACATGACTAAAGATTATATTTTTATATGACTAAAGATTATAATTTTCACTATCTAAAAATTATATCTTTCTATAACTAAAAATAATATCTTTATCATACTAAAATAATAACTTTCTATGGCTAAAAATCATAACTTAATCATACTACAAATCATAGCTTTTCATTATCAAAAACCATAACTTTATCTAAATTAAAAAAAATAAGAATTTTATCTAATTAAAAATCAGAAAACTTACAATTTTCTAGGATCTAGATCAGTGCAGAATCGGAGGAGGAGGCTTGAACAGCGGAGGAGGCGCGGTGGTAGCTAGATTTGGTAGTGGAGGGCGCTGCGGTTTTGGTCCGTGAAACCGGCGTTGTCAGGGAGGAAGGAGGCGATTTAGGCGGTTGGCGGTGCGGTGGGAACTAGCGGCGGTCTAGTGTGTGGTTACGGCAGTGGCACGGGCTTTGGGATCTGTGTGGTGTTCAATTCGAGAAAAGGGGGTGGCTCAGGGTCGAGATGCCGGAGAGGGAGATGTCGATGGTGTTGGTGACGGTGGGGGCTCGCCGGGAGGGCGGCGATTGGATCTAGGGCGAAGAAGCGAGATCGATTTCTTTTTTTTCATTTTCGATTCTGAGAAAATTGTGAAGGGGGCACGGCTTTTATGCAAAGTTATACATACATACATACATACATACATACATACATATATATATATATATATATATATAATTTTCTTCCGAACTCCAAACGAGGCCCAACGACTGTCGCCCCTAGATAAATACCCCCATTCCAAATGCAATGGGATATTTTTCATAAGCCAATTCGGGTGTTTTTCGATAGGTTTTCATCAAAATTAAAATATAAATTAATATACCTTTTAAATTTGAATTCAACGTGCTTTTTAATTTACCGGAGCCACATACTGACTCCAAAAATTACGATTTTTAGAATCTCGCTATGTTTTGTTGATATTTTCCTATAAGAACTGGTTTCGTCAAATTCCAAGTCTGTTTGCAAAATGGTCTTTTTCCAGTCGATTAAATTTACAACTGAAACTTAAGGTGCCTTTAAATTTGCCACGCTCGCGTATAGTTCCAACAACTATGAAAATTGGAACCTAACAATAATTTGACATTCAGGATCCATAGAAAGTGGTTTTGTCGAATTCAGACGTCATTTGCAAAATTTCCATTTTTAAGGGCTTATATATTATTAAAACTATATATAAATTCTACAGCACTATTTCTAAATTTTAATCTAGACTTAACTTACGATTTATAACTTGTAAACTCAGTTTCTTACATTCCTAAGAAAGATGTAGTTAATTCCATCATAGCGTTTCTTATTTCGTCCAATTCTGACTTATATCGAATTGTGTATATTCAATTGAAGTTTGAAATCAAATTTTCAAACTTTCACGCAATTTCAGGCTCGTAATATATAAAATATAAATTTATCAATTCTAACTTTGATTAAAATAAATTTTTGGTCGTTATTATTTAAAATAAATCATTTTAAATATTCAACATACATTAAAATAGCCAAAATAATTTTTTTAAATTGGTTCTGAAATTCAGGGTTGTTACATTTTTTTCATTATTATTTAAAATAAATCATTTTAAATATTCTAAATCCATTAAAATAGCTAAAATAAAAAAATTAAATTGGTTCAGAAATTCTGGGTTGTTACAAGTGATGTCATGGTATGGAGCCCAGATATTTTACTTATGAGGATGTTGGAAAGCGAGGTACCTCGGATTTGAGTCCCTAGTGGCTCTTGATATGGCCGACATACTGACCAGATTTTATGCCCCATAGGGCAGGGAAATGTATTGTTCAGGAATTGCCAATCCACTAAAGTAAGTGTGGGTCGGCCCTACCAGATCGCAGGAGCAATTGCTACTGAATCCTGAGACATGGGACGCCAGATTGTCTCAAATCGGAAGGATAGATCCATTGCCTTGGTTCATGATGGAAATCAAATTTCCAACACCACATTGTGTGATTTTGATTGTAAAACTAGTATGGCGACATAATATATGGTACCTATGCCATCTATGATTGATACATTTATATTTGAAGTTGTTTTTGACACTATGCACTTATCGTAACGTCAAAATGATTTGTTTTCAAATGTACCAAGCATGTTTGGCTATTATAAGGTAAAACTCTATCCTCCGGCTTGCATTGCTGTAACGACCCGCATTTTTCAACTATATAATAATTAATTTATTTAATTATTTAAAAAGTGATTTAGAGAATTTAATGGCCGTTTAATTAAATAAATTTGAATATTTAATTAATATAAATAATTAAATAATATATATAATTCTGAAATAATCAAAATTCGCTTAAATGGCAATATGGTGTGAATTGGACAAATTTCAAAATATTTAATTTAGTTTATAATTGAATTACAATCATGAATCAATTAATTTAACGATGATTGAATGTATAATTATAATATAATTATAATCGAGCTCGAAAAGGCGTGGCAGTTCGCGATTTGGCGATTCGAACTTTAAACGAATATATAGAAGCCGTTTTAAGTCGGATTTCTGTGAAACAAGAAACGTTAGGAGCTGGAGAAGTATATTTTTCTGATGGAAGAGAAAAATTAGGATTTCGTCGTGTAGATTTTGAGTTATGTCCAAACCAAATTTTAAAAAAATTCGCTATGGAATTCCTTTAGAATTTATATCGATTTATTTATATTTCTAAATGGATTTTAAATATAAATCGAATATCGATGTAACTGGGAATTTTGGTATATCGAGTTGTAAATCCAATTGGAGCTATATGGTATTCCACTATGAATATATACGATAATATTTATTTGTAAATATTTAATTTAATTATTTTTAAATATATTTATATATTTAAAAGGGTAATTTAGAGCGTTAAAAATAGCTAGTTTTGCAAACGACCTCAGAATTCGACGAAACTAATTTTTTTGGATCCGCAATGTTAAATTATTGTTAAATGACAAGTTTCGTGATTTTTAGAGTCAGTATGTAGCCGTATGGGATTTTAATGAGAAAAACAGTCAGTATTTTAACGGTTAAAAATACGTTGTGTGAGCATACGAAGTCGGGATTCGACGAAACCAGTTTCGTTGGGTCCGTGATGTCGAGCTGTAGCTGCATGTCCATTTCCATGATTTTTGAATATCGTGTGTGATCACACGGATTTTTAAAAGGGCAGAAACGAATATAAAATAAAAGCAAAATATCTAAAATCCTTTCTAAGGCCTAGAAACAAGCCACATCCTCACCTTTTACAGCCACACAAAAATCTCACCGCATTATATATCTCGTTCTCTCGGCCGCCACCAAAAATCATTAAAACGTGAAACAATCCTCTTCCAAAAGTCCAAAACAATTCAAGTAAAATTCATTAAATATTTAAGCATACATATATGGCTTCGTGGGGGAGTTCTCGTCATTTTATACCAGTTTGAAGGTATGCGATGCGTACTGGTATGCTGGGCTTTTAGCAGCCGAACTAGGGTTAGGAATCGAGATCTTTTTGGGTGCATTGATTCGATGTTTGGAGAGTTTCATTGAGTTTGTGGTGGGATTTAGCATCTATACGCTAATTTTTGGGATTTCCTGTACAAGAAACTGTCGATCACCACTGTGTCTTGCGACAATACTGTTGTGGACGGATCGATGAAATGGAGCTCGAGTTGAGCGCTGAGGGTATGATTCCAAAGAGAAGTTGATGAGAGTGTGATTGGTTTGTTCGGTTTGCGATTCTGTGAAGAGGAGAAGGTGCGGTTGGGATCTGAAGTCGTGGCAATGGCTAGAGTTTTCCTGGAGCGTTCGTTATTCATTTGGGGAGGAAGAAGGGTTATTTGGGCTGAGCGGGTATGGAAGGTTGGGCCGTGATGTTAAAATGGTGTGAGGCCCAAATTAGTTTTAAATAATTTACTTAGTTTTAATTAAATAGTACCCTAACTTGTAGTTTCAATATTTGTCTTGTACTGAATCAGAATTCTGAACCGTCAGATCTGTCGGGATCGTATGGATGGGAGCTACACCATGGAACTGACTGGGAGTGAATCGGAGCTCGTTACAATTTATAGCAAAATAAAATGTTCGTCTGAATCAATAGACGCAAATCGTTATTTAACGGTTAACGCGAAATGTGAGTAAAACTCACCAACTCTGAACAGTTCACTACACCAGAAATGGCTTTTGGTAGCATTGAAAAAAAGCTACCAAAACTTGAAGTAGCGTTTTAGAGAACGCTGCAATACGACATGCAACAAAAAGTCTGAAAGTTTTTGTTGCGTTTTAATAAACGCAACCAAAAATGAACAAATTGTAGCGTTTTAGAAACCCTACAAAAGGTTTTTTGGCAGCGGGTTAAAAATGCTACTAAAGTGATACTTGTATCATTTCCCAATCTTTTTGTAGCGTTTTTTCAGTCCTACCATATGTTTTTTGTTGCGTTTCTTGTCAGCTACAATATCTTTTGTAAGTCACATTTGTAGCACTTTTTCAATGTTACTAAAACTTACTATGCACACCACATTTTAAATGCGATTATTTACTGTTAATGGCTTGTAACATTTTCATTAATCGCTTATAATAGAAATATTAAAACAAATAATCATGTGAGTATCGTTTTCAAACTAAAATCAATAACACCATATTTAAATACTTAAAAAAAACAAATTACTTGCAATTTCAAATATAACACCCATAATCATCTCAATAGTAGTATTTCGACAAGTTAAGTGAATCCACATACCACAATTGCTTATAAACAAGTCTACACGACCAGTACAAACAAAATAATAGTTAAAGTCTTGTTCATAGCTTAATTACCACCGATTCTTTGATGCGGCTGTTCTTCACTTCGGAAATCTAATAACTTATACATAAGTATGACGGTCAACGGTAAGAATTACATACAAGTATAACGGTCAACAGTCGGAATTACATAAATGTTCAAAATGCATAAATTATATATAACAAAGTAGGCCAATTTACTAGTTATTCATCTTTGATATAGGCACAAAATAGCACACCAATTATCATTGTTAATTTGGAGATTATCATAACTCAATGAAACAAGAAGTGTCATCTCTGTATTCACAATTTTCCTTATTTATCTAAGCACTTTGAATTTTAAGTTTTTGGTTTAACTTACAATCATTTTGGAATAATACCATAGTAGAAGCCTTTTGTGGTACCTTTTTATCCTTGCAGACGAGTCCTTTGCCAGCTGCAAGTTATCGCCATACTTTGAAGGCATCACAAACGACATTTTCGTTATAGCTAGTGTTGTCATCTCCATTTTTTGTTGCTTGTAATCTGCATATAATGAATGCAACATCTTACCTCCTCTCTCTGAAAAAAATCTTATTAAAGGTTCTTTGCAACTATTTTCTTACATCTTACCAAATAAGTTCTCGACCAAAGCATTAAATCTTTGGGAACTTCCAATAAAGTCTAAACCTGTTTTCCTAGGCATCGTCTCACCTGCATAGTAAGCCAGTTCAAAAAATATAATGTTTGCTAGACTTATAGTCATCTTTGAGTGATGCACTTCTTCAAGAACTTTATTCACTAAGTCTCCCACTTGTGGGACACATAGCCTCCCATCGCGTCTTACCCATCCCTTGTCATCTATGGTATATCAAGCGAGGTGACTTGATGTCTCACCTCGAATCAACTCTTCCATGATCTCAACTATCTGTGGGTCTTCCTTCTGCGAAGTCCCTACTTGATCTAGAAGTGTAGGTCTAAGCTCAAGAGATGCTAGCGTTCCAGTCAATGACTCAACAGCAGGTGTAAAGTCAAAGGTTGCTAAGAACTTTAGATTCTTCATCTCAACAAACAAAGGGCTCAAAGTCAACCTTTTCCTACTTACCGCATCCGCCACCACATTACCCTTGCCAGGGGTATAAGCTATATCGAAGTCATATGATGCCAAGAATTCCATCCACCTTTACTGCCTTATATTCAAATCTTTTTGCGAAAAGAGGTACTTAACGGACTTGTGATCGGTATATAAATCGAACCTTTCTCCTAGAAGATAATGGCGCCAAGATTTGAGTGCAAAGACGATCGCCGCCAACTCCAAGTCATGTGTGGGATAGTTCTTATCATGAACTTTAAGTTGCCTACCCCCATAACATATCACTCTTCCTTCTTGCATCAGGACAACGCCTAATCCCGTGCCACAAGCATCGGTGTACACGGTAAACATCTTACCTCCATCGAGTAATGCCAAAACTGGAGCTGTGGTAAGGGCTCTCCTGAGCCTTTGGAAAGGAAGCTCACACTCTATGTCTCATGCAAAGACTAAGTTCTTCTTCGTTAACTTAGCAAGAGGAGCCGAAATTTTAGCGAAGTCCTTAATGAACTTCCTATAAAAGCCTGCCAGACCGAGAAAGCTTCTTACTTCACTTGCATTCTTAGTAGCTTTCTAGTCTTGAACCGCAACCACTTTCGCCGGATCCACAACTATGCCTTGCTTAGAAACTATATGCCCAAGAAACCGAACTTCTTTCCTCTAAAAATGACATTTGGAGAACTTGGCTTTTAACTGGTGAGCTCTAAGCGTATCCATAACTTCCTTGAGATGTCTAGCATGTTCTTCCTCAACCTTAGAGAAGATCAAAATATCATCCACGAAAACCACCACGAACTTGTTAAGGAACTCCTTAAACACCCTACTCATCAAATCAACGAAGTATGCGGGTGCACTAGTCAAACCGAACGGCATGAAGAGCCATTCAAAAAATCCATCTGGAGTCCTAAACGTAGTCTTGTCAATGCTATCCTCAGCCATTCTAAGTTGACGGAATCCGGTGGCTAGATCGAGCTGAGAGAAAACAGAAGGACCAACAAGCTGGTCAAAAAGATCATCAATTCTTGGTAGTGGGTGCCTATTCTTCTTTGTCAGCTTGTTTAACTCACGATAATCAACACATAGACGAAGCGAACCATCCGCCTTAGTAGCGAATAATACAGGAGCACCCCATTCAGGAATGCTTCGCCTAATGAAATTTTTCTCAAGTAACTCCTTGACTTGCTTACTAAGCTCTCTTCTTTCTCGCGGGGCCATGTGCCTAACGGGCAATGAAACTGGCTTGGCATTATCAACAAGATAAATACGGAAGTCTATCTCGCGTTTAGGGGGTAACCCCTTAACCTCCTCAAAGACATCGGGATATTCTTGGACTACCCTCACCGATTGCAGATTATCAATGGACGAGTTAAGGGATCCAAGATAACACAACATGACGGGACCCATAGGGTTATAAGAAATTTCTAGGGTATTACCAAGGCGAGTCATGAGCCTCACAACCCTATGTTCACAATCAAGAATGGCTCCATAACTGGACAACCAATCCATGCCCAAAATTAAACTGTATCCCATAAACCCGAGAACATAAGCATTACACATGAATTCTACGCTCAAGATAGAAATCCTTAAATCCACACAAATCATAGATAGATGGGCGGAACCCCCAATTGGATTTGAAACACTAACGGGATCCTCAACTAGATTAGTACTTAGGTGCAAACTTTCAACAATATCAGAAGAAATAAAAGTATGCGATGCGCCAGAATCAAATAAAGTTCGAATAGGAAAACCAGAAATGTAAACAAGGCTTTCTACAGAAATACTACCTCGGTCAAGAGCTGGAGTGGTGTTGAGAGCATGCAATTGCCCTCCAGAAGGTCCTGCTCGCTGAGTCTGCCCATGCCCCTGTCCTTGCTTCTTGGGGCAATCCCTACTGTTGTGTCCAGACTCTCCACAATGAAAGCATTCGCCCAATTTCCTCTTCTTCTTTCTACAATCCTTGGCCAGATGCCCCTTGATCCCACAAAAGTTACACTTCCTCATCTCATTTTCCTTGTTGTTGCTGTTGTTGCCCTTGTTGTTGTTGTTATTCTTGTTGTTATTCTTGTTGTTGTTGTTGCCTCTCCACTTGGAGTCAGTCTTCTTCCTTTGGTTCTCATTGGGCTTAACCTCTTTCTTACCACTATTATCCTCTTCATTAAGTAGGGCCATATCCACCAAGCTCTCGAAAGTCGCCCCCGTGGGTATATGAGACATAGCCAGACTATGTAATGGCTCGTTCAATCCCTGAGCAAAGCATAGAGACTTCTTCTGAACCGTGTTGACCAAGTCCAATCCAAATCGAGCAAGCTGATTGAACTTATTCACGTACTCCCTCACGGTCATGTCCCCTTGCTTCAAAGATATAAACCTCTCCATTTGCAGATTCTCTTCAGCTAATAATAGAAACTTAAGCCCAAATCTCATCCTAAAGTCGGCCCAAGTCTCTATAGGCCTAGTAGCGTTGGTGACTTCCCACCAAAATGTCGCTTCCTCTTTCAACAACCATGCTGCCATTTGGACTTTTCTATGGTCCTCTACATCAAAGATAGAAAAAAGATCTACGGTCTCCTTCAACCAATTTCTTGCCTCTACAAAGGTTTCGGTCCCAACAAAATTCTTGCCACCCATCGCTTTGAAATCCGTACATACTTTAGGCAATGGGTCCATATGGGGTGGAGGAGGAGGAGGAACCTTAGCTACGGGAGGAGGAGGAATGTCAGCCATGGGAGGAGGAGTAGGAGGATTGTCTGCGGGGTCGGCTTCATTTGCCCTAGCCTCCATGTACCGCCTGAACCAAATAGGTATTGGTACGCCCTCCGAAATGGTAAAATTTTCGGCCATACTGAAACGAAGAAAAAGATAGATTCGGAACGAGGAAACAAATGATAATGCTAATGGCCTTTGGGGAATAGCCTTTAAAATAAACTAGACTTTTCTTGGAAAAATACTTCTTTCTAGTCGGTTTTGATCAAAAGGTTTTTAAAACTTTTCTTAAAAACTTTTACTCAATCTCGTAAACCTTATGCTATGATACCAAGTGTAACACCCCACCTCCGCTAGGGTCACTCACAAGGGAATGCACTAACTTTGGAGGGGCGTTATTAGGTAAACATGCATAGAGATATCACAAGACAGAACATAGGTAAGTAAAACAAAGTAAGTAAAGCAGTGATAGAAATTAAAAAACCAAGCTTAACCATTTCAAAACCAAAGTCAACTTACATTAAAATACTAAGTCATCATTTTTCCATTTGCTACAAGTCTAGAAACATGAAATCAAAATAACATAAAAGTAAATTATTCCCCAAAATAGCAGTGCTGCAGCCATAGCAAAGCTCAAGTCCAAACCGTACATGTAACGACCCAGGGATTTTCGGCCCATAAAATCGACATAAATCCCTTTTTACCATAACTCATGTCGACCTTCCAACCACCGAAAACACTGGATGTATTAGAAAGAAAATAGAGGGTGAGATAAGAAAGAAAGAAATATTTGAATAGAAGAAGAAGAAGAAACAACACAGCACAGAGTCTCACATCGCAGCGGAATAATATATAATATCAAAATAACTTTGTTGAGAGCTTGAAATAACTTACAATCATAATGATGAAGTCAATTCATCTGGACAGTTATAATAGTCTGTCCTCTTATACAACACACAGCAGAAAGATACTAAGTCTGAACACCTTCAGCTCATCCTTGGACTTCACAGTATTTGATAACCTGCACCTGAAACCCGGGCTAACCCGAACATTACAAACGACGGGTCAGTCTGGTGAACTAGAGTGAGAAAACCTACTCAGTTTAAATAACACCCATGTTGATTTCTAAAGTCAAAAATCCTTTGAAAGGAAATGGATAATAGTAAGACCAGTCCACACATAAACACGGACGGTTTTTACCTTACTATAACCAAAATGTTTTTGAAATCAATATCTTGTCTGATATTATGAAAATGTCTGAATACAAGTAATACCAAATCTAGTAGAACGCTTGCATCTCACGCTCCACATATATAGTATATAAACAAAACCCACTAGCACTTATTGGAGATGGGATTCCAACTATGACAAGGTATGGGACCACGTACCGATTGTGTATCTCTAGAGGCAAATACACTGGGTTCAACAAGAACGTCTTGCAACCCGGCCCACACATGGTCGACCACTCATTTCTCTTGAACGTATCAAATGTATATCACCAACGGTTGGGAGCGACCCACCGTCTTCCCGACAAGGGACAGCATCGATAGATTAAAGAAGCAAAAGGAATTTCTCTAGATAGGTGACTATACACACTAATGGGAGCGACCCACATTGCCATGTTGCCTGCCCGATTTCTGTCATTTCCTGGTTGCGAGGCTTGAGGTCAGAATCACATTTGGTCATCATACACTTTGGATGCCACATCATCAGATCCGCCAGATCACACTGATTTCGTCCATAAACATACTCTAGCTATCTGGCTAGAGAATAACCATTTCTCCGCCATCAACTATGGTACGTTTGGAGAAATCAACGCATGTAAATCCTTTTGGAAATACTCTGTCAGACATCTGTCCATACAAGTCATCCAGGAACAGGATGAACCGAAGGTGCTCTCCTACTGCATCTCAGATAGGAATCACCCCTGGATCAGTAGCGAGAAGTCCTTGCAACCTGTAGATTCCAACCACGACAGAACCACAGCTTATCTCTGGGAGCTCACCAAAGAACATTAGTGGTCCTTCCGCTTATGAACATCCACAGTCTTCAACGCTCCATCACAATCGTCTGCTGATCCTCTTCACGTATTTGTTGGTCGGAATGGTTTTCGAATATAATTCGATCCCGGTCTTTCCACACCAACAAGCGTATTGGTCAACTTCGATAGTCGGTGTTTTAACTATCGAATAACAATGGTGTGAATTCAATTTGTTTTGCCGATTCAACGCTTAACACAACTTAGCCCCTTCCAAAACATACTTAACGATATAAACCATATTTTCTCCAACTAACTCTGATTGATTACTTTGATCGATTAACTCTAACTCGACTACACGACCTATTTAACTTGACTAACTTAACTAGATTACCCTTATCGATTAATTAAGACTCGACTTAACTCCACTCTTTCGACTCTAGATCGCAGCGATCACAATGGTTACGCCTGATTCCCTCAGGAAACAACCGTCCGTCGTAGGCTATCTGCAGCCCTGTGGATTACGCTAGCAGTCGTACGCAGTGGAAACTTCCCTAGATAACTTAGTTTGGCCAACTCTAACTATATTCGATTAGCTCTAATTGACTAACAAATGTTTACTATAATTTGGAAACAACATTCTTATTTCTTTTGAACTCATATCGTAATATTATTTAATTTCCAAAAGCTTGCATTAGAATTTGATATGCTCGTATAGGATAAAACCAATCTCAACACTTCACTCATTCCAAACTAATATTATTCCTTGATAATAGTGAAGCCAACCAAGTTGGGGTATTTTAGTTACCTCTCAGACCTTGATCAACAACGTTCTTACCTCAGAATAATGTTAGTTTGTTACTTAACCACCGACACTAAATCTCGTTTCAAATCTTGATTTCAAACTTGGGTTTACAAAACCTTTCCTTACATTTGAAATCCTTGTTCAAAAATCATCTTACTTAATGCCTTTAATTAAGTATTTCTAATTCAAAATCACATCCTTACTTTATAACTCTTGTTTTACATCTCAGGTTTAACTATGACTTCTTTATATCTTCAATTTCCTTTACTTAATCCAACTGTCAAGTAATCCCATAATTTAAGTCACACGTTTTCTCACACCCTATTGTAACCCCTATTGAGTTCAAGTATAAAACTCGTTCCAAATCTCTTCCCAAAGTTTAACTAAATTCTATTTCAAAAATTTAGTTACTTATCCAAAGTGTCTCATTTAAGAAGTAACTTTCATAAATTAAATAAATAATTTATTTCCACATTTATTACTGTAAATCATTTAACTTCTTTATAACAATATACCTTTAAAATTTTATTAAGAATAATGCATTATCGACCAACTAAATTAAAAGTCGGTCTTGGTTAAACTAACTAGATTAACTCCAACACAATTAAATTCTTAAATTAATTCCAGTCAATTTCTCCTTCAAAATATAATTAATTTAAATAACTTCTTTAATTGTTCTTAGAAAATAATTAATTTAATTCTCGACCGTTAGATTTTCACTATCTCGTCTGCGTATATATTCCATGAATACAAGTTTTTACTTTATCAAAGTAATTTAATAATTTGTAAATCCTTGAATAATAATAATAACTTTTCTTTTAGAATTTCCCTTTTTAAAATAATATATTTAAAACCCAAATAACTTTGTTATCTTTGTAAAGGTCGACCCCCTTTGCTGACAAAACCCATGATTTGTCTGACAGACAAAGTGATACTAAATTACTCAACTAAATTAGCCACTGGTTAAAACAAAACAATCGTTGAATCTCAATACAACTGTTATAAATCAAATCAATTGTCCAACCAAAACTAATTCCCTTATATGATAATAACAGCCATCAATCTGCAACCAAATGACACTACCAATTCAGATTATTTCAACCACGTTTGTTTTATAAATATAAACAAATCAAGGGGAAATACCTTTATGTGGTTTAATCGTTAAAGTAACGATTATACATTTTAAACTGCATTCAAAAATCCGTTTAAAATTCACGGTTCAAATCAAACATATGTCTAGCAGGCAGTAAATAACTAGCAACCAGAAAATTCAGAAATAAAGACCCAATTTATAACATATAAACGGGTAGAACTGAGTGAGGTTAACTCACATAGACTAGTTGGGTCGTCCAGCGCTGGTCTTAATCAAATTAAACAGCGTTTAATTTAATTACAAATTTTCTGTCTTTCCAGTCCTGACAGATATTGCTCCATCACGATCTCCTCGTCTTGACGGTTCCAACGAACCTGATCGTTTTAAATTCCATTAACGTGTGTTCAAGATATGGAAAAAACAACTTAATTACAAATTCATTGTTTAACTTTTATTTTATAAAAATAAAAATAATAAAATAGCCCAATACCTTTCGGCCCGTCTGCCCAACCCAGCCCACTATCAATATTAAACCCGTCCACCCTATTTACCAAATCAAACCCTTCCCACCGTCATTCCAAACCCTCAGACCAAGAATAAATCCGCCGCCTCCACAAACCCTCGCTTCCATGAAAATTCCATCCATGGCCAAAACCCTATTCAGTTTCCCCTTTCTGCTCTTCGATGAGAGCTGTTGCGCCGCCACCCCTACGCAACCTCCTTCACGAACCACTCCTCCACATCCAGACGTTAGCACAGTCTCGATGATGAAACCCCGAGCCTCCACTTCAGATTATGCACAACTCAAATTCGAAGCTTCTATTCGAAAATTTGGCCGATCCAAGTCTATGTTCTTCCACCGATACCGTTGCACCCCAAGGCTTCGCTGGTCTCAAGCAACATCAGGGAATCAGAAGCTTCTCAAAATGAAGCTAAGTAATTAATTTCATTTATAATTTCTGTATAAAATTTCTATCTTGATTTTAATGAGATTCGAACCATTCTCCACTGTATTGATTCGTATTATTCTGGAGTGGATGAAATCCTTTTTCACAATACATGTATTTATAGCACTCCATGTCCATCCTATATAGGTTCGGCTCCCTAGTTCATAGGCCATTTGTTTTTCTTTCTCCCCTTTCAGATTGATTTATACAGTGATGGATGTTGATGAATGTCTGATGGGTGGTCTTGTTTGGGTGAATCAATCACTGCATACGTAGATTTAGGTGATTTATGCTAAAATATATTGTACATCCTTCTGTTTTATCTGAATTTGACTATACATATAAATATATATAAGGCAGTTCATTGCCTATGGATTTGATTGCATAAATATATTCACACATTGTTTAGATTAACTGTCCATTGTACTATTTAGGTGCACATACATACATATATTCGATCTTTCCTATCTGCACCATAGTTGTTCATTCACTGTTCCCATGTGTACATGTTATGTGTTGTTGTTTTGTGTTGTCCATACCATTTGTTCAGCTATTTCGAAACATTATATAGATTATATAATATCTTCCTTGGTTTATGTCCCAATTTATACAACTGTTCTTTTCTCTTCTTTCCTGTTCATGATTTTGAAAGGAATTGATATGTTTAGCTGTTTTGATTTTGTGAAAAAGGTCGATGGTACATATACAGGATTTTCCTTCTTAGTTGTTCTTATTTCAAAAGAAATCCCTAAGGATTTGATGTAACATAGATTTGTTGTTTTCCCATTAAATTGCTCCTAGCTGTTTTATTGTTTTTGTTAGCTGTATACTCTATTCCCCTAGCTATTCCTGCCCTATCTTGTAAAATTGGATGTATGACTACACATACAGTTATCAGGCACATGTTCAATGCAAAATTTGATGTATGACTACACATATTCATACAGATATGACAAAGGACTACACCTGTTCAATATAATGATCTGAAATGGATTGATACTTTTATATTAGCTGTAAAATTTGAAGTATGACTACACATAGATTTGCTGTTGATCTTAACTGTGCCTTGTCAGTATACATGATCTGTTGAATAGATTTTGTGTTCACTGTCTTGTTTCTTTTTTTTTCTAACTGGAAATCGTTTTACTATTCTAAGGGACACACAGGATCAAACATGCAGGAGGAAATTGGTTTGAATGGTCACGTCCATTGGTGCAAATCATATGTACAAATCATGTATATATTCAATACATGTAAACAGTTGTACATATACAAACAAATCTTTTGTATCAAAACTATATATATATATATATATATATATACACATAAACAGGTTATTCTCTGTACTTTGTATTTGTACAAATCATGCATAAATATGTGTGATGTTTCAGTGTGTTATCACTTCCAGTTTTGTTTTATGCTGTATATTTTCCAGTTTTATTTATGTTCTTGTTTATGGCGTGCCCCTTTTATTTGTTGACACATATGTATTCATGTTTTTTTTTCTCTTTTTTTTTCCATTTCCTTTTGCTGAATCATGTGAATCGCTATTGTTTATATACATATAGACATATATGTACACGTATATATTGAGGAATTGTAGTGCGGATATAAACTATGTGTATGTTGGTTTATGATTTTAAGGTTGGTATATTATATTTCGCCTAACATAAACCTTAATTAGATTAAGTTTTCAAGCAACAATAATAGATTAATATCAACGTCTTCAAGCAAACAACTTAAATAAAATTTTAGAACTCAATATTTAATAATTCTACGTTTATAAACGGTATTCTATTTTTATAAAAACCCTTAAATAAATATATATTTATTTATTTATTTAGCATCCCTATATATTATTTAATAAACGAACTATACCTTGTCAATTCATTTAGAAATGCTAAATCAATATTTAAAAATAAAATATATTAAATATTTAATACTCAAAAATACGGGTCGTTACATTCCTTCCCCCTTAAAATAATTTCGTCCTCGAAATTGCTAAGTAAAAGAGGGTCCTTATCTTGATTATTTCCAGAATAATTATTACGGGGTTATTTCCAAAGTTCTAAGTTATAAAATTTACGAAAGATTCGTCAGCATCCCCGTTGCGTTGTTCGACCAAATTAACTGCAACCGCCACTCTGGGCCCACTTTGATCCAAGAAACCAAGAATCCAAACGAGTACCCGTTCAGGGTTATAAACCACCAAGCCACCTTTCCAACAACCAATCGACGATGCACAATCTATCTAACCAAATAAAACAACTTTTATTTCCAAACTCCAATTTCAATATCCAACACTTCGTTAAGTTGCAAATCATATTTGATCTACTTTTTCTTCTCTAATTTTTATATCTCCATTTCAAATTCAATTTTGATTTCTATTTCAAACATTACACATTTTTTTTCTTCCTAATTTCATATATGAAAATTAGAGTCATATTAGACCATTTCAAATTCCTAGTCTAATTCGAATCTGATTCAAACAAATCAACCAACCCAAAATCAAATCAAAAGCTTATTCTTTTAATATATTAAAATATACTATGGCCAACATTAATTTGACTGTTTCTACAACAATGCTGCTTCAATTGCTAGTTTAAAATCGCACTAGTCAAATAACACAATATAAAACAATTTTATATAGAATTTACAAATACGCTCTCAGATATATATACATTCGAACTCAATCTAGGGTGTTACTAACCCCATCTCTATTGAGTTACGCCACAGAGCCCAAGGTTACTACTCAACCAATACTCTGATACCACAGTAACGACCCAGGGATTTTCGGCCCTGAAAATCAACATAAATCCCTTTTTACCATAACTCATGTCGACCTTCCAACCACCGAAAACACTGGATGTATTAGAAAGAAAATAAAGGGTGAGATAAGAAAGAAAGAAATATTAGAATAGAAGAAGAAGAAGAACCAACACAGCACAGAGTCTCACATCGCAACGGAGTAAAATATAATATCAAAATAACTTTGTTGAGAGCTTGAAATAACTTACAATCATCAGAGTACATCAATTCATCTGGCCAGTTATAATAGTCTGTCCTCTTATACAACACACAGCAGAAAGATACTAGGTCTGGACACCTTCAGCTCGTCCTTGGACTTCACAATATTTGATAACCTGCACTTGAAAACCCGGGCTAACCCGAACATTACAAATGACGGGTCAGTCTGGTGAACCAGAGTGAGAAAACCTACTCAGTTTAAATAACACCCATGTTGATTTCTAAAGTCAAAAATCCTTTGAAAGGAAATGGATAATAGTAAGACCAGTCCACACATAAACACGGACGGTTTTTACCTTACTATAACCAAAACATTTTTGAAATCAATATCTTGTCTGATATTATGAAAATGTCTGAATACAAGTAATACCAAATCTAGTAAAACGCTTGCATCTCACGCTCCACATATGTAGTATACAAACAAAACCCACTGGCGCTTATTGGAGATTGGATTCCAACTATGACAAGGTATGGGACCACCTACCGATAGTGTATCTCTAGAGGCAAATACACTGGGTTCAACAAGAACGTCTTACAACCCGGCCCACACATGGCCGACCACTCATTTCTCTTGAGCGTATCGAATGTATATCACCAACGGTTGGGAGCGACCCACCGTCTTCCCGACAAGGGACAACATCGATAGATTAAAGAAGCAAAAGGAATTTCTCTAGATAGGTGACTATACACCCTAATGGGAGCGACCCACATAGCCATGCTGCCTGCCCGATTTCTGTCATTTCCTGGTTGCAAGGCTTGAGGTCAGAATCACATTTGGTCATCATACACTTTGGATGCCACATCATCAGATCCGCCAGATCACACTGATTTGACGTCCACAAACATACTCTAGCTATCTGGCTAGAGAAAAATCATTTCTCCGCCATCAACTATGGTACGTTTGGAGAAATCAATGCATGTAAATCCTTTTGGAAATACTCTGTCAGACATCCGTCCATACAAGTCATCCAGGAACAAGATGAACCGAAGGTGCTCTCCTACTGCATCTCAGATAGGAATCACCCCTGGATCAGTAGCGAGAAGTCCTTGCAACCTGTAGATTCCAACCACGACAGAACCACATCTTATCTCTGGGAGCTCACCAAAGAACATTAGTGGTCCTTCCGCTTATGAACATCCACAGTCTTCAATGCTCCATCACGATCGTCTGCTGATCTTCTTCAAGTATTTGTTGGTGGGAATGGTTTTCGAATATAACTCGATCCCGGTCTTTCCACACCAACAAGCGTATTTGTCAACTTCGATAGTCGGTGTTTTAACTATCGAATAACAATGGTGTAAATTCAATTTGTTTTGCTGATTCAACGCTTAACACAACTTAGCCCCTTCAAAAACATACTTAACGATATAAACCAAATTTTCTCCGACTAACTCTGATTGATTACTTTGATCGATTAACTCTAACTCGACTACACGACCTATTTAACTTGACTAACTTAACTTGATTACCCTTATCGATTAATTAAGACTCGACTTAACTCCACTCTTTCGACTCTAGATCGCAGCGATCACAATGGTTACGCCTGATTCCCTCAGGAAACAACCGTCCGCCGTAGGTTATCTGCAGCCCTGTGGATTATGCTAGCAGTCGTACGCAGTGGAAACTTCCCTAGATAACTTAGTTTGGCCAACTCTAACTATATTCGATTAGCTCTAATTGACTAACAAATGTTTACTATAATTTGGAAACAACATTCTTATTTCTTTTGAACTCATATCGTAATATTATTTAATTTCCAAAAGCTTGCATTAGAGTTTGATATGCTCGTATAGGATAAAACCAATCTCAACACTTCACTCGTTCCAAACTAATACTATTCCTTGATAATAGTGAAGCCAACCAAGTTGGGGTATTTTAGTTACCTCTCAGACCTTAATCAACAACGTTCTTAGCTCAGAATAATGTTCGTTCGTTACTTAACCACCGACACTAAATCTCGTTTCAAATCTTGATTTCAAACTTGGGTTTACAAAACCTTTCCTTACAGTTGAAATCCTTGTTCAAAAATCATCTTACTTAATGCCTTTAATTAAGTATTTCTAA
The DNA here is from genome assembly GCA_030737875.1 of Allium sativum. Lineage (NCBI taxonomy): Eukaryota > Viridiplantae > Streptophyta > Magnoliopsida > Asparagales > Amaryllidaceae > Allium > Allium sativum. The sequence continues at coordinate 15,460,266 of CM060924.1, forward strand.
TTCAAAATCACATCCTTACTTTATAACTCTTGTTTTACATCTCAGGTTTAACTATGACTTCTTTATATCTTCAATTTCCTTTACTTAATCCAACTGTCAAGTAATCCCATCATTTAAGTCACACGTTTTCTCAAACCCTATTATAACCCCTATCGAGTTCAAGTATAAAACTCGTTCCAAATCTCTTCCCAAAGTTTAACTAAATTCTAGTTCAAAAATTTAGTTACTTATCCAAAGTGTCTCATTTAAGAAGTAACTTTCATAAATTGAATAAATAACTTTTTTTCCACATTTATTACTGTAAATCAGTTAATTGCTTTATAAAAATATACCTTTAAAATTTTATTAAGAATAATGCGTTATCGACCAACTAAATTGAAAGTTGGTCTTGGTTAAACTAACTAGATTAACTCCAACACAATTAAATTCTTAAATTAATTCCAGTCAATTTCTCCTTCAAAATATAATTAATTTAAATAACTTCTTTAATTGTTCTTAGAAAATAATTAATTTAATTTTCGACCGTTAGATTTTCACTATCTCATCTGCGTACATATTCCATGAATACAAGTTTTTACTTTATCAAAGTAATTTAATAATAACTTGTAAATCCTTGAATAATAATAATAACTTCTCTTTTAGAATTTCCGTTTTTAAAATAATATATTAAAACCCAAATAACTTTGTAATCTTTGTAGAGGTCGACCCCCTTTGCTGACAAAACCCATGATTTGTCTGACAGACAAAGTGATACTAAATTACTCAACTAAATTCGCCACTGGTTAAAACAAAACAATCGTTGAATCTCAATTCAACTGTTATAAATCAAATCAATTATCCAACCAAAACTAATTCCCTTATCTGATAATAATAGCCATCAATCAGCAACCAAAAACACAACCAATTCAAATTATTTCAACCACGTTTGTTTTATAAATATAAACAAATCAAGGGGAAATACCTTTATGTGGTTTAATCGTTAAAATAACGATTATACCTTTTAAACTGCGTTCAAAAATCCATTTAAAATTCACGGTTCAAATCAAGCATATGTCTAGTAGGCTGTAAATAACTAGCAACCAGAACATTCAGAAATAAAGACCCAATTTATAACATATAAACGGGTAGAACTGAGTGAGGTTAACTCACATAGACTAGTTGGGTCGTCCAGCGCTGCTCTTAACCAAATTAAACAGCGTTTAATTTAATTACAAATTTTTGTCTTTCCAGTCCTGACAGATATTGCTCCATCACGATCTCCTCGTCTCGGCCGTTCCAATGAACCTGATCGTTTTAAATTCCGTTAACGTGTGTTCAAGATATGGAAAAAAACAACTTAATTACAAATTCATTGTTTAACTTTTATTTTATAAAAATAAAAATAATAAAATAGCCCAATACCTTTCGGCCCGTCTGCCCAACCCAGCCCACTATCAATATTAAACCCGTCCACCCTATTTACCAAATCAAACCCTTCCCACCGTCATTCCAAACCGTCAGACCAAGAATAAATCTGCCGCCTCCACAAACCCTCGCTTCCACAAAAATTCCATCCATGGCCAAAACCCTATTCGGTTTCCCCTTTCTTCTCTTCGACGAGAGCTGCTGCGCCGCCACCCCTACGCAACCTCCTTCCCGAACCACTCCTCCACATCCAGACGTTAGCACAGTCTCGACGATGAAACCCCGAGCCTCCACTTCAGATTATCCACAACTCAAATTCGAAGCTTCTATTTGAAAATTTGGCCGATCCAAGTCTATGTTCTTCCACCGATACCGTTGCGCCCCAAGGCTTCGCTGGTCTCAAGCAAAATCAGGGAATCGGAAGTTTCTCAAAATGAAGCTAAGTATTTAATTTCATTTCTGATTTCTGTATAAAATTTCTATCTTGATTATAATGAGATTCGAACCATTCTCCACTGTATTGGTTCGTATTATTCTGGAGTGGATGAAATCGTTTTTCGCAATACATGTATTTATAACACTCCATGTCCATCCTATATAGGTTCGGCTCCCTAGTTCATAGGCGATTTTTCTTCTTTCTCCCCTTTCAGATTGATTTATACAGTGATGGATGTTGATGAATGTGTGATGGGTGGTCTTGTTTGAGTGAATCAATGACTGCATATGTAGATTTAGATGATTTAAGCTAAAATATATCGTACATCCTTGTGTTTTGTCTGAATTTGACTATACACATAAATATATATATGGCAGTTCATTGCCTATGGATTTGATTGCATAAATATATTCACACATTGTTTAGATTAACTGTCCATTGTACTGTTTAGGTGCACATACATACATATATTCGATCTTTCCTATCTGCACCATATCTGTTCATTCACTGTTCCCATGTGTACATGTTATGTGTTGCTGTTTTGTGTTGTCCATACCATTTGTTCAGCTATTTAGAAACATTATATAGATTATATAATATCTTCCTTGGTTTATGTCCCAATTTATACCACTGTTCTTTTCTTTTCTTTCCTGTTCATGATTTTTGAAAGGAATTGATATGTTTAGCTGTTTTGATTTTGTGAAAAAGGTCGATGGTACATATACAGGATTTTCCTTCTCAGTTGTTCTTATTACAAAAGAAATCCCTAACGATTTGATGTAACATAGATTTGTTGTTTTCCCCTTAAATTGCTCCTAGCAGTTTTATTGTTTTTGTTAGCTGTATACTCTATTCCCCTAGCTATTCCTGCCCTATCTTGTAAAACTGGATGTATGACTACACATACAGTTATCAGGCACATGTTCAATGAAAAATTTGATGTATGACTACACATATTCATACAGATATCACAAAGGACTACACCTGTTCAATATAATGATCTGAAATGGATTGATACTTTTATATTAGGTGTAAAATTTGAAGTATGACTACACACAGATTTGCTGTTGATCTTAACTGTGCCTTGTCAATATACATGATCTGATGAATAGATTTTGTGTTCACTGTCTTGTTTCTTTTTTTTCTAATTGGAAATCGTTTTACTATTCTCAGGGACACACAGGATCAAACATGCAGGAGGAAATCGGTTTGAATGGTCACGTCCATTGGTGCAAATCATATGTACAAATCATGTATACATTCAATACATGTAAACAATTGTACATATACAAACAAATCTTTTGTATCAAAACTATATATATATACATAAACAGGTTATTCTCTGTACTTTGTATTTGTACAAATCATGTATAAATATGTGTGTTGTTTCAGTGTGTTATCACTTCCAGTTTTGTTTTATGCTGTATATTTTCCAGTTTTATTTATGTTCTTGTTTATGGCGTGCCCCTTTTATTTGTTGACACATATGTATTCATGTTTTTTTTCCTCTCTTTTTTTTTCCATTTCCTTTTGCTGAATCATGTGAATCGCTGATTGTTTATATACATATAGACATATATGTACACGTATATATTGAGGAATTGTAGTGCGAATATAAACTATGTGTATGTTGGTTTATGATTTTAAGGTTGGTATATTATATTTCACCTCACATAAACCTTAATTAGATTAAGTTTTCAAGCGACAATAATAGATTAATATCAACGTCTTAAAGCAAACAACTTAAATAAAATTTTAGAACTCAATATTTAATATTTCTACGTTTATAAACGGTATTCTATTTTTATAAAAACCCTTAAATATTTATTTATTTATTTATTTATTTATTTAGCACGCCTATATATTATTTAATAAACGAACTATACCTTGTCAATTCATTTAGAAATGCTAAATCAATATTTAAAAATAAAATATATTAAATATTTAATACTCAAAAATACGGGTCGTTACAGTACATGAGCTGTCAGAAATGCAAGCTAAAGATCCAAGCTAGGTGCCAGTGTTCCCTCACTGAGAACTTGGGGGGGGGGGGGGGGGGATGGAAGAAAAGAAGAGAAAGAAAAAGGGTCAGTCATAAAGACTGGTAAGTCCTAGTTACTCTTAGTACAAAAACTAATAAAGTTTACTAGACATGAGAAACATAAGGATGGTAACTAAACTGGCATGGTAAATAGCTAACAAGATAGATCAAGTGTGACATCGCATATACAAGGTTAAGTTGCACCAAAAGTACTAGTATTCTAACCCATGTCAAGTAAAATCAAGAAATGATCCCTTGGCCCAATATCATGAGATGACCCAAATCGGGGCCCAACTATACGATCTAGTCGGTCGGCTCCCTACAAGCCTAACTCGTCAAGTGTCGGTGTCATACGGCCCAATCGCGGAATGTAGCTACTCTGAGCTAGGTCCACCCTAGGGTTGTATCAAGCCCTAGGGTGTCAACCACTGACACACTTCCAAGCATGAACAGTGTACAACTACGGGTGCCCACGCCCGTTATTTTTCAACTCCGGACTAAGTGCACGACCTTAGTCCGTCTGAACCTACAACGGCACACCCACTTAGCCGTCCCTTTTGGTCGCTTATAATCAGCCCAGTAATCGTGCCCCACCCTAGCCTAGTCCCTAGGGTATCGTGATACATCTAAGAGGGTTACTGCTGAAAAGGACCCGCAAACTAGGGTTTCAAATGGGTTAAGTGTTGTCATTCAAATCCATGACTTAACCCCATCCAATCAACGTGTCAAGTTGGTTAAGTATTCAAGTGGTCCATGACTTAACCTTATCTTATGGCATTAATATATTTAATGCACCCCAACCTCTCACATTAGACTTTGTTGTGGTTATTGGATGTGTCGGGTGTGTCCGGGCAGCTTTAAACCACAACCTAGTCTAACCTCGGGTTTTGAGGGCAATATGACCAACTACTCACATTGGGTCCTATTTTTTGTAGCTACTGGATTTGCCTGGCGGTTCTGGGCAGATTTATGCTACAAACTCAACCCAACCTCGAGTTGGCCATTCTCATGATTTTTTAAATGTCATGTCCACATTCAAGTTTATCATACAACCATTTTTTCATGTCATATTCATGTTTGCCTAAACTACACAAAACGTATCCCCAATGCATGTGAAAGCGAATCAACCTAATAGATCAAATTAGGGAAGTACATGACCAAGGTGGGCATAAGGTGGCAAAGTTTATTACAAGTTAAACATGGTGAGATTTGAGGCAAAGGTGATCAACATAACTAGCATATAGCATATTAGCCTTAAGCATGTATGATAGCATAAAGGGTAAATTGGCCTCAAACATGCATGATAGCATAAAAGTTGAATTTGGCCTCAAACATGAAAATGGTTATCATAGGGTGATAATCTTAACTTGTGCATAGCAAATAAGTTCAACATCATCTTATGCATGTTACGGGACATGCGGGGTTAAGGATTTTCTGACATGCATAACCCCAAATCAAGTTCCCACAAATGTTCCACAAGTCAAAGTATAGATCTAGGGTCCATGTCAACATTCCACAAGTCAAGATAGTAACTTTAGGGTATACAAGAATAGATCCAAGGTAGTTAACATGTTTAGATTCAATTTCACTTTACATCATGTCTATTTAAGTCTAGAGTTTAGATCTAGAAGTATGTAGGGCTTACAAATCGTGGCTATGAGAAATAGAGAACAAAGAAAGCCAAGAAACGATGTAAGAAACTCTAGGTATCGCCAAATAAGCGAAGCTCCACACAAAACCTTAAGAAAGAAGAAGTAGCTCCTTTGATTTGATGAAGAAAGCTTGCTCCTTTTGCCTTGGATCTATTTTTAATGCTCAAACTCTCAAGTTGAAGATGGAGGCCATGATCAAGAAGGATTTGGGCAGCACTTTGTTGTTAGAATAATTTGTGGTGATTTCGGTTAGGTCTTAGGGTGTTTTTATAGGAGTAGGAACTAGTTTAGGCCATAGGATTAACCCTAGAACAGATCTGAACCATCAAAAATCGTCACAGGCCTTCAAAACAGACCATAGGAGCAAGCAGGTGCACCCAGGCCGACCAGGCCCGACCAGGGAGGTCGACCCCCAGGTCGACACCCGGGTCGATCTGGTCTGGGGCAGGTCGACCACCAAGTCGACCCCCAGTCGACCTGGCCTGGGCGGGAAATTTTCCCTCCCAGCCTTTTTAGGGCTGAAATTAAAATTTTGGGCTGAATTTTTCTGAAAACTTCTATGGGCCATAACTTGGTGATACGGACTCCGATTTATGAAATTTCGGACTCGTTTTCAAGCAGAATTTCGAGACGAATGCAATGGCGTAACCCATTTCCCTTGATTCTTAATTTATAATATAATTCTGTCCTGATTTATGGTTATAAGAATTCGGGTAATTACAGAAACAGGTTGGAGGGGCCCAACTGGGTTCCTCAATATGTATATTATTGTTTTCATATAATTGCATTATATGATGTGGTATGTATTCTATGACTGATTTTGTCATTGACCCCAGAAATTTTAGTATTTAAATACCATAAAATATTTTCCAATATGGGAAAAGGTGTTTGGAATTTAAAAAGAAAAAAAAATTATCTCCATAAAAATAGAAATTTAGTTTCAAATAAAATTGAAAGTAGATATCTGTTTAAATGAATAAACATGGAGTTGTTTATGAATGAATTTGTAACTTAAGTGAACTATTTATCATTGGATAAACTGAAAATATAATTTCAAATTGAATTTACAGATGGGTGGAAATCGGGTTTTAAACCAATATTTGAAATGGGATTCGAACTTGGTAATTATAAAAGAAATTATAAAGGGGATTATAAGTGGTTGCAATAAAATGAGATTCGATATGAATAATTCTGAATAAAGGTTATAAATAGAATTTGTATTTAAGATATGTTTATAAGTATGAAATCAAATTGTATATAAAAGAAATATATTCACAATTTAAGTGAATAATGGTTTAAAGGAAATATTTTGCAAATGAAATATCGATAAAGAAAAATTAGATTTGAAACATAAATCCAAATTGGAACTTGAGTGGAAAAGGAAATTGGATAATCATTTAAAATGAGAACGATGAGTCTTATTCCAAAATTTGGAATATGAAATAAACTATTATAACGTTTTGCAGAGTGACATAGTTATAAAGGAATTTGGTAATGATTTGGAAAGGATGAATTCAAAAGTGAAATTAGAATTTGAGATGACCTAAAATGGTAAATAAATTCCGAAGTTCGGAATATTTATCGAATATAGAGTGTTCGAATGAGAGTTGGTTATTGGAATTCGATTATATCGAATTTAGGGAAGTAGTTATCTTACTTTCCATTTGAATCAAATTTAATAAATTAATTAATTATTTATTTACTTATTAACTTATTTATTGAAATAAATAAATTCAAGTTGCATTTTTTATAAACCAAATATTTTGGTAAATCTAAACAGCGATTTTAAACGCTGCCGTTATAATAAATATTTTGGTAAATCTAAAGAGCGATTTTAAACGCTGCCGTTATAATAAATATTTTGGTAAATCTAAACAGCAATTTTTAACGCTATTGTTATAATATATATTTTGTAAATCTAAACAGCGATCTTAATGCTATTGTTATAATAAGTGTTCTAAAATTCTAGACAGCGATTGTAACGCTATTATCAAAAGTAATGTTTTATAAATCAAATATTTGGAAACAGCGATTATAACACTACCGTTATAATCAGTGTTTTTCCGTGAAAGAAGTGTGTCCTTAGATTGAATCTGAAAGTCACGTAAGTAATGTTTTGTTTGAAGTTGTGAGCTTTGACTATTTCAAAGTTAAGAATGTTGTTCAATTAAGGTCTGAGATGTAATTATACCCCAACTCGATTGACTTCATGATTGATGGAGGAATGGTTAAGGTTCGATAGTGAAGATGGGTTAGCAAGATGGTTAGTTAATAAGTCATTACTGGTTTGAGCTAGAATAACGATGTTTGTAACATCGCGTTAATTTGAAGGATCTTGAAATGTTTTCTAACTGGAATAAGATATATTTTCTCGAATAAAGAAATTAGGATATTGGAAATGTTTTCCAACAATTAAGAGAGAAAAACAGAGCTTTGAAAGGATACGAAAGATGAGATAACAGGAATTGGAAAAAATATTTAATAAGAAATTAAAATAAAAGAGGCTAGTGTTGTTTGATGCTTGATCGGTAGGATTTCCAACTGGAAATAGGACCGTTGATTGTATGGATGTTTCTTTGATAGTTAAATCACCGACTATCAAAGTTTTTGATTTATTTATACCTCCGTTGTTGATATGGAGAGACCAGGATCAGATTTAATATCTGAAAACCACTCTGTATTGGCATAAGCGTGACGGATCAACTTATGCTGAAGATAATTGAAGAAGGGGTAAAATGCAAGGGCGGTTCTGTTAACCATAGGTAGAAATTGCCCAAGATGGATTAATAGAACGGTGCCTTCAATTTGTCCAGACCCAGGACCACTTGTATGGACGGGTGTCTGACAGAGTATTTCCAAAGGGATTACGTACATTGATTCCTTCAATCAAATGAAGTTGGTGGCATAGAAGGGAAACTTCTTTAGCCTAACAATCTGAGTATTTTTGTGGGAATCAATTAGTGATTTCCGATGGATCTGCCGATGTGGCATTCAAAGTGAATAGTGGCCAGATGTTCTGGAAAATAATTCAAACCTCAAGCCTCACAATCGAGAATTGACAAAAATCGGGCAGGCAGCATGGCTATGTGGGTCGCTCCCGTTAGGATGTATAATCACCTATCCAGAGAAATTTCATTTGTTTCTTAAATCTATCGATGCTGTCCCTTTTGGGAAACGGTTGCTGATCCCAACCGTTGGTGATATACATTCGATACACTCAAGCGAAATGAGTGGTCGGTCACATGTGGGCCGGGTTGCAAGAAGTCCTTGTTGAACCCAGCGTATTCGCCTCTAGAGATACACTATCGGCAGGTGGTCCCATACCTTGTCATGTTGGAAATCCAATCTCCAATAAGCGCCCTGCGGTTTTTGATTTTATATGATATATGGAGATTGAGATGCAAACGTTCCACTAGATTCTATTTATTTGATGTAGACATTACTAAAATATCACTGAATTTGATATCAAAAATGTTTCGGGTTATAGTAAGGTAAAAACCATCCGTGTTTATGTATGGATCAGTCTTACGATTATCATTTCTTTCGAAAGGATTTTTAAAAGTTAGATCAATGGTTGGAGTTTACTCATACCAGTCCCATGACTGACTAGAGTTTATTTTGTTTGTTTTCCCTAAACTCTTGGGTACCCAAATTTGTATGGCCAGTCAAGTAGTCGGGATTCTACAGATTCACTTTGGAGGAGCTTGAAGCAGGAGGCTTTACCAGTTAGCTATAGACTATCATTCTTTCCGCTGTGTGCTATATTGTATCTGGAAACAGGTGTTTATAACTATTCTAGGAATAATGGTTTTGCTCTGATAATGGTATGTATATATACGGTTACTGATTTTTTTCCACAAGTTATGTTACATAATATATTTTATTTGTTCCGCGGTGAGTTTGTGTTCTTTGTTTTTCTTCTACTCTAATATTTCTTTCTTTCTATTTCTCATCCTCTAACTTCTTTCTTATAATGATTCGTATTTCTGTGCAATTTGAGTTGGACGTGTGGTGTTGTTAGTCGACTCAAAGAGTACGGAAATTCGGGCCATTGCATTTGGTATCAGAGCTGAAGGTTGAGTGATTGGCTCTGTGGGGTAACTCAATAGAGATGGGGTTAGTAATACCCTAGATTGAGTTTAAGTGTATATATATATATATATATATATATATATATATGAGCGCGTATTTGTAGATTGGATATAAAAATGGTTTTATATTGTGTTGGCTGGGTTGTTGAGTGGTTTATGAATTCTGGTCAATACAGGATGTACAATTGTATCGATAGGTGTTTCTAAACTCTCGAACAGAACAATTCGACGCAGTATTGTTTTAAAATGGATGAATAAAATAATTTGCCCAAAAATTATTTTGATATAAAAGGAATAATTTCTGAATTATTATATATGAATGTGTTAATTGTTATTACAATCAAATGGAATTATGAAATATTGAAATGGTTATATAATTTGTATAATGGCAATGTATACAAATGAGATAAACCAAGATTAAGTTCAAACCAGAAATGGAATTTAAATCCTGGGAGTTTAGAAATATTTTCTAAAGTATTTTTTTGAGTAATATAACATTACTTTAAAGTATTTTTGAATAAGAATGATTTTAAATGAATTTTTAAAGTAATTAAGCACCGAAATCACTCCAGGGGCGAGAAAATAATTCTGATAATGGGTCGCGACATTATCGGTATTCATTATCAAGTTTTTGAGTGACGGATTGCTACCGTAGTAATTTGGAAATGAAAATTTTGTTTGAAGAGGACAAGATATTTTAGAAATTCAAATGTTTTGAATTGAGTTGATTAAAATATGTGTATAAATATATATGATTTCAAACTAATTTGAAATAAAACCCAGGAATTTGAATTCTAGAATTGTTTAACTTGTAAAAATTGAATAGATTGAAAATGGTCAAAATGTATCAAATGAATTGAAATTTAAATTAAGTTGAGTAAAACAAAATTGGAATGGATTAAAAATAATCCATAATGAAATCAAACAAATTGAATATATACTGGATGTTGTGTTTGGAATTAAAGTGTGATGGAATTGAACTCAAGCAGAATAAGAGGGTTGACTTTTGAAAACAGAACTCGGTTGGATTAGTGAATAGAAGTGAGCTAATCTAAAAACTGGAAGTTGGATTGGTTTGAAACTAACCGGAAATTGATCTATGCTGAGTAGATATTGAATGGAAGCTAATGCAACAGATAGAATTATGCCGACAAAAAGGTACATGTTTACAATATTACTTGGGTTTGATGATTTTATGAGCCTATGAAGCAAGCCGCTTGGCTTATTGATTTTCTTTTGGATTGGACAAGGCCTAGAAAGGCGAGTTGTGATTGTACCGATTGAGCCGTGTAGAGGACATGCTGCCGAAATTTTTCAGAATTTAAGGTATTAGAAAATTTTCAGAATTTTTGAAAATTTTCGTTCATAAGAATAAATTAATATTTTAATTGAAATAAATTGGTCCAGTTAAAATGAAGTTAAGAAGTGAACAAAAAGGATTTTTTGACCTAGTTAATAGGGTATGTAGCATCTTTTCCTACCTTAGCAATTTCGAGGATGAAATAATTTTAAGGGGGAAGGAATGTAACGACCCGGATTTTCAACCGTTGAATTCTGAATATTTAAATTTGTTTTAAATATTTAATTTGAATTATATATAGGAATTTACAAGGAATTTATTTATAAAACAATATTTAAACGTATAATTTATAATATAATTTAAAACGTGCTTGAAATAGTCGCGGTAGTTCGTAATTTACGATTTGAACTTTAACTGAGAATACAGGATCCGATATAAGTCGGATTTCTATGAAACAAGAAATGTTGGAACCGTATTGACGATAATTTTCATATGAAAGAGAAAAATTCAGATTTCGTTTTATAAATTGTTAGTTATGGCCAAAACAAAATTTGAAATAATCGCTATAGAAATCGTTATTAAAATATAGGCCTTTAAAATAGCCATTTTGCAAACGGACACTGTTTTCGACGAAATCAGTTTCATTGGAACCGTAACGTTAAATTAGTGTACGGTATCAAAATGCGTGGCAAACCGATGTCGTATGTGACAACGGTAGCTATAAACTCCCAGTTATTTTCTATAGCGCGTAATTAAATTAAATTAATAAATTGATATTTGAGTGTAACTTGAGCAGACGATCGAATTAGGCCACGAAACCAGTCCCGTTGAGTTCGTATCGTCGATTAGAGTCAGGATAGGTATATAGTTTGTTGTGTTTAGAGACCGGCAAATTTGGCGTTCAAAATGGCATTGCGGTACGTGTAAAAATAGCCTACCGGGAAAACAGTCTCAGAATGCGACGAAACTAGTGCCGTTGGGTTTGTATTAATTAATTATTAAAAGATTTCAAAGTTCCAAGTTTATTTGATTTATCTGGTGATCGTGAAAATTTTAAACGCGTGTTTATTTCTGGTTTTATAAAGGAAATTTTTCCAAATGATGTCGGAATTCGACGAAACTCGTCCCATTGGGTTCCGAATACCTTTTTATACCAAGATTTGCTTTTTTATCAGTAAACAGAAGTCGACTGTGGTTAGTTTTACTTGATACTTCACCGCGAAGTTTCATTATAAAATAATATAATATAATATAATATTATACTTTTCTTCTCTAAATTACGGTGACCCTCAATCCCTAAATTCCCAATTCTCATCTTCGTTTTCCCTGTGTTTTCTTCAAACCGAAATGTTCACTTCCGTTTTTAAATCTAAACAAACAAAAGCAAGCTGTCCTCTTCCATTTTACAGAAATTACTCACAAGCCTCTTAACTCGTTCAAAAATCAAAACAACAAACCCACCCGTGCTTCTGGAGTTCCCAGTTCCAATTCATTTCATCGCATTCCTTATTTTCTTCAGATCCCATTCCGATCTCTCATGAATTAGAAAGCCTGGAAATCCCTCACTTTAAAAATTGAAATCTCATATTCGTCGAACTTCAAATTTTGGAAGTACCGTCTCGGATCCTTTGTTAGGTGCGATGTTTTGTAGGAAGACAGGAAATCGGGAAGGCAAGGAGTGAGAATGGTTCTCGGGTGTAATGGTGGTGGTAGATGGCGAGGTAGGTGCAGCGTGAAGTGTGTACGGGATATAGGGTGAGGGGGATAGGTTTAAGAGTGCAGGGGCTTGCGGCTTAGAGTGGTGAGGGAAGGTTGTTGTCATGAAGGGGGCGTGATATAAAAACGGTAATTTAGATTGGGTTTTGACTGGGAGTCACTAACGTGTTGAGGAGCTGATATCTCAAAATTTGGTTTAGTGAAAAAAAAAGCACGGGAAGAGAAGGTGGTCTGTTGTCTTGATTCTGAAATTGATGAGTATTGTAAATGGCGCTGGGATTTTTTTTCTTCTAGATGTGTGCGATGAACACCGGAGAAGAAGTATTACTGGGTGAGGGGACTAAAAAGTAATTAAGGAAAGAAGAAGAGTGCAGAATTTTGATTGAAAAGGCAGTGAACTATCCTGTGTTTCAAGTGGAGTAGTATGGAGTATTACTTTGATCTGGAAGACAACGATATAAGTAGTTGACATTGGTCTTAGGGTTGGAAGGAAGGTCGTCGGCGCATCCAAGAGTGTTGACAGTGGTGAGTCCGATGGTCATACGTTGGGGCAGTGACAAGTAAGGAAGGAAAATTTAACATGCCAAATTGAGATTTATGGTGTAATTAAACACCATTAAAGTAAATTAATAATTTACTTAGGTGATTTATTAGTTTTACTAAATCATCTAAGCTATATTGTTTATAATCTGTACATACGTTATCGGAATCGAACCCGGACAGATCCGTTGGAATCATAACAATGCCATCTACGTTATGGAGGTGAAAGTCTGAGAACGGAGTTACTGAAATTTCGAGAAAATCAAACGCCTGTTTGATTTTAAACGAGACCAAAGTAGAGTCGTCAACTGCAAAACAAAGGTGAGTAAACTCACTAACTCTGACTCGTTATATTTTTATATAAATGAGTTTTAAATTTATGTAAAATAATTTTTATACTGTGTGATGGTTGCTTGGTTGAATAGTTGATAAAATTGATTGATAGAATTACATCGTTAATCGATTATTAGTCTGATATTTCGTATTGATGTGAAATAATATTATTCATGTTATTAACATCTGTGGATGCAGGGAAACAGGTTGGAGGGACCCAACTGGGTTTCTCAACCTTTATATTATTGTTTTCATATAATTGCATTATATGATGTGGTATGTATTCTATGATTGATTTTGTCATTGACACTAGAAATTTTAGTATTTAAATACCATAAAATATTTTTGAATATGGGAAAAGGGTTTTGGAATTTAAAAAGAAAAAAAATTTATTTCCATAAAAATAGAAATTTAGTTTCAAATAAAATTGAAAGTAGAAATCTGTTTAAACGAATAATCATGAAGTTGTTTATGAACGAATTTGTAACTTAAGTGAAATATTTATCATTGGATAAACTGAAAATATAATTTCAAATTGAATTTACATAAGGGTGGAAATCAGGTTTTAAACCAATATTTGAAATGAGATTTGATCTTAGTAATTATAAAATAAATTATAAAGGGGATTATTAGTGGTTGGAATAAAATGAGATTCGACATAAATAATTCTGAATAAAGGTTATAAATATAATCTGGATTTAAGATATGTTTATAAGTATGAAATCAAATTGTATATAAAAGAAATATATTCACGATTTAAGTGAATAATGGTTTAAAGGAATTATTTTGCAAGTGAAATATCGATAAAGGAAATTTAGATTTGAAACATAAATCCAAATTGGAACTTGAATGGAAAAGGAAATTGGATAATCGTTTAAAATAAGAACGATGAGTTTTATTCCAAAATTTGGAATATGAAAGAAACTATGATAACGTTTTGCAGAGTGACATGGCTATAAAGGAAATTGGTAATGATTTGGAAAGGATGAATTCAAAAGTGAAATTAGAATTTGAGATGACCTGAAATGGTAAATAAATTCTGAAGTTCGGAATATTTATCGAATATAGAATATTCGAATAAGAGTTGTTTATTGGAATTCGTTTACATCGAATTTAGGGAAGTAGTTATTTTACTTTTCGTTTGAATCAAATTTAATAATTTAATAATTTATTTATTTAAATATTAACTTATTTATTCAAATAAATAAATAGAAGTTGCATTTTTTATAAACCAAATATTTTGGTAAATCTAAACGGCGGTTTTAAATGCTGGCGTTATAATAAATATTTTGGTAAATCTAAACAGCGATTTTAAACGCCACCGTTTTAATAAATTTTTTGGTAAATCTAAATAGCGATTTTTAACGTTGTTGTTATAATATATGTTTTGTAAATCTAAACAGCGATCTTAATGCTATTGCTATAATAAGTGTTCTAAAATTCTAGACAGCGATTATAATGTTGTTATTAAAAGTAATGTTTTATAAATCAAATATTTGGAAACAGCGATTACAACGCTACCATTATAATCAGTGTTTTTCCGTGAAAGAAGTGTGTTCTTAGATTGAATGCGAAAGTCGCGTAAGTAATGTTTTGTTTGAAGTTGTGAGCTTTGACTATTTCAAAGTTAAGAATGTTGTTCAATTAAGGTTTAAGAGGTAATTATACCCCAACTTGATTGACTTCATGATTGATGGTGGAATGGTTAAGGTTCAATAGTGAAGATGGGTTAGCAAGATGGTTAGTTAATAAGTGATTACTGGTTTGAGCTAGAATAACAATGTTTGTAACATCGCGTTAATTTAAAGGATCTTGAAATGTTTTCTAACTGGAATAAGATATATTTTCTCGAATAAAGAAATTAGGATATTGGAAATGTTTTCCAACAATCAAGAGAGAAAAATAGAGCTTTGAAAGGATACGAAAGATGAGATAACAGGAATTGGAAAAAGTATTTAATAAGAAATTAAATTAAAAGAGGCCAGTGTTGTTTGATGCTTGATCGGTAGGATTTCCAATTGGAAATAGGACTGTTGATTGTATGGATGTTTCTTTGATAGTTAAATCACCGACTAACAAAGTTTTTGATTTATTTTATACCTCCGTTGTCGATATGGAGAGACCGGGATCGGATTTAATATCTGAAAACCACTCTGTATTCGCATATGCGTGACGAATCAACTTATGCTAAAGATAATTGAAGACGGAGTAAAATGCAAGGGCGGTTCTGTTAACCCTAGGTACAAATTGCCCAAGATGGATTAATAGAACGGTGCCTTCAGTTTGTCCAGGCCCAGGACAACTTGTATGGATGGGTGTCTGACAGAGTATTTCCAAAGGGATTACGTACGTTGATTCCTTCAAACATACGAAGTTGGTATCATAAAAGGGAAACTTCTTTAGCCTAACAATCCGAGTATTTTTGTGGGAATCAATTAGTGATTTCCGATGGATCTGACAATGTGGCATTCAAAGTGAATAGTGACAAGATGTTCTGGAAAATAATTCAAACCTCAAGCCTCACAATCGGGAGTTGACAAAAATCGAGCAGGCAGCATGGCTATATGGTCAATCCCATTAGGATGTATAATCACCTATCTAGGGAAATTCCATTTGTCTCTTAAATCTATCGATGCTGTCCATTTCGGGAAACGGTTGCTGATCCCAACCGTTGGTGATATACATTCGATACACTCAAGCGAAATGAGTGGTCGCTCATGTGTGGGCCGGGTTGCAAGAAGTTCTTGTTGAACCTAGTGTATTCGCCTCTAGAGATACACTATCGGCAGGTGGTCCCATACCTTGTCATGTTGGAAATCCAATCTCCAATAAGCGCCCTGCGATTTTTGATTTTATATGATATATGGAGCGTGGGATGCAAACTTTCCACTAGATTCTACTTTTTTGATGTAGACATTATTATAAGATCACTAGATTTGATATCAAAAATGTTTTCGGTTATAGTAAGGTGAAAACCGTCCGTGTTTATGTGTGGATCGGTCTTACGATTATCATTTCTTTCTAAAAGATTTTTAAAAGTTAAATCAATGGTTAAAGTTTACTCACACCAGTCCCATGACTGACCCAGAGTTTATTTTGTTTGTCTTCCCTAAACTCTTGGGTGCCCAAACTTGTACGGGCAGTCAAGTAGTCCGGATTCTATAGATTCACTTTGGAGGAGCTTGAGGCAGGAGGCTTTACCAGTTAGCTATAGACTATCATGCTTTCCGCTGTGTACTATGTTGTATCATGAAATAGGTGTTTATAACTGTTCCAGGAATAATGGTTTGCTCTGATTATGATATGTATATATACAGTTACTGATTTTTTTCACAAGTTATGTTACATAATATATTTTATTCGTTCCGCTGTGAGTTTGTGTTCTTTGTTTTTCTTCTACTCTAATATTTCTTTCTATTTCTCATCCTCTAAGTTCTTTCTAATAATGATTCGTATTTCTGTGCAATTTGAGTTGGACGTGTGGTGTTATTAGTCGACTCAAAGAGTACGGAAATTCGGGCCATTACATTTTTCCTAGAAATTAATACTTTGATGTGAGTAGATCCTTATGGTAAATTACCCCTATTTAATATTACATAGCCAAAACCTTAGCTGTCACTGCCTGGCTCGACCAAGCGGTCGCAGCCAACGGTCGACCTCCCCGGTCGATAGCTTGGATCGACCTCGCAGTGAGGTGGCTGGAGAATTATTACTTTCTATTTATATAATATTATGTTTTATTTATTTTCCGTTCGTTATTGTATTTCGTTCATAAGTTTTTCATACGGACTCCGTTCGCGAAACTCCAAACATTAAAGTTGACCACAATTCCGAGACGAACTCATCGATTAAAGTTTCATGGTCAAATTCCATCATTTGAAGAAATACCTATTTTTGAAATTCTAATTATTAATTTATGTTGCCAAAATTACGGGTTGTTACAGCTGCCTAAACATAGATTAGAGAGGACAATTTTCATTCTTCTACAACAAATCTAAAGAGGATTTTCTTCAACATCAACATAAAAAGAGAGATATTTTTCTGAACTTCAATCCAATCACTGTGAGTTTAGTTATTTTCAGATTTGATAATTAAACAGTATTACGGTAGTAAATAAATCTGAATATGAAATTTTACATGTTTATATTTTGTTATTTTACTATCTCATATCTATTCAATTTCAGTTGTTCTACTGTTGCAGGTATATCCTATAATTCCTTTTCTGTTTTAGGTTTATATACAGTCTTATGCCTATTTTATTCAGTCTATCTATTTTTAAATCAGATCTACGTTTTTCTCTTTTTCCTTTATATTTTGCGCTATGCCTAGGCTATCTAATGCTTAGGCTAGCTAATGCCTAGGTTATTCACGTTAGAGTAGCGTAAATTGGGTAAAACTTAGAATTACTTAAAATGACAATAAAAAAAGGAGAAATAGGCATATTGAACATATAATCCAATGATTGTAAAATTTGGGATAATATGCAAAACACGTTAGGATAAGCTTAATTTAATAATTAAGTAGAACATGTTGGTGGTAACAAATGTAATTAAGTAAAATATACAATTCAATACATACATACATCTGGGCAGGTACTTATTTGGAGAAGGAGGTTGTACACAGAATAACATTTATAGGAAAGGTCATTTGCAACCATGCTTATTAATAAACTTAAACCTGTTAAATTATTACTTGTTGATTAATAAGCTAAGAGGTCACATATTCTTGTGTTTGTATTCGGTTTTGAGACTCTTAAAATCCTAGGGTGGGGGCATAAACCTAGGGGTTGGCTTGTGTCAATATGTTGTGTGGAACCCATATCAGTCAGTATCCCTTTTAGTATCTTAGAGAGGGGCCTCACGTTAGGTAGGGGACAGGGAACGCTTTACTGATCTGGATTGTAAGAGGTTCAAGGTGAAGGTGGGTACAGAAGTGTTCCGGCGGAGTCATGAGCGTGCATGTGACCGATTAGGGGAATCTAAGACGCCGTAACACCAACAAATAGGTCTATGTCCTATAAGTCGTCGGGTAATGGACTGATACACTCTCCTTTCGGGGCTAGCACATGATATTTGTGTAGTAGGGAGCAGATCGCATGGGTAGTAATTAGGGTAACACCTAATCTTGGTAATCCTAGTAATTAGTGCAGTAACTTTACTCTTGGGATGTGAATTTGAAACGTATATGACCTTTATCATGCCATCTTGTTATCTTATTACCTCGTTACCATGTTATCTCATACTAGTCTATTTTTTTACTGTAGTTTCATATTCAACATTATTTACCTGTCTTGATACTTTCGATCTTATCTTATTTATGAAAATCACTAGAACTCGCCAGACTTTATGTCTGACCTATTTTTTTCCCTTTCTCTCTTCCTTCCCCCCCCCCCCCTTAGGTTCTCAGAGTGGGAGCGGGCAGTAGCTATGACCGTGATTTCATTCTTGGACTTCTTCTGATTCATCTATTGCTCTATCTTGTTATGACATTTGAGGAGGGACATGATTTTGTAACTTTGTACTATGGTGTTTAGTATTATGAGACATATGGTTTTTATTGAGCTCTTTTGTATTTGAAACAATATGATGTTGTAATTGGTTTAACACGATATTTTTCCTTTATAATAAAAGTTAGTTTTTCCGCTGCATATTTATATTTTTCTTGTGAATTTTAGTTAATTTTTACCTATTGCTCTTCACGAAACTTAGTGCATTCCCTCATGAGTGACATTAACGAACGTGGGATGTCACATAGAATCTCCAAAATTCTACTATTGTGACTACCATTGTTGTTGCTCCTAACCCTACTGATCCTTTGATAGAGAAGATATGGAAAGCTTGATGAAGCAGCGCACGAACACTAAATAACAGTTAAATCAACAGATCTAGAATAATATCAGTCTAATGAATCATATTAATCAGATGAATGCACAGTAGGTAGATAGGCAAAAGAGGGAAGCACATCCTTTTGACTTTCAACCCAAAAGCTCATCTTTCTCTTCTAACTGTCTTTATAGAAGCAAGGATTAAAGAAGTGAAGCTTATGGACCTAGGCCATCTACAAAAGACTTTGGACAAAACCTTTCCAACCACCATGAATCAACATTGATCTCTACCTAAGGGTCAATATAGGTCCCTCACACAGAGGTCGTTGTAAGAACCCGCCTCAAATCAGGCCTAAATTTTGATTTAGAAAAGGTCGATCAAACTTAGAACCATGTTAAAATGAGTCATTGGTTGGTAGAGAAAAAACATCACACATCAATACATATTCGTTTAGAACTCATAGCGAATGAAATAAAATATAATATTAAATAATGTATATTTTATTCCAAATCCAAATTAAGATAACTTAATATAATAATTTCCACAACACATATCTACAACAAAATCAATAATCAAATAACAATAATAGTAGCTGCCTCTAGAATAACGTCTTCTGCCTCCAGCTCTATTTCCCTATTCATTAATCCTAACCAGTGTCGTTAAGAGGAGAGAATCATAACAACATGTTCTGTGAATAAATCTCAAGCTTAACCTTTTTATCTGTACTTGGGAGGTATGAATATTAGCAAGGATATATCTAAGGTGTAACATACATAAAAATTTGTTTATTGCTCAAATATAAGGAAAAGGCAGGCCCCATGATCACTTAATACAAAGGCAGACCCAAGGATCACCTAATACTCAAATGGTAGATGTAACTACTTAATAGAAAATTCTTGAGTAGCCACCGCAATCCATTCCTAAAATCTAAAATAATATTAGACATAGTAAGCACCCACTTAATACCTAAGAGGTAGGCGACATCTTGTTATTTATTTCCTTCCCTAAATGGACCCCTATATTGTTATCTCGCTGTCATCATTAGGTAGTCCCTTTGTCATTTTATACTTCCCTTTGGATAAGCAACTTTTGGTCAACATTTATCTTATCCCTTGGTGGACTCTAACGCAGTCACTTATGACACTAAGGAAAGCGACCCTTATAGTGATTTATCATCCATACCAATTATCATGATCATTTAATACTTCAATATAAGGAAAGGTGGACTCAAAGATCACTTAATACCTAATGTGAGCGGGTCGCATGACTACAACTCATACTCCTTACGATAATTTGATAAGGAAAATGGAGAGTGTAATGTCCTGCAAATCCATACTATCTGAGTCGAATAAATACACCACATGTCCAACACAAATATCACAGAAATACGAATCATTTTTATGGAAGAAAAAGTTAGAAGAAGAACAAAAATAACAACACAGAATCTCACATCGTAGCGGAACAAAATATAATATATCATAAATTTTGAAATACAAAATTTTAACTGTATAACATATCATCATCAGAGTACAACAATTACAATGCAGCGGAAATAAAAATACTATGTCTATCAATGAAGCCACCTGCTCCAAGCTCCTTTAGAAAGATCTGTAAAATCCTGGACTACTTGACTGCCCGTACAAATTTGGGCACCCAAGAGTTTAGGTAAAACAAAACAAACTTTGGGTGAGTCATGGGACTGGTATGAGTGAACAATTTAAAACAGTTTGAGGAAATAAACGATATCTCATAAGACCACGCTGTAACACCCCAACTCCACTAGGGTCACTCACAAGGGAATGCACTAGTTTTGGAGAGGCATTATCTTGGAAAACATACACAGAGATATCACAAGACAAAACATAAATAAATAAATAAGTAAATAATGCAGTGGTGTAAATAACAAAACCATACGTGATTATTTTCAAACAGAGTCAAAACCTTTAACATCAAAAATACCAAGTCATTTCTCCATTACAACAAGTTCTAGATAAAGAAGCATAAACTTAAAATAACAATGAAGTAGATTATTCCCCAAAATAGCAGTAGTGCAGCCATAGCATAGCTCAAGACCAAACCGTACATGAGCTGTCAGAAAAGCGAGCTAAGTCCAAGCTAAGAGCTAGAGTTTCCTCCCTGAGATCCTAAGGGGGGGGGGGGGAAACGAAAGAAAACGAGGCGAAAGAAAAGGGTCAGTCATCAAGACTAGTAAGCCCTAGTGACTTTCAGTATAAAAACTAGTAAAGTTAACTAGACATGAGAAACTGAGATTAAACATAAGGATAGTAACTGGACTGGCATGATAAATTTTAAGATAATAAGATAAGTCAAGTGTGGCATCGCATATACAAGGTTCACTGCACCAACTATACTAGTATTCTAACCCATGTCAAGTATAAATCATGAAATCACCCAATTCGGAGTCCAACAGTAAGTTCTAATCAATCGGCTCCCTACAAGTCTAACTCGTTGTGTTGGTGTCATACGGTCCAATCTCGAAATGTAGTCACCTGTGCTAGGTCCACCCTCGGGTGTATCAAGCCCTAGGGTGTCAACCACAGACACAATTCAAGCACGCACAGTGTAAACCTACTGGTGCCCATGCCTGCTTTTCAACTCCGGACTAAGTGCACGACCCTAGTCCACCTGAACCTACAATGGCACACCTACTCAGCCGTCATTTTGGTCGCTTACAATCAGCCCAGTAATCGTGCCCCACCCTAGCCTAGTCCCTCGGGTATCGTGATACTCCTAAGTCGGTTACTGCTGAAAAGGACCGCGTAACTAGAGTTTCTAAGGGTTAAGTGTTGTCATTAAAATTCGTGACTTAACCCTATCCAATCATGTATCAAGTTGGTTAAGCGTATACAAGCAGTTCATGACTTAACCCTATCAATCAACATGTCAAGTTGGTTAAGTATATTCAAGTGGTCCATGACTTAACATTATCCTGTGGCATTAATTTGATTTAATGCACCCCAACCTCTCACATTAGACTTTTTTGTGGTTACTGGTTACGTCGGGCGAGTCCGGGCAGATTTACACCACAACCTAGTCTAACCTCGGGATTTCAGGCGCGGTATGACCAACTACTCACATTGGGTCCTATTGTTTGCAGTTACTAGATTCGCCGGGCGGTTCCGTGCAGATTTATACTGCAAACTCAACCCAACCTCGAGTTGGCCATTTTCATGATTCTCTAAGTTTCATGTCCATGTTCCAGTTTTCATGTAGAGTTTCATGTCATGTTTTCATGTCATATCATGTCAAGTTCATAGCCAATTTAGGTTTGCCTAAACTACCCAAAACGCATTCCCAACGCACGTGAATTCGAATCAATACAATAGATCTAATTAGTGAATAACATAAAAAGAACGGGCATAAGATGGCAAATGTGATTACCAGTCAAGCATGGTACAATTTTGAGGCATATGATTATAACATTACTGGCATATGAAATAGGGGTCTCAAACATCAAATCTAGCAAAATAGGATGGCAGACATGGCAATAGTTGACATAAGATAATAAACCCAAACTTGTTAATGGTAATAGGTTCAACATCACAGGCATGTTAATATAATGGACATGAGGGGTTTTAGGTTTACAGCATGGATAGTCCCCAAATCAGTTTCATAGCAATTTACCCAAAAGTTAAGATTCAAGATGAACGGTACTAGGTTCAAAGTGGGCAATAAAAGATCCAATATAATAGATCTAAAATGAACTGTCATAGATCCAAGGTGGTTATCATGTTTAGGTTCAATTTCAATTTACGACATGTCCATTTAAATTTAGAGTTTGGATCTAAAAGTAACTGGGGCTTACAGATCGTGGTTTTGAGAATTAGAAGATAAAATAGGTGATGTGGAATCTCTAGAAATCCCCAAACTTGGAAAGCTCTACACGTAGTCTCTAAGCGTAGTCTTGTTGGAGAAGAAGCAATCTCTTTTCTCTAACTTTTCAACCAGGATTTCAGCAGTATAAGGCCAGAGAGAATTTGTGTAGAGAGACTAGGGTTAGGGGCTGTTTATATAGGGTTAGACAGATGAATCTGGACAGAAATCGGACTGGAAACATTAGAGTGAACCAGGCTTCAGAAATAGGCTCGGCGACCCAGGTCAACACCCAGGTCGACACACAGGTCGACCTGGTCCTGGGCAGGTCGACTACACAGTCGACCACCCAGTCGACCTGGTCTTGGGGGGGGGGGGGGGGGGAATTTCCCGCACAGTCTGTTTTCGGATTTGAATTCGGATTTTGAATTCGAATTCGAGCTGTTTTGAAATCTTAAATTTTCTGAAACTTTGGAGGGCCATAACTTGGTTATACGGACTCTGACTTTCGAAAACTCGGGCTCGTTTCCAAGCAGAATTTCGAGACGAACGTAATGGCGTAACCCGTTTCCCTTATTTCTTATTTAAAATTAAATTCTGCCTTGATTTATGGCTATAACACGTTATTAAAAACATGGGTTGTTACATTCTCCCCTCCTTAAAGGATTTCGTCCCCGAATTCTCTATGTTAGGAAGAACATATCCCATCATCCATCTACTCAAAACATCATCCACAAGCAACCATTGTCCTTAAAAGATTCCTAATGCTGTATGAACATATGCAGAGGGTGTGTGTATATGTACTTATCTAATGCAAAAGATCAGGCAGTTACTGATTCAGTAAACCTCCTTAATGCAAAATATGTTAGTGAAATGAGTCCAACATGTATGAAAATTCCTAACATAATTTATAATCTCTACATGAGTGCACATAACAGTCACTCATATGCAACATCCAAGTGATAGCGTAACAAGTTCCATCCATGTACAAATATAAGCACTCATGCATATGCAACATGAAAATGTGTCTGAGCCGATCTAGTTCCTAATGTGTGTCATGCATCCACTAGCAATCACTTGCAACCATTTGCAAAAATCAACCATAACATGTTTCAAATACATGTTTACATCCATAAGGTTCTACCCAAGGTTCTCAAGACAAGATCGAGAAAATAACAAGACAAACATGGATAGCAAAAGAAAGGTATGCAAACTTATAGGAAAAGAGATCGAGAATGTACCCTCAAAAATAAACTGGTGAAGCGCGCGCATCTTCTCCTCGGTTTCCCAAGTTGCGTCTTCTTGGGCTTCACTCCACTGTACCTTTACTAGCTCGACCTCTCGATTCCTTAGCTTTTTGATCTCCGTTCCTAAGATACGAATCGGAGCTCGCCTCAGTGTTGCTTCTTTTTCCAATTCTACGCCTTCAAGGATGCTAGGCTCAACTACTTCGGCTGACTCATGTAAACACTTTCGGAGATGCGAGACATGAAAGACATTGTGTACTCCGGCTAGCTTCTCGGGTAATTCTACCTTATAGGCCATCTGCCCAATCCTCTCAATGATGGGGAAGGGTCCTACGAACCTTGGTGCTAGCTTTCCAACCGCTCCAAAACGAACCACATTGCGGAAGGGAGAAACTTTTACAAAGACCATATCTCCGACTTCGAACTCCAAGTTTGTCCTCCTCTTGTCCGCATAAGATTTCTATCTGTCTTGGGCCGTTTTCATCCGTCTTCGTATCAATTCAACCTTCTCGGAAGTGTCCCTTATCATGTCGGGCCCAAGTATAAGCTTGTCTGTCATCTCCCACCAACAAGTTGGTGACTTGCACGGTCTTCCATACAAGGCTTCGAACGGTGCCATTCTTATGCTAGCTGATAGCTATTATTATATGCAAACTCCATGAGAGGGAGATGGTCTTCCCAAGTACCACCAAAGTCAAGAATATATAGTCTCAACAGATCCTCTAGTACCCTATTTACCCTTTCGGTTTGTCCATCCGTCTGAGGGTGATAGCCTGTACTTAAATTCAGTCGTGTACCCATCGCTCCTTGCAGACTATTCCAAAACTGGCTAGTGAAAATTGCGTCACGATCACTAACTATGCTAGAAGGAACCCCGTGCAACCGTACTATCACTCGAAGGTAAATAGATGTAAGCCATGATGCAGTCCTCTGGCTTTTCACCAGAATGAAGTGGGCACCCTTCGTGAGTCTATCAACTATGACCCATATGCCAGTATTTCTCTTCCTTGACCTAGGCAATCCATCCACGAAATCCATCGAGATACTTTCCCACTTCCATTGCGGTACCTCCAAAGGATGTAATAGCCCACTGGGTTTCTTCGACTCGGCCTTTACTTGCTGGCACACCATGCATTTTGAAACGAACTTTGCCACGTCCTTTTTTCATTCCAGCCCAAAAGAAAATGCGTTTCATATCCCTGTACATCTTATCCCCTCTGGGATGTATAGTCATCTTCGAGTGATACGCCTCTTCGAGAACTTTATGTACTAAGTCTCCAAATTGTGGGACACATAACCTCCCATCGCGCCTTAGCCATCCCTTGTCATCTATGGCATACCTACTGAGGTGACTTGTAACACCCCGTATTTTCTGTGAACGTAAGAATATCAAATCAAAGAATAATTAAATTTTAAAATAAGAATCATGGGAAACGGGTTGCGCCACTGCGTTCGTCTCGAAATTCTGCTTGGAAACGAGTCGGAGTTTTCGATAAAGGGAGTCCGTATGACGAAGTTATGACCAACCGTAGTTTTCAGAAATTTTCAGAATTCCAAACATCTTTGAAATTCGAATTTAAACCCAAAAGCGGGCTGGGCGGGAAATTTCCCGCCCAGGACCCAGGTCGACTGGGGAGTCGACGCCCCCAGGACCAGGTCGACCTGGGTGTCAACCTGGGTGTCGACCTCCCTGGTCGAACCTGGTGCGTGTGTGCGATTTTGGGAGCTGTGACGTGTTTGGATGGACCTGATGAGTTCTAGGGTTAATCTGAGGGCCTAAATGAGTTCCTACACCTATAAATACATCCTAAGACCTAACCTAATGGATAACAAAACATTCTTACATCAAAATGTTGCTGGACTTCCTCTTGATCATGGCCGCCGCTCTCTAAGCAATTCTCTTAGCCTCCAAACTCAATCAAACTAGAGATTAAAGCTCCTACAACGATTCTACAACAAATTAAAGTTCTTTCTTTAACCACGGAAGGCAAGTATAGTTATTTTCCGATATAAACTTTAATTTGATTTTGACATGATTGAAAATCTGAATTTGAGGTTATGTATGTTCTGTTCTGTTTGGATCTATTTGATACTGTATCTATTCCTTCTTTCTTTCTATAGCCAGGCTACCACGAGCTTGCGCCAAATTTCATAAGAGATCAACGCATAAACGATAAACCTTGGGGCAAATAATGAATGGTGGCATAATTGAACATGACTAATCTGTGACTGGTTTAAGTAAAAAGGGACACATGTTGCAAACTAGATTTAGATCTATGCATGTTCTGTGATTTGGAAGAAAAGGGACCATTGTATGTTAGCATATGACTTGAGACTCTGGACATAACACATATTTTGAATTAAGACCTGATTTTGAGATGACATAGTTTAAGGTCTGGATTTTTAGGCATGTTTTTGAAAAAGGAATTTGTGACTTTGGCATAATTACCTATATTAAATAGGATAACCATTGATGTGAATACACTGAAAAAGTGGAATATGGATATTTGAAATAAAAGACTATAAGTTGGCATAATTCATATGTTATAACATGGTTTGGGGCTTATATTGTATTATGAATTATGGCCATGATTTAGGCATGCAAGTTTAGGCTTAATTAGGAAAGATATACAAATAGACTTTTGATAAAACCGCTAAATCTGTTGAAATAACCTATTCTGCTAATTTGTTGAGTTGCATAATATGCTAATCTGTTATCTGCTATGTCTGTTGAGTTGACATGATTAGTCTGTTATCGGCATAATTTGAACTGGCTATAGTTACGAATAATTGACATGTATAGTAGGCATGGGAATAAGTGGTAAAATATTAATGAATTGGCCGCAAAGATAAATATGGCTAACTCGAGGTTAGATTGAGTTTGCGGTGTAATCCTACCCGGAACCGCCCGGCCCATCCAGCGGCTGCAGACAATAGGTTCTAATGTGAGAAGTTAGTCATAACGTGCTCGGAACCAACCGGCCTAACCAGTAGCTGCAAACTGCCAGTCTAATGTGAGAGGTCTGGGCGTTAATATTTAATTAATGAAAATCTGATATAAATGTGATGTCTAAAACGAGTTGGGTGGATAGGGTTAAACCATAAATCTAACAAACCCGTTTCATGAATCTGTAGGCCCAATACAAAGTTAGATAAATCTGTAAGTCTGTTAAAACTGTACATCTGATCCGTTAGTCTGAAAACTTGTTGACTTGATTTTCTGATCTGTGAACTAGTAAATTGGAACTCCGTATGTCTGAAACCTGTAAAGAAGTTAATCTGAAATCTATTAGTCTGGGGACATAAGGTTAGGAGGGGAAATACTTGTGTCATCTGTTGTTTGGGACCCATATTTTTCAGTAACCCATTCTGGTATCAACACTTTGACCCAATAGTAGGTAGGGTTCGGGCACGCTTACTGAACTACTTATAAGCGGTTCATTCAGATATTGGCGAGGGGTGTTGATGGTGCATTCCAACCGGGTCATGTGCGTGCATGGATCCTGGTCTTCCTCTGAGGATGTAAGACGCCGTGACATCTATAAATAGGTCTATGTCATTCAAAGGTTGCCACTTTAGGGAATGATACACCCTTCTGTGGGGCTGGCATAGGGTATTTATGTATTAGGGAGCTGATCACTTGGGATGGGTTTTAGGGTACACTTAGCTCAGTCTGTTTTCTGTTGGTACCATCTGTTTCTGTTGGGTGGTAACACCTGTCTATTTCTACGTGGTACCGTTTCTGTTGGGGATGTAAAGGCCCATTACTAGTGTACACCTAATTATAACCTCCTATTCCGTACTAGCTGTCTGTTAGGGTGGTAAAGGCCTATTGTTAGTATTCTGCTTCTGTACCTTTTATCTGTTGGGGTGGTGAAAACCCATTTCTAGTACTCTATCTCTGTATGGACCATTCAACTCTGTTCTGTTTCTCCAGTCAACTTAAAGTATATTTGTTATTCCTGTTGATGTAATCTCTCATCCAGCTTTATTTTCATGTCATGTTATTATTATTTGTTCATAACTGAAAATCACTGGACTTGCCAGACTTTTTGTCTGACCCTTTTTGTTTGCCTCTTTTCTTCCGTTCCCCCCTCCCCCCACCCAAGGTTTTAGAGGAGGGAATACTCTAGCTTGATCCGGATTTTTCTGCTTGAAGTGCTTAAAGTATGGCTTGACTTTCTATGGCATCTTCTGTGGGGATTATGATTTTAAAGTTTTGCACTCTGATGGCTTTTGAACAAGGCTGATATATATGTACTTGAGCTCTTGTATTATGAGATAAAAAGTTGTAACTAAACTTGTTTCTGCTTCTGTTGTAATAAAGTTATAAATTTTTCAAGTGATATTTATATGTTCTTGTAATGTTCTGTTCTGTGTACTCATAATGCTCTACCAAAGTTAAGGCATTCCTCTCGTGAGTGACCTTAACGGAGGTGGAGTGTTACATGACTTGACGTCTCACCACAAATTAACTTGTTCATGATCTCGACTATCTGTGGGTCTTCCTTCTGCGAAGTCCCTACTTGGTCTAGAAGTGTAGGTCTTAGCTCAAGAGATGCTAATGTAACAGTCAATGACTCAACAGTAGGTGGAAAATCAAAGGTTGCTAAAAACTCTAGACTATTCCTTTCAACAAACAAGGGGCTCAAGTCAACCTTTTTCTACTTAGCGCATCCGCCACCACGTTCCCTTTACCAGGGGTATAAGCTATATCAAAGTCATATGATGCCAAGAATTCCATCCACCTCTGTTGCCTTAGATACATATCTTTTTGCGAGATGAGGTACTTAAGCGACTTGTGATCGGTATACAACTCGAACCTTTCACCTAGAAGATAATGGCGCCATGATTTAAGTGCAAAAACGATCGCCGCCAACTCCAAGTCATGTGTGGGATAGTTCTCCTCATGAACTTTAAGTTGTCTACCCCCATAGCATATCACTTTCCCTTCTTGCATTAGGACAGCGCCTAATCCCGTGCCACACGCATCTGTGTACACGGTAAACATCTTACCTCCGTCGGGTAATGTCAAAACTGGAGCTGTGGTGAGGGCTCTCTTAAGTCTTTGAAAAGCAATCTCACATTCTATGTCCCATGCAAAAACCAGGTTTTTCTTTGTTAACCTTGTAAGAGGAGCTGAAATTTTAGCGAAGTCCTTAATGAAATTCCTATAAAAACCTGCCAAATCGAGAAAGCTTCTCACTTCAGTTGTGTTCTTAGGAACTTTCCAGTCTTGCACCGCAACAACCTTTGCGGGGTCCACGGCTATGCCTTGCTTAGAAACTACATGCCCAAGAAACCGAACTTCCTTCCTCTAAAAATGGCATTTGGAGAACTTGGCCTTTAACTTGTGAGCTCTAAGCGTATCCATAACTTCCTTAAGATGTCTAGCATGTTCTTCCTCATCCTTTGAGAAGACCAGAATATCATCCACAAAACCCACCACGAATTTGTTAAGGAACTCGCTAAACACCCTATTCATCAAATCTACGAAGTATGCGGGTGCATTAGTTAAACCAAACGGCATGACGAGCCATTCGAAGAATCCATCTGGAGTCCTAAACGCAGTCTTGTCAATGCTATCCTCAGCCACTCTAAGATGATGGTACCCTGTGGCTAGATCAAGTTGGGAGAAAACAGATGCTCCTACAAGCTGGTCAAAAAGATAGTCGATTCTGGGTAGTGGGTGCCTATTTTTCTTTGTCAGCTTGTTTAATTCACGATAATCGACGCACAGACGAAGCGAACCATCCCCCTTAGTAGCGTACGACAGGAGCACCGCATTTAGAAATGCTTCGCCTTATGAAATTTTTCTCAAGCAACTCCTTGACTTGCTTACTAAGCTCTCTTCTTTCGTGTGGAGCCATGTGCCTGACGGGCAATGAAACTGGCCTTGCATTGTCAACAAGATAAATAAGGAGGTCTATCTCGCGTTTAGGTGGTAACCCCTTCACCTCATCAAAGACATCGGGATATTCTTGGACCACCATTACAGATTGCAGATTATCGATGGATGAGTCGAGAGATTCTAGATAACACAACATGACTGGACCCTTAGGGTTACAAGAAATTTACAGGGTATTACCAAGGCGAGTCATGAGCCTCACTACCCTTCACTCACAATCAAGAATGGCTCCATAATTGGACAGCCAATCCATGCCCAACATCAAACCGTATCCTATAACCCGAGAACATAAGCATTACACGTGAATTCTATGCTTAAGATAGAAATCCTCTAATCCACACAAATCATAGATAAATGGGCGGAGCCCCCAATCGGATTTGAAACACTAACGGGATCCTCAACTAGACTAGTACTTAGGTGCAGATTTTCAACAGTATCAGAAGAAATAAAAGTATGTGATGCGCCAGAATCGAATAAGGTTCGAACAGGAAAATCAGAAATGTAAATAAGGCTTTCTACAGAAATATTACTACCTCGGTCAAGAGCTGGAATGATGTTGGGAGCATGTAACTGCCCTCCAGAAGGTCCTGCTCGCTGGGTCTTCCCTTGCTCCTGTCCTTGCTTCTTAGGGAAATCCTTACTGAAATGTCCAGTCTCCCCACAATGAAAGCATTCTCCCAACTTTCTCTTCTTTCTTCTAAAGTCCACGGAAGCATTCTCCCAACTTTCTCTTCTTTCTTCTACAGTCCTTGGCTATATGCCTCGTAATCCAACAAAAGTTACACTTCCTTGTCTCACGTGCTTTGTTATTATTGCTGTTGTTGTTGCCCTTGCTATTCTTGTTATTCTTATTGTTCTTGTTGTTCTTGTTGCCTCCCCACTTGAAGTCCACCTTCTTATTCTGAGTCTCATCAGGCTTAACCTCTTTCTTGGCACTGTTATCTTCCTCATGAAGCAGAGCCATATCCACCAAGCTCTCGAAAGTCGCCCCCATGGGTATATAAGACATGGCCAAACCATACAATGGCTCGTTCAATCCTCGAGCCAAGCGTAGGGCCTTCTTCTGAACCGTGTTAACCAAGTCCAATCCGAACCGGGCAAGATGATTAAATTTATTTACGTACTCCCTAATGGTCATGTCCCCTTGCTTCAGGGATAGGAACCTCTCCATTTGAAGATTCTCTTCTACTGATGATAAAAACTTAAGCCCAAACCTCATTCTGAAGTCAGCCCAAGTCTCAATTGGCCTGGTAGCATTGGTAACTTCGCACCAAAATGCAGCTTCCTCTTTCAACAACCGTGCTGCTAGCTGAACTTTTCTATGATCCTCTACATCGCAGATAACAAATAGTTCTTCAGTCTCCTTTAGCCAGTTTCTTGCCTCAACATAGGTTTCAGTTCCAATAAATTCTTGCCGCCCATCGCTTTGAAATCCTTACACACTTTAGGCAATTGGTTCACTAGGGGTGGAGGAGGAGGAGGAACTTCGGCTACTGGAGGAGGAGGAGGAGCGTCTGCTGGGCCGTCTTCCTTTGCCCTGGCCTCTAAGTACCTCCTGAACCAAATAGGCACGGGCACACCCTCCGGAATGTTAAGGTCTCGGGACATACTAAAACGAAAAAGGATAGATTCAAAATGAGGAAACAAAGGATAGTGCTAATGGCTTTTGGGGAATAGCCTTTTAAAATAAATAAGACTTTTCTTGAAAAATGTTTCTTTATAATCGGTTTTGAAAATAGTTTCAGAAGGTTTTTAAAACTTTTCTTAAAAACTTTTGCCCAGTCTAGTAACCTTCTGCTCCGATACCAAATGTAACACCCCACCTCCACTAGGGTCACTCAGAAGGGAATACACCTGTTTTGGAGAGGCATTATCTAGGTAAACATACACAAAGATATCCCGAGACAGAACATAAATAAATAAATAAGTAAATAATACAGCGGTGGAAATAACAAAACCATACGTGATTATTTTCAAATAGAGTCAAAACCTTTTACATCAAAAATACCAAGTCATTCCTCCGTTACAACAAGTTCTAGATAAAGAAGCATAAACTTAAAATAACAATAAAGTAGATTATTCCCCAAAATAGCAGTAGTGCAGCCATAGCATAGCTCAAGACCAAACCGTACATGAGCTGTCATAAAAGCAAGCTAAGTCCAAGCCAAGAGTTAGAGTTTCCTCCCTGAGAACCTGTGGGGAGGGGGGAAAACGAAAGAAAAAGAGGCGAAAGAAAAGGGTCAGTCATAAAGACTGGTAAGCCCTAGCGACTTTCTGTATAAAAACTAGTAAAGTTAACTAGACATGAGAAACTGAGATTAAACATAAGGATAATAACTGGACTGGCATGATAAATTAAAGATAACAGGATAAGTCAAGTGTGGCATCGCATATACAAGGTTCACTGCACCAACTGTACTAGTATTCTAATCCATGTCAAGTATAAATCATGAAATGACCCGATTCGGGGTCCAACAGTACGATCTAATCGATCGGCTCCCTACAAGTCGAACTCGTTGTGTGTCGATGTCATACGACCCAATCACGAAATGTAGTCACATGTGCTTGGTCCACCCTCGGGTGTATCAAGCCCTAGGGAGTCAACCACTGACACAATTCAAGCACGCACAGTGTAAATCTACTGGTGCCCATGCCTGCTTTTTCAACTCCGGACTAAGTGCACGACCCTAGTCCGCCTGAACCTACAATGGCGAACCTACTCAGCCGTCATTTTGGTCGCTTACAATCA
This sequence comes from Allium sativum, assembly GCA_030737875.1. Taxonomy (NCBI): domain Eukaryota; kingdom Viridiplantae; phylum Streptophyta; class Magnoliopsida; order Asparagales; family Amaryllidaceae; genus Allium; species Allium sativum. Next base: position 15,493,342 of record CM060924.1, read on the forward strand.
GCCCAGTAATCGTGCCCCACCCTATCCTAGTCCCTAGGGTATTGTGATACTCCTAAGTGGGTTACTGCTGAAAAGGACCGCGTAACTAGGGTTTCTAAGGGTTTAGTGTTGTCATTCAAATTCGTGACTTAACCCTATCCAATCATATATCAAGTTGGTTAAGCGTATACAAGCAGTTCATGACTTAACCCTATCAATCAACGTGTCAAGTTGGTTAAGTATATTCAAGTGATCCATGACTTAACCTTATCCTGTGGCATTAATTTGATTTAATGCACCCCAACCTCTCACATTAGACTTTGTTGTGGTTACTGGTTACGCCAGGCGGGTCCGGGCAGATTTACACAACAACCTAGTCTAACCTCGGGTTTTCAGGCGCGGTATGACCAACTACTCACATTGTGTCCTATTGTTTGCAGTTACTGGATTTGCCGGGTGGTTCCGAGCAGATTTATACTGCAAACTCAACCCAACCTCGAGTTGGCCATTTTCATGATTCTCTAAGTGTCATGCCCATGTTCCAGTTTTCATGTATTGTTTCATGTCATGTTTTCATGTCATATCGTGTCAAGTTTATAGCCAATTTAGGTTTGCCTGAACTACCCAAAACGTATTCCCAACGCACGTGAATTCGAATCAATACAATAGATCTAATTAGGGAATAACATAAAAAGAACGGGCATAAGATGGCAAATGTGATTACCAGTCAAGCATTGTACAATTTTGAGGCATATGGTTATAACATTACTGGCATATGAAATAGGGGTCTCAAACATCAAATCTAGCAAAATAGGGTGGCAGACTTGGCAATAGTTGACATAAGATAATAACCCCAAACTTGTTAATGGTAATAGGTTCAACATCACAGGCATGTTAATATAATGGACGTGAGGGGTTTTAGGTTTACAGCATGGATAGTCCCCAAATCAGTTTCATAGCAATTTACCCAAAAGTCAAGATTCAAGATGAACGGTACTAGGTTCAAAGTGGGCAATAATGGATCCAATATAATAGATCTAAAAAGAATAGTCACAGATCCAAGGTGGTTATCATGTTTAGGTTCAATTTCAATTTACAACATGTCCATTTAAATTTAGAGTTTGGATCTAAAAGTAACTGGAGCTTACAGATCGTGGTTTTGAGAATTAGAAGATAAAATAGGTGATGTAGAATCTCTAGAAATCCCCAAACTTGCAAAGCTCAACACGCAGTCTCTAAGCGTAGTCTTGTTGGAGAAGAAGCAATCTCTTTTCTCTAACTTTTCAACCCGGATTTCGGCAGCATAAGGCCAGAGAGAATTTGTGTAGAGAGACTAGGGTTAGGGGATGTTTATACAGGGTTAGGCAGATGAATCTGGATAGAAATCGGACTGGAAACATCAGAGTGAACCAGGCTTCAGAAATGGGCTCGGCGACCCAGGTCGACACCCAGGTCGACTCTATGGTCGACGTGGACCTGGGCAGGTCGACTACTTGGTCGACCACCCATTCGCCCTGGTCCTGGGCGGGAAATTTCCCGCCCAGTCTGTTCTGGGATTTGAATTCGAATTTTGAATTCGAATTCGACCTGTTTTGAACTCTGAAATTTTCTGAAACTTTGGAGGGCCATAACTTGGTCATACGGACTCCGATTTTCGAAAACACAGACTTGTTTCCAAGCAGAATTTCCAGACGAACATAATGGCATAACCCGTTTCCCTTGATTCTTATTTTAAAATTAAATTCTGCCTTGATTTATGATTTTAACATGTTATTAAAATCACAGGTTGTTACACATGCTGTATAACATGGAACGGGTTTTTCCCCTATGAGAATCCAAAACACTTGATTCAACTTTCAAAATCTTTTTGAAAGAAAACGATGATATTTATATCAGAACTCTTTTGATATTATAATAGTCTCTAAATCAAATAAATAAAAATCTAGTGGAATGCTTTCATCTCATGCTCCACATACATAATATACAATCAAAACCGCAAGCACTTATTGGGTGATGAATTTCCAACAATGGCAAGGTATGGAACCACCTTCCGATGGTGTATCTCTAGAGGAATATACACTGGGTTCAAAAAGAACATCTTGTAACCCGGCCACACATGACCGACCACTCATTTCGCTTGAGTGTATCGAACGTATATCACCAAGGGTTGGGATCAGCAACCGTTTTCCCGAATGGGACGACATAGAATAGAAAAAGAATGAGATGAATTTCTCTAGATAGGTGATAATACACCCTAATTGGGAGCTACCCACTTAGCCATGCTGCCCACCCGATTTTTGTCATTTCCCGCTTACTATTCATTGATAGCATAATCACTTTGAATGCCACATTGTCAGATCTGTTAATCATTAATTGGTTTGCAAAATATAAATCTGGATATTATGCTAAGAGAATAAATTCTCCGCCACTATATATATTTATACAGACCAACGTATGTGATCATTGGAAATACTATGTCAGACATACGTCCATATACGTTCGTTCTGGGGTTGAACGAAATCGAAGGCACAATTTCCATTAATCCATCTTAGCAAGTTTCTACCTAGGATTAATAGAAAAAGCCCTTGCACTTCACTCCGTCTTCGATTATCTTCATATGATCTGATTTGCAATGCTACTTCCAATACGGCGTGGTTCTCGGATAATAATCCAATCGTTCTCTCCATATTGACAACGATATTGCCAAACACTTCGATAGTCGGTTATTTAACTATCGAAGAAAAACAAGCATCCATTCATAACATCAAACAATCACTGGGCCCTTTAATTAATATTTTATTAATTAAATCACTTCTCCATTTTCTTATCAATTTTCGTTAACACGATATTTTTGACAATCATCTTGGCCTTTTACACTGTTCGGAAAACATTTCCATATATAGACTTCTTTTATTTTCTATACGTAGAAAATATATTCTATTTATAATTGGAAAACATTCCAATTACTTATCTCTTTTCCCGACTCGTTTGTTTCCATACTTAGGAAATATTTTATTATTATATTTCCAAAATTCCACTTCCTTGGGTTAGAACGAATGTTGTGTAAAACATCGTTACAATAACTCAAAATACTGCATTCAACTAAATCATATTTAAACATTTCTCTTTGAGACTAAATCTTGCTATTTATCGATTAATAATGAAATTAATCAAGTTGGGGTATAAATACATCTCAGACCTTGATTGGAAACATCCTTAACTTTAAAACGGACAAGACCACTTACCTCGAATAATCAACATCATAAAAACCAATTATTCATTTTTAAACCCGTATATGTTTCTCTTTCTAATTTTACCAGATTTAATTATAGATTTCCTTTTTGTTTATAATATTCCATTTTTAAGTTCGTTTCCTTATCGAATTTTATATATATCGATACATTTATTTTCTAGTTATCCAATTTTCTTAAAAATATTCTAACTCCTTAAGTTCCCGGAAAATTTCGCCATAACCTCCTTTGTATGGATCACTCGATACGACTACAAAACGCCACTCTGGCCCTTTCCATTCAAAAAGAAAATCAAAAAGCCATTCGGCTTGCCGATTCAGCGCATGAAATCTCATATTAAATTAAATATGTACCTTTTGGTCGGGCATTTCAATTTATATCTCTTCTTATACTTCATTCCAAACCTGCTTAACACCTATCGAAATATTCCCATTTGGTTTCAACTCAATCCATTCGTCTTAACCCAATTCGCTAATTTATTTTCTAATTAGCTATTTTGCCTATTTCACTTCTTTGTTTGAACATAACATGTTCATATGTAATATCAACTTGCTTATAGACAAATTGAATTCCATTTTCGATTCAAGTTCCCTTTTTGATTTCGAATATAATTTCTCATATCACCTTTACTTATTCAAAGTCCAATTTCATATTAAATTTCGATTAACTAAATATTATTAAAATTAATTAGTTATATTCAATAACTAAAAATCTGATTTTTGTCTCAAAAATCATTTCACTTACTTCACTGGAGTTCATATTTATTTTATATCTCCAGTCTGGATTTTTCTAATGGAAATTCGGATTTTATTTACTTAAAATCCTCTTATTTATTTAAATAAACCATTACGGTTTTATAATGGTTTTGGCGTTGTTTTTCTGAAAATTGGATTTTGACATAACTCAAAGTCTGTTATACGAAATCCAGATTTTTCTCTTCCATTAGAAAACTATTATCAAATCGGTCCTGACGATTCTTGTTTCAAAGAATTCTGACTTAAATTGAGTTATATATACTCAACTGAAGTTCAAAATGCCAACTCACGAACTACCGTGCTGCGGCGAGTTCGTTTTAACTATATTTAATATATGAACGTTTTAAATTTCGTTTATATACAAATTCTAACTTCATTCTAATATATTTTAATATATATTAAACCAAATTTCCAAATTCAACTTAATAATTCTGATTATCCCAGATCCCAATTATTTCGTATCTCGGTTATTAATTTATTTATAATTCAGTCTTCTATATTAAATTCTAATTCCTTTATAAATAACCTATTTATAAAATTCAATATAATCGAATTTCAAATTATATATCCTTCTGATTTATCTCATCTCGGTTTATATTCCGAATTCGAGAAATAAACTGGTCGTTCCTCTTTCGAAACGATTTCCAATTCACTGTTAAATTCATATTTGAATTAAAATTCTTAAATTATCAAATGATACTTTATTTCAGTAAATTTATAACACCACTTATAAATTCAACTTCCTTGTTTCATATATTAAAACAAGTTCCATTTCAAATCTACCTGAAACCCAATTCATTTTATATTCCGAATCGTGGAGTAAAACTGTTGTTTCTTTTTCGAAATGATTTCAAATTATATTTCAAATTCAAACTTGAATTTAAAATTAAAGAATATCCCCACATAATTAATTCACTATATTTATAATAATTATTTATAAATCTACTTGTTTTATAAATTCCAACAAGTTCCATTTCGAAATCTATTTAAAACCAAAATCTTATTTTGGAATATTCTATTTATTTTAACTTATCCATATATAACATAGAATCTATTTTCATATTTATATTTAACCTCCATTTAATTCAATTCTAATATTTTTTTCTAAACATATTTTATTTAAATAAATTCAAACTAATCAAATTCAAATCATAAACCCTTACAAATTTATTTTAGTTCAATTTATATTCTGAACATCATTATAAATTTCGTCTTTTACTTCTTTAAAACGACTTACCATTTCTATATTTAAATTCACGTTTGAATTTGAATATTCAAATTATCAAATGATAATTTTCCACTTCATTTATAAACATTGTTTATAAATTCATTTCAGTTCCTTGATTATCCAATGAAAATCATTCCATTTTATTTACAAACATTGTTTCTAAATTTACTTCAATTTCCTATATTATTTAATTTATAAACATCGTTTATAAATTTATCACTTCAATTTCCTGTATTATTTTAATTTAAAAACATCGTTTATAAATTCAATGCTAGTTCTATTTATTAAAAACATGTTAATATTTCTATAGCTCATTAAAAATTTAAAATCTATTTTAAAAAATAGATTTTTCCTTTTAAATCTCAAATATCCTTTTCACGATATTTTTATAAATCAATATTCAGGCCCAGTGATATTTAAACACCCCTAAAACACTTAGTTATCAATCACAGGTTTTCTAACACATCATATATGATAATATATATGAAACAAACAAATAATAATGTTTTTGAGGAATCCAACTGGATCCCTCCAACCTGTTTTCCTTCATCCACAGACGTTAGCCAACATAAATAATACCCATCCTACTTCGAGGCAGGGTATCGTTATATAGAAGGTCATCCACTATCATAGCGTGATGCATATAGGGTCATCCGCTAATGATACTGCGGGCATCCGCTAATGGTACTGCGAGAAATATCCAAACCCCAATATCTATATAACAGCCACAAACACCAAGCCCAAATAACTAATATTTATGAATAATAGTCATAATAATATTTTAATGCAACCAAACAACCATCAATTATTCTAAACAATAAAAATAAAATTTAATATAAAATCCAAGTGAGATTTACTCACCCGTGATTTCCCATTGTCGAATATTCATTTAACATACTCTATCGTCTCGCCTTTCCATCTACTAGAACGAATCTCGAATGAAATCTTTTCCTAGGATTATTTATTTAAATTAACAATTAAACATTTATCTATTTAATTTAACCACTTAAATAGATAAATAAATTATTCTATGAATTTAAATTTATTAAAAACGTATACCTTCCCAATACTGCAAATCCTTGTTTAGTGTTTCTTCCTCCACCATTCCACCGTGATGATCTTCCAAATTTACCTTATCAAAATCACTATATTAACCAATGTATTTATTATATTAATCACCAACATTCCTTAAATCACTGTTAATAAATTATAGATAAAAATTTAAATTTTTACCTTACTGAAATCCTTGTTTCTCTATGTTCCCTCACTGTCCAAACAGACTTGATTCCCCGCGTCTCCACTGCAAATGCCTTAACCCCTTTTCCCTAGAACCTACCCAGATTCACATTTCTCTAGACCTCAAACAGACAAAGGAAATCACACAACATTTTTTTCAAGCCAACATTCACAGACCCAATCGTCACTAACTATAATCGCATGCTTCAAATCCTAGGTCGGAACCCCTCTTGATGCTCCCTTAGTCCATCATGCATACCTTCCACCATCGATGCAAACAAGGTTCGACACTTCCATCCAAATCAGAGATCGATGCCCAAAATTCCAAGCTTCGAACCCTGTTACTAACGTTGACTTCAAATTTGAGAATTGCCATCGCACCTCGACACCCAGCTACACTCGCGATGCTCGAAATCGAACTGCCCTGAACGCGAGTGCCCCACCTTGCTATTGAACGTGATTCCGCGATGCTGCCTTGACTCGAGATTCCGATCTCGATTTGTAATTCCTTTTTTTTTCTTTTATTACTGCGGTTTTTGATTTGAAGAAAAGGGTGAATAAGGAGATAGCCGTGACTTTATAAAAAAAGAAGGTGTGCGGCTCTTTTGTTTTGAAGTAGCAAGGCCATTTTTGTTTTGAGGCCAACAGATTTTGTTTGTCTGAGGAGCGAAAAGGAAGAACAGGGAATTTGGTCATGATTTTATAGAGGATGAATACATAAGGGTTAAGGAAATATTGTCTTCGTAAGGTACATTATAGGTTTAGGTTTACAGTGTATGAAATATTGCTTTGGAGGGAAGGAAGCTATACTTTATAAATATTTTTATTATATTTTATTTTAATAAAAAAATAAAACTGGTATCCTTCAATTTTAAATTATCACGTTGATTTAAACTCCAATTTGAGCACAACAACAACCCTTCCTAGGGTTAAATCACCATTCTGAACCCACTAGGATAGGTTTCAAAGCCTTATTTGATCATCTGGAGAAGATATTTGTTTAAAGCGATATAAATTAAATTTCAAATAATTAATTGCTTGATAATAAATTATTATTATCGTCGATTCTATTCAAATAGAAATTTGATTAATTATCTAAATTAATTTGACTCCGTTTAAATTTCGAATTGAAATATTTCAGATTCTCATATTATGATGATTATATATATTCAAAATAAATTGTATAGCAATTATTAATCGATAATTCAATATAAAAATTCTTTTGTATTATTAATTCAATATTTAAAACAATATTAAATATTCAAAATTAATCGATTAAAAATCCGGGCCGTTACAGAGAGTCTTAATCACTAAATACCCTTAAAAGGTGGATTAACCACATAATGCCAAGCCTTTGAGCAGGTCTTTGCGCCTTTAAATGATCTGTATCCCTATAACATCTCACATTAACCTAACTTGTTGCAGCTAATGGTAGCCGGTTGTATGAGAAGACTTCTACTACAAGATTGAGTTAACCTAATGTCCACATTTCAGGTTATTTACTCACATATCACACAATCACATAAATAAGGAAAATCTTCCTTATTTAGCACAAAAGTTATCCTAATGGGGACTTTTAAATTCAAGATTGAAGTTCCTTAGTACGTACTCATTATACATTAATTATGTTGTATTTTAAGAGATAACAATCACGCATAATAGGGTGCGCGTGAATTGTGGTCTAACATAATAAATCAATCCTTACAAAAGTATAGGATTATAAGTCCTTTTCCCTATAATCCACATCACTTTCCACAAAACAGGGTCTTTTCCATATAATCACACATTTACCATTTTCGACGAAAGATGGGCCGCATTCCATATTTACCAAAAATAAGACTTGTAATTTTGGATTCCAAATACTGTTGGAGATCAATTGTAATTTCCTTATATTTATACATTTTTATTCATAGTTTTATTTCACTTCTCTTTTTGTCGTAATATAGAATTTAAACAAGGAACAGAGGAAAGGATGTGAAATAAACTAAGGTTACAAACGATTTTAGAAAGCATAGAATTTCACTTAATTTATATAATTTGAACCCAATAGAAGATTTACGCTTTCAAAAGTATAGAATTTTAGGGAGGATTTATTTTGTTTATGCAATCATTAAAACTTTTCAAGCATATTCAAATCTAGTACTCCAACTAAACAATTATAAATAAAATAGAAACTTAATACTATACTAATAGCTTTCTAGATCTAAAGTAAATTCCACTTCTATTGTGATTCCACTTTGGATTTAATTGCCATGTTATACGTTTCTAGAATCCTTCTCTTTCAAATTTATATATGTATACACAAAAGAGGATTATATACATATACACTAACGTCTGATATAGAAATATAATTATAAAACCAAGGAATTGAAGGAAGAAGAAGAGAAAACAAACCTTGACCCTAAATATAGTTGAAAAGAACGAGATGGAGTTATATAGCATTGTCAAAAGAATTATGAATGAGAGTGAGGCGTTTAGTGTCTTATTTATACTTGCTCAAACTAATGTGAATCCTTCGATTTCAAAAATAAACTTGGTCCATCAAAAAGCAATCTTGTTCCAAAAAAAACTCTTGCAGCCATAACTTTCATATATGCCATCAGCAGGTCGGCCCAGAGGTTGACCGCTTGTACTAGGGGGGCTAATTGTCGTTGCGTGCATTATTTTAATTTTATTATCAGTTCTCATTAACAATTCATTAATTTCTTCATTTTATCCCTTGCTAATCTTTATAGATAATTTTTTTAAGTTTAAAATTTGAACTTGAGAATCCTTTTAATTTATTCAGATTTAATTCAAATTGTATTTATTTTAAACTTAAAAGCTTCAATTACTCTTAAATTACGTACGGGCTCAGTTTAACCATATTTTATGGAAATAATTATCAATCTTTCCACGAACGCAACTGTATAATTTCATGGCCTAATTCTAAAATTGTTGAATTTCCATATTTTTCTCTATTATTAATTTTAATTCTTATGTCTTTTATGTCTATTTATAGTAAATTTTATGGGTGTTACATTTTTCTCCTTAAAAGAGATTACGTCCTGAAATATTTCAGGGGCGAACAACACAACTTGCACTAATATACATGTTATACAACTAAGTTATTTTATACATCCATTTACACAACCAATTATGCAATGTGATTATTGCTGCAGACATACTATATCGAGCTTAGTCCTAGCGTGAAAGTGGAATTCGCAATGTTGTATGTGTGCAAAATACCATACTATGCATAAAGTTTTCTACTTGAATGTACCATGCTAGTGAATCAGCATAGCTACCAATTCCCATCGTCCAAAACACAATGCAAACCAAATATCTTGATTTATTAGCAAATTGTACCTATGAAAAGGTTGGGATGAGTGTACTTATCCTTTATTTTGTCTCCTAATTGTTTTCCTGGATTGTTTCCCCATTATACTCAGACTTATCCAATTACTTTGTTGCCCTCTTAATTCTGTGCTCCACAATGCATACAATTGCGTGGGGTACCACAGACTCCAACCCTAAGTCCCTAAACTGATCAATTTCTAGTCTAATAGCATAATCAAGAAGGCATTTTCTAAGATGAGACACATGAAAAACGCTATGGACTCTTACCAATTTATTGGCTAGTTCCACATGACAAGCCAATTTCTCTACCCTTTCCAAAAGCTTAAATGGCAAAATAAATCATGAGGCCAGTTTTCCCGACTTTCCAAACATAACAACTTTTCTAAGACCAGATCTAAACAAACACCATGTCTCCATCTTAAATTTCAATCTCTTTCCTTATTCTATCAGTATATCACTGTTGCCGATCTAAAGCTACCTTCGTTCTTTGTCTGACAGTTCTATTTCCTCTGTTGAATCACATATTAAATCTGGTCTGAGTAAAATTTTATCAGTGGTGTCCTACCACCACTTGGATATTCAGATGGTCATCCATAAAGTTCTTCAAAAGGGAGCCATAATTCTTGATATTCATTATTGCATGAAAACTTGACCAAAGGTAGATGCTACTCCTAAGATCCTTTGAAGTCCATGACGCATACTCTCAAAAGGTCCTCTAAAATTCGATTAAATATTTCAGTTTGTCTGTCGATTAAAAGGTGATAGGAAATGCTAAGATTGGGAGATGTTCCTAACGCTACTTGTAAAATCCTCAAAAACTCACTAGTAAATAGACTGTCACTGCCACTTACAACACTAGCCGAAATTCCATAAAGTCAAACTATCTTCTTAATATATACACGCATATATAATAATGAAGTTGTAGCTCTATTCTTCTTAATCGGAATATAGTGAGCACTTTCCATGGGTCTATCAACCATAACCCCAATATCTTTATTTCCTTTTTGACTTCTAGGTGATCCTTCCGCGAAATCCATTGAAACATGCACCTATTTTTAATTTGGAGTTTCCATTGTGTTCCCCATGTTATGCTTTTATCCTTTAGCACACCAAGCACTTAGCCAAAACTCAAACATACTCTTTTTCTTATTTGTCCAAATGACGTCCTCTTCATATCATTTCACATTTTGTCACCTCCGGGATGAATAGTTATCTTCTGAGTGGTGCCACTTTTTAAGCACTTCAGTCATCAAATCATCAATACATGGAATGCAAAGAAATACATCTTGCCTTAAACACCCCTCATCGTCTATTAAATACGTATCAGCATGAGAAATGTGTTCTTCAAGCTTTAACGTTCCTATTATCTCTCTCAACTCCTCATCTTCCACTTCTCCAACTTAATCCATTCCATCGAAACTTGTTTCACTTCTAAAACTACTAGAAATACTTGAATGAGTTAAGTTCGTGGTTGAACATTAAAAATTGAAGTGAAACTCCATTTGTCTCCATTTGGATATAACACTTAGTGTAGCGTGTCTCTGACTTAAAGCATCAGCGAATACGTTTCCCTCCCATAAAGCTATTGAATGCTAAAATCGAAAGGTGCTACATACTCCATCCACGGCTACTACCTAAGGTTTAGACCTTTTTGGGAAAATAAGTACTTGAGTGACTTATGATATGTGAATAACATAAACCTTTACCCAAGAAATAATTCCTCTACATCTTAAGCACAAAAGTGCTAGCCGCTAACTCCAAATCATGTATTAGATGCCTTATTTCATGATCTTTTAGTTATCTACCCACGTAGTCAACTACCCTTCCATTTTGCATTAATACTGCTCCTAGACCTGTACCGCTAGCATTAGTATACTGGGTAAATGGCTTAGCTCCATCAGGAATGGGAATCACTTGTGCCATCATTAAAGGTTCCTTAAGTCTATAAAAGCCTTATTGCAATCATGGATCTCTTCTTGGTCAATAAGGTTAGAGGGGTCGTTATTCATAAAAGTCATTATTAAATTTGCTGCAGTAGCCCACCAACCCTAAAAAGTTCTCACTTCAGTTGCATTCCTAGAAATCCTCCATTCTTGAACAGCTTCAAACTTTGCGGGACCAACAACCAATCCTTTTCCCGAAATTATATGTCCAAGAAACCTGACCTCATTCTTCCAAAATGGCATTTGGAAAATTTATCCTTTAGCTGATGTTTCTTTAAGTTTCCAAGAACTTCTTTAAGACAATCTTCATGCTCCTTACGGTTCTTCGAGAAACCCAATATATCATCCATAAAACAACCACTATTTTAAAGTACCCTCTAAATTCAATACTCATCAAATAAACAAAGAAAGTTGGGGTATTAGTCAATTCAAACGACATCACTTCCTATTCAAAGAGTCCCTCCGGGGTTCGAAATGTTGTTCTAAGCTTACTCTCTTCAGCGAAACTCAACTGGTGAAATCTAGTAGCCAAGTCCAATTTGGAAAAGACTTTGGTTCCTCCGAGATAATCGAATAGGTCATCGATCCTAGGTAATGGGTACCTATTCTACCTCATCAACTTGTTTAGCTCTTGATAGTTAACATAGAATCTCAATGATTTCTCTACCTTAGTAGAAAATACAATAGGTGCTTCACATTAAGAAGTGCTTCTACAGATAAACCCCTTCTGCAACAATTCCGAGATCTATTTATCTAACTCTTATCCCTCCTTAGGGGCCTATGCCTCAGAGAAGAGCAATTTTCCTAGCCTCTTTCTCTAGGTCCATTTGGTATTCTATCAATCTTTGGCGTAGGAGACCCGAAACTTCTCAAAGAACTCGAGAAATTTACAAACAATGGGTATAGAAATCGATCCCTCGTTATCCAAGCAATTCAATGAGTGTAATAAGCCTACTTTCCTCAGATTTTTGACCCTACATGGAATATAAAGGTCGCAGCCTCTACTACTCCAAAGAAAACTAACTCCCTAATCCCAATTTAGGATGGATCCATAATAAGATGACCAATCCATACCAAAGATAATTCCACCCCTCTCAAAGTTAAGAACATATTCTATACAAAAGAAATTTAAAGCACAAATGTATAAAATTAGGTTTTAATAGATTTACAAAAGTTGTCTCAAACCTCAAATAAGGTTAGAAGCTACTACCATATTATTTATAACTAAAGTTTAAAGATATATGAATTTTACCACATTCCTTGCTACAATTTAATGTGAAGGCCCAAAATCAAATTGGGTATGAATTATAATCCCAAGAATAAGAGTAGTACCTTCTACGGCTGTTTTTCCTTAGTCCCTAGGCAATTTTAAAGTAAGAGGAGTATATTCCAAAGCATAATTAGGTATGTTGGATCCTTCCCTGGTTAGTTTAGGGAACTTGTAATAGTGATATCCTACCTCGCGACAATTGTATTTTTCTCTAAAAGTACCCCTAAGCAGTTTAACTTTATAGTCCTTAGATTCATGGACCATCTTTGGTATTAGTAGCAAAGTGTATTCTCCTTCTTGAAATTTCCTTTAAATCTCTTCTTCTTAAGCCATCAAATTCCCTTCTTAGTTTTGATCTTGTTTCAGGCTAGGTTCACTCTTTACTTCCTTACTGTCAACGTTGACAATATATAACATCGCCATCCCAACTAACACCTCAAATATTTCTCCAAAAGGTACTTATGCAATCAACATCTCCCTTAATAGAGAAATTAGGCCTTTAAAAACTTTAAAGCCTTATTTATGGGTGTTTCAATCAAACACCTTCGAAAATTTTCCAACTTCGTGAAATTTTCTATATAATCCTTGAAAGTGAATTCTCTTTGCTTAAGGTTAATAAACTACTCCATTTGTAGACTTACTTCTGCATTAGTTAAGAACATGACCTGAAATTTCGTCTTGAATTCATTCCGTGAGAATATTCTCCCTACGTTCTCCCCATTAATGAGTTCCACTATTCCAACCCATCAACCTTTAAACGCCAAGCTACCATCCTTTTCTTAAGCTGATCTTCCTAGCCAATCACCTCGAATGTTCATTATATTCACTTAGCCAAGATTTTTCCTTCAAAAATCCTTAAATTCCAAAAAGATTATTACCACCTAGATTAATGAAGTCTTTCAAAGTCTAGTGAAGTCATAAAGGTAATGAACTGCATCAGTAAGTGGGGCAACAAGCTCCATTGGTGCAGTAGGAGGAAAAGGAACCTTTTCAACAATCCTAAGCTATTGTCTGAACCATTCGGATATACCATGGATGCTAGGTATTACTTTATTAGGACTAAATTATTCACGAGGAGGTTGATTTTTAGCCATATCAACTTTTTATAAGTTGAAGTTTTGGTGGAAATTTTTGATGTAGTATTTATGAAACTGAAAAGGAAAGTAATATCGTCTAGTGTATGCTTATGTTATATATATATATATATATATTAAAAACCTTTCTAGATAACAAAAACGTCACTTATGCATAAGTTTCTCTCTAATGATCTGGTAACCTATGCTCGGATACAAAATGTAACAACCCAAATCAGAACAAGCCTAAATTTTAATCTAAAAAAGGACCATCAAAACATAGAACCATTCTAAAACAACTTCATGGTTGGTAGAGAAAATAAAATTTAGAGTAGTACATATTCGTTTAAAACTCACAGTGGGTGGGATAAAATATAATATCTAATAATGTACCTTTTTATTTCATAAACCAAATAAAAGTACCTTGATACAATGGGTTCCAAAACATATATATATATATTGGGTACATAAAAAAATTCAAAACCAAAAGAAATAATAACGATAATAGTATTTTCCTCCAGAATAACGTCTTCTGCCTCCTAGCTCCAATTCCATGTCCATCAATCCTAACCCGTAGTGTTAAGAGGAAGGAGTCATAACAGCAGGTTCTGGTGAATAAAATATCAAGCTTAACCTTTTTGTTTGTACTTTGATAGTATGAATGTTAGCAATGATATGTCTAATAACATACATATGAAATTGTATAGTACTCAAACATCGGGAAAGGCGAGCCCTATGATCACTTGGTACGTAGGTGGATTCAATGATCACTTAATATACAAATGGTGGATCCATCCACCTGATACCTAATTCATGAGTAGATACCGCAATCCACTTCCAAAATCTAAAATAGTGCGATAGATAGTAAGCATCCACTTATACCTAAGAGAAAGATGGCATTTCCCTATTTCAGACCTCCTGTGAGTAGACTCTATGTCACTATCTAGCTCTCATCATCATATTATCCCTTACTCACTTTGTGCTTCTCTTAGGACAGGCAACCCGTGACCATATATCATTTCACTAAGTGGACTCTAACCCAGTGACTTACGACACTTTGGAAGTAGACCCTTCCAGAGATTTACCCTCTTTATCCATTCTTCCAACTATTTAATACTTCATATGAGGAAAGGTGGACCGAAAGATTACTTAATAACTGATCAGGGTGAACCCCAGACTATAACATGTACTCCTTAGGGTAAATCCGTAAGGAAAGTGGCGAGTCTTGATCATTTTATACCCCTAAAAGACGGATCAACCACAAAATTCCTCAACTTTAAAGCTGGTCTTTACATCTCTAAATGAACCATAGAACTACGATGTCTCACATTACCCCACCTTTTTATAGCTTTTGGAAGCCATGCTATTTAGGCAGACTTCCACCACAAGAAAGGGTTAACCTCACGTCCACATGCCAAGTCATTTACTCACACGTAATAGAAATTTACATATAAGGAGAAATCTTCCTAATTTAATACACACAAGCTATGCTAATAGGGACTTTTAAAATTTGAAGTTAAAGTGCTTAACTAATTATTCATCAATACGTATTTATTATACTTCGTTACATTATATTTCAAGAGATAATAATTACGTATAGTAACATTCTTGAATTGCGTCCTAACGTAAGAAATGTCAATCCTTACTCAAATACATAATCAAAATTCCTTTTCCTTACAATCCACAACACTTTCCACAAAATAAGCTTTTTTCATATTAATCACATATTTATATTTTCGATGAAATTAGAGCAACATTCCAAGTTCACCAATCATAGATCATATAATTTTGAATTCCAATTGTTGTTGTAGATCAAACCAACTTCCCTTAAATCTACAACATTCTCATTCCTAGTTTTATTTCACTTCTCCTTTTGTTTAGGTAAAATTTAGTTAACATAAGGGATTTGAATCACATATAATTTACTACCTTCAAATATATTATTTTATGATATTAAACGATTTAAAAAGAGAATAAAGACAAGGGAACGAAACATACAAGGGTTACATTAGATTTTAGAAAACATAGACTTCCACCTAATTTACATACAGTGCCGACCCTGAGATGGGTGAGGCCCTAGGCGGAGAAATGTGGCAAGAAATTGATTGTTGGAGGGAAAAATACACCAGCCTTACCAGGCATCAAACTACAGACCTCCACCATGCTAGCCACATTGCATTACCACCTGGCCAAGCTCTCAATTAACATCTTCTACCCAATGTCTTTTATATATGTAGTTAAGTGAAAATCTGAGGTCCCTTGGCCAACCTGAGGCCCTGGGCAGCGGCCATCGGAAATCGGAGGACCTAGGTGGCCGCTTGGGCTGCCTATGCCTAGGGTCGGGCCTGTTTACATACATAGTTAAGCCCAACACAAGATTGATACTTTCAAAAATATATAATATAAGGGAGGGGATGTTATTTTGTTTACGCAAATCCCCAAAACTATTCATGCATATTTAAATCCAATAGTCCGACTAAACAATTATAAATAAAAAAGAAATTAAGGTACCACTCATAGCTTTGTAGATCTAAAGTAGATTCCACTCCTATTGCGAATCCCTTTCTGATTTGATTGCCTTGTTACACATTTCCAGAATCTTTCTCTTTCAAATTTTTATATGTATACATAAAAAATGATTCTATACATAAACAAAATGTCATATCAAGAAGTATAAATATAAAATAAAGGAATTGGTGGAAGAAGAAAAATAAAACTAATCTTAAACCTAACAAGATCCAAGAAGAAAGAAATTGAGTCAAACAGTTTTGCCATAGGAATTATGTATGAGCATCAAGGGTATAAGGTCGTATTCGTAGTGGCTCAAACTAATATGAATCGTCTTAATTCTAAAATAAATTTTGGTTCGTAAAATAACAACCATTTTTTTAAGAAAACCCTAGCCGCCACAACTCATATACATACGAAGAGGTAGATCTGTTCCATCAACAGGTCGACTACTTTCCCTAGAGGCAATCGACCGCCATTCTATAATGGTCATCCTTTTGACCGCTACATGCATTATTTTAATTTAATTACTATTCGTTAATTTCTCAATGCTATCCCCCTATAATCTTTACGGATAATTTTCTTAAGTTTAAGTTTAAAGCCAGAGAACATTTTAATTCATTTAAATTTAAATTCAACTTCAAACTATATTTTTTTTAAATCTAAAAACTTCAATTGCTTATAACATTTACATATGGGCTTCGTTTTCAACACATTTTATATGGATACAAATCAAAATCTTTCCAAGAATGCAATGGTATAAATTTCCTGACCTAATTATGAAATTGTTGAATTTATATATTTTTCCCTATTATAAATTTTAATTCTAGCATTTTCTATGTCTGCTTAAAGTAAATTTTGTGCGGTATTACAGTTGAGGGGTCAACCTAACACTGCCTTGCTTCTTATCTTTCCTATGACCGATCGGGGTGTTGGGAAGTACGAAAATGCTATTTGTTCATCATAGACGAATGCTGGGCAAAATGTTTCTTAAATGGTTCTTTAAAGCCATGAGTACCAAGGAGATGTGATCCCGCTCATAGGTTTGATACTAGCCTTACAAATAAAGTAGACTATGACTGTTAATAGATGACTAATATTCATACTCCAGATCCGATGACAATAGTGAGACAGATAATGGAAGACTATCAAGCTATAGTACTGAGGATTAAAGAGTTTCTAAAGGTTGTACCCTATTTATAAACAACATCCTACATGTGAAATTCCTTCAAAGGTTTAATATGCCAATGATGCCTGTTATATAGGGAAGACTTACCCCCATCCAACGTCCTTTGAAGTATATGTGGCATACAAATACGACTGTTGCTTCCGATGCAATCAAGTGTAAATCATCCCACATCTTCTTGGAGAGAGTGGCGACAATATGGTTCACCAAATTGTTGTCGAGGTTTGTTTCCTCTTTCAATAAGCTGGCACGAAATTTTTTAGAACACTTCCACATCCACAACCACAAGCCTTGCTCAAAATATGTTATGACCATGTACAATTTTCATCAAGCCCTTATGGAGTAGCTCAGGTGATGCAGCACATCATGGAAAACGTTCATATTTGAGCTATAGGTCATCCAGCGACCTATGGAAGTCATCCAATGATCTAAAGTTGTAAGGATAAAAGTCCAACGTCCTAAAGGAGCTAACTAGCGACCTAGAGCTTGAAGGAAGGGAGAATAGGTCAATGAACGACCTAACTGAGTTGTTCCGCGAGCTAAAAAAGATTGGAAGAGAGACCAACGGGCTAGAGAATCATGGGAGAAAGTTCCACGACCTAACTAGGTCGTTCTCTAACCTAAAAGGTAAAAGCGGACTGGAGAAGGCATTGGTAGGTAGTGCGGAGACATGTCGCGGATGAAGTAGGTCGGGCCGCTTGAAGATGGGTCGCTAGCCTTGCCGTATTGCATTGTTTGGGTCGTGTGTTGTACTTGGGTCATGTGTTGTACTTGGGGTTATTTGTAGTTGGGTCGTGCTATGTTGGGGCATGTTGTATGCACCCTATAAATAGGGGAATGGTGTGAGTTATAAGGGTTGTTGACTTTTGAATAAATCCTTGTGTGAACTTTGTGCCACCATTAAAATTGGATGTTGGTTGTAATCTCCTTTCTCCATCTTCGGATATTCGAGTGCGCTCGAATCAACGAAATTGAAGCCGATTCACGGTATCACTTGCGAGTGATCAACGTACGAAGAATCGTGGATCTACGACATGGAATCTTGCGAGATCAACGTGTTGAAGATAGCGAGATTCCGGCATCGAAAGATCAACGGAGTTGAGCATTTATCCTATCTTTGATCCTATTTCCATGAATTCATCAATTTGTGTGGAGTTTAGATCCTGGACGCTGCACTAGTTTGGTATCAGAGCGAGATTTCCGACTTTTGGTTGATCGCCAGATCTAGTTGAACCGCCACCACTAGTTCGGATCGTCACCGCCAGGTTGGATTGCCAGAACCATTATTGGACCGCCACCATCACCATTCTCAGATCGCCATCCATCCAGACCGTTAGCACCGTAGGACAGTCATCCTTATTTGAACCGATATCCTCGGATCGTTATCATCCAGTTGGATCGCCAGATCTAATTCGGACCGCCACCATCATTGTGAATCGCCATCCATAGATCATCGTCGTCACCCTCAGACCGCCTTTTTCAGATCACCACCATTCTAGATCGCCGAAGCCATCTAGACCGCCCGAGCCATTCAAGATCGCCACTACCATTTTCCGTCAGCAACTATCACCAATTGGACCATCAGCCCGTTTAGATCGCCAATCCGAGACTTTGGACAGTTTCATTGCTTTTGGGACGCGAGAGTTTGTTCGAATTTAAAGTGTTAGCATTTTTGGTAAAGACTTGACCATGCCGCCAAGATGTGCTAATCGTCATCAAAATTTGGAAGAGATATATCGGAGAGAAGAAGCCGAACAAATGGAGAAGATAATTAATGATAAATTTGATGAAGGAATTTGAAGATTAGAGAGGCTTATTTTAGATATGAATCTAGCTAGAAGAAGAACATCACCCGATTCAAGTCATGGTGGACATACAACTTCGCCATCGAATTCGGAGAGGAGAAAAAGATCACCACCCTTGGATCATGATAGAAGGGATATGAATGATGGAAGACATGAAGACGGTTATGATCGACATCGTCATCATTCAAATTTTGAAGAAGAAGGAAGTTGTAGTCATTCTCATTATAAAGACCACGTTCGAGATCCATATCGTCAACCGGAAAATAATCACAAATGGGAGTTTGGGATGAAGATAGAAATTCCAGAATTCAAATGGGGAATGTCAGCTGAAGAATTTCTCGATTGGTTGTCAAATGTAGATGAAATTCTAGAGTTCAAGAATGTGCATGAGAATAGAAGAGTCCAGTTAGTTGCTACTCGTTTGAGAGGAAGAGCTATTGTTTGGTGGCAACAAACGAAGCTAACTCGAGAAAGGATGGGAAAGCCGAAGGTTGTCACATGGGATAAGATGAGAAAGACGATGAGAACTACATTCTTACCTCACAATTATCAGTCTCTTATGTATCAACATTTGCAGAACTTGAGACAAGGGATGAAGTCCGTGAGTGATTATACTGATGAATTCTATCAATTGATTGCAAGAAATGATATCATGGAAACAAAGGAACAGTTGAATGCTAGATAAGTTGGAGGATTGAGAACACATATTCAAGACATGGTGAATATGTTTCATCCGATGTCTGTTGTTGAAGATCACCGGAAAGCTCTAGCTTGGGAGAAGCAAGGGAGACGAGGAGGCGGAGTGTTCACAAATTCCAATATTCAGAACAAAGTGTTAGTAGCACTGCCAATATTTCTAAGATAGTTCCTAAGCCTGTCGTCAATGAAGCTGCAAAGACAAAGGTTAATTCAAATGTCAAGTGCTTTAATTGCCTAGAAGGGGGCCATAAAAGCAATGAATGTCGAAAGCTAAAGAAGAGAACAATGATAGTTGAAGATATAGAAGCTGAAGTGGACTATTCTCTACCACCTAAATTTGACGATGATGTTGAAAATGATGTAGAAGAGATAGAGTCAGGAGATGAAGGGAGCATTTTAATGATGAGAAGATCGTGTTTGACTCCAAATCATGTAGAAGAGACAAGTTAGTTGTGAAGCAATATTTTCCAATCTACTTGTACTATTCTCGGAAAGGTTTGTCGTTTTGTGATTGATGCTGGAAGTTGTGACAACATGATTTCTGAAGAAGCTGTTAAGAAGCTGTTAAGAAGCTGGGATTGAAGACTGAGAAACATCCTAGGCCATAAAAGCTTGCTTGGTTAAAGAAAGGAGGAGAAGTCACCATGGAAAAAAGTGCATATGTGTCATTTTCCATTGGCTTGAAGTACAGGGATGATATTTTGTGTGATGTAGTTAACATGGACGTATGTCATTTACTCTTGGGAAGACCATGGCAGTATGACCAATCAGTTCAACACGATGGTCGAATTAACAACTATAGTTTCATGTTTGAAGGTACTAAAATCACGTTAGTTTCTAAGAAGAGAGCAAGGTGAAAGCGAAGCAGAGAAGAAAGTGAATTCGACTAGTCTTTTATCATTGAAGGAATTTGTTGAAGAGATAGAAGAGAGTCCTGAAGTGTTTATGATGATTGGGTTTCAATCAAGTGGAGAGCCTGAAATTCCTGCTGAAGCTAAGCATGTGCTGAAAGAGTTTGAAGATGTATTTCCTGAAGAGTTGCCGAAGGAATTACCGCCATTTAGGGACATACAACATCAAATTGACTTGGTGCCAGGTGTAGTGTTGCCACATAGGCCACATTACCGAATGAGTCCGAAGGATCATGAAGAGCTGAGGAGGCAACTTGAAGAGTTTCTTGAACAAGGATGAATACGAGAGAGCCTTAGTCCTTGTGCCGTACCTGCCTTGTTAGTACCGAAGAAAGATGGTTCATGGAGAATATATATGGATAGTAGAGCTCTCAACAAGATCACTGTTAGATATAGATTTCCTATGCTAAGACTTGATGATATATTAGATCAAATCAATGGATCTATTATATTTTTGAAGATTGATTTGAAGAGTGGTTATCATCAGATTCGAATTAGACTAAGGGATGAATGGAAGACCGAATTCAAGACTCGTGAGGGGTTGTATGAATGGTTGGTCATGCCATTTGGTCTATCGAATGCACCAAGTACTTTTATGAGAGTGATGAATCAGACATTTGGACCATACATTGGGAAGTTGTCGTGGTTTATTTTGATGATATTCTGATCTATAGTGCTAGTATGGAAGATGTAACAACCCTAAAATCTAGGCCAGTTTAAAATTTTTATTTTGGCATATTTAGCTGATTTTGACTATTTAAAATAGATTATTTTAAATAAATACGACAGAAAATTTATTTTTGACAAAGTTAAAACGAATAAATTTATTTTGAATAAAATACGAGCCTGGAATAGCGCGGTAGTTTGAGAATTCGATTTTAAACATCAATTAAATATATATAATTCAGTTTAAAACAGTATGGGTACGACCCTAGAAAATTTAACTCTGTTTAACCAAATTTTTGAAATGGATGTGGAGAACTGAACCGTCACAGAGTAAAGAAAATGTTAGGGCTTGGCCGACATTTTAAAATAGACGCAGGGCTGTTTATACAAGGCTATATACATTTAAAAGTATTTTAAATATATATTTGGCCCTTAAAAATAGCCATTTTGCAAACGACCTCGGAATTCGACGAAACCACTTTTGTTGGGTCCGGGATGTCAAATTATTGCTAGGTTCCAAGTTTCGTAATTTTTGGAGTTAATATGTGAGCGTGGCGCAGTTAAACGCGTTTGAACAATTTCAGTTGAATTTAATCGACTGGAAATTAGCCATTTTTCAAACGGTCTCGGAATTCGACAAAATTAGTTTTGTTAGGACCGTATCGTCGATACGATGCCAGAAAATATTTTTCTAGAATTTTTCGAATTCGTATGTGGCCTCGGTAATTTGAAATGTGCGTTAAAATGAAGTATATATTGATTTATACTTTAAATTTGACAAAAACTAGTCGTAACAGCAGAATTGGCTTACGATACATATCCCATTATGTCCGGGATGGGGGTACTACTCTAGGGACGACAGTTGTTGGGTTCGAATCGGGGTTCGGACGAAAAAATCAACCTTTTCGAAAACTAAATTGAATTAAATAATTAAAACAAAAAAACCCTCCCTTTTATTCTCTCCCCCCTCCTGTTGACTCAGTCAAAATAAAATAAGAAAAAAAATTGGATCTCGTTCGAACCCCCCTCCCCTGACGCCTCCAGCCTACATCGCGCCTCGTCGACACCGTCGCCCACCGCCCACCGTCGACGAGACCGCTGCCCCCCATCTCCATTTTCTCCGCTCCCTCCTCCTTCAAATCACCCCCCCCCCCAGCCTACAAACCCGCGAGCACCAAAAAGGAATCGCCCCAACTCGATGCTCTGCCACCCCCTCGCAGCCTGCCCCACCGTTTGACCCTCTCTCCACCGTGACCTCCCAACTCCAGTCCCCCCTCGTACGACCAGCAAGCCGCCACAGCCCCGGTGCGCCCAGTCCTCTAGCTACCGACGCGAGCACGAACTCTAGCCCCTCTCAGCCCAAAACCGCTATTGTTCAGCGCTGCCCCGACCACCAGGAAGCCATCGTCAGTCCGACCACCGAGCTCGCCTATCCCTTCCTTGACCGTCGCCCAGCTAAGGATGACGATTCGATGAAACCGTGAGTTTTTATTTTATGTGTTTAAGTTAGAGAAAAAAATCATATTTTGTATGTGTTAAGGTTAGAAAAAAATCAGATTTTATTGTTTTGTATATAAGAACATAGAGATAAAAATATAAATACTTTGTTTTAAATATAGCGATAAAATTATATTCTTTTGTCTGTTAAAAATATATTCTTTTGTCGGTTAAAAATATATTCTTTTATCGAGTAGAAATATATCCTTTTGTCGAAGAAAGAAAAATATAACCGTTTGTTGAAGAAAAATAATATGTTCTTCTATATTTAAATTGCGAAGAAAATATATAATATGCTTTGATTTATAAATATATATACCTTGTTGAAATAAATATATATATACCTTGTTTTTGAAAATTAAATATACAGCGTTTTTTGAAAGAAAAAATATAGTCTTTTAAAAATATAAAGCAAAGTAAAAGCATAGCCTTTTAAATATAAAATAGCGCTGTATTAAAAATGTGATTTTTAATATAAATTTCATGAAACAGATTTCGTCGGATTAAAACAGCGATTCTGAGCGGCAACGAAGCACGACAAAGACGTCCTACATAAGAAGAGTCGTGGCGTGTGGTTTAGCAAGTGGTGAGAATTTCTCACTTTTACTTTTAATTTCTAGTTAAAATATATACTAGGATGCTTGACGGTGTTTAGTAGCACCTGACACCCGTCGTCCACAAACCATGGACGACTTGTTTGCTTGGTTGCTATATTTGTTGAATTGATTTGGATATTGGTTTGAATGTGGTTTGTGGTTTGAAATTGAATCGATAATTGGTTAGGATTAGATGTGCGCCGTTATAAGGCGAGGGAGTAAGGCTAGGTTAGACCTTACTCCAGTTTGTGGTTTGAAAAACGAATCGAAAAATTTGTTAGGATTAGACGTGCGCCGTGATAAGGCAAAGGAGTATGGCTAGGTTAGACCTTACTCCAGTTTTGGTGTTGTGCCGTTGTGCTGCCGAAATTTTCTAAAAAGTGTTAGAAAAATTTGAACCGTGAAAATAAATATCCATATACAAATCAGACGATTTGTATATGTACACCTATTTGACTGATATTATTTGGGTCGATATATTTTACACATCGCCCAACTGCACGAATAAAAATGTGTGTTTGTTGTTTGAAACCCTGCACGGGTGTTGGGATAAGAATTGACGTACACTAATCCCAATTGTTAGTTGTATGTCGATCGATAGATTGACAGGCTGTGTAAGCATTAATTGTTTATATTTAATGCTTATACAGTTGTGTAGTGCACTTTGGATGATGGTTGATTACTTGTCGTTGTTGTTATACACATGTGTTGTGTGGAATCCATATAATCTATATTATATGGGAATTGATTGAGCCTCATACAAATTTGGGAAAAATAAAATATATTTTAAGAATATATTAAAGTGTTGAAAAATATTTAAATATTCATGTGTTGAATAAATTATAAGATTCATGTGTTGAATAAAATAAATACTTTTGTGTTGACAGTACTCAGTGGTTGAGATTAGTCAAGTGTAGAAATATATTAAATAACAAAATACTTTTGTGTTGACCGTACTCAGTGGTTGAGATTAGTCAAGTGTAGAAATATATATTAAATAACAAAATACTTTTGTGTAGACAGTACTCATTCGTTGAGATTAGTCAAGTGGTGGAATAGAATATTTGAAGTAAAGATATTTGAAATAGAATATATTAAGCCGTGTTGGTTAGATTGAGCCATTTGGATGTAAACGATATTTATATCGATTTTATTCGTTTTAGAATAAATATCGAGAAGTAAATGGTTTCAAAATCAAATATTTTGAAAATAGTATCGTTTAAAGTATAACGATGTAGAATAACCAATTTTGGTTTAAAATTTGAAATAGAGAAGTTGGAATCGATTTTTAAAATACATTTAGAATTAAAATCGACGAAGTATATATAATATATATATATATTATATATAATGGCCTGAATAGAACGCGCCGCGCCACGGCAGTTCGCGAATTTCGACCATTTGACTTCGCGTGGACATTACGGGAGATCCGACTGTCGGATTCTCCTAAAACCGGAACCGTTGGGTTCGTATCGAAAGGGCTTTCCAGTGAATATTAGAAATTTGAAATCTAACGGTTGGATTTGGAGATGCGTCCAAATCAAATTTAGAAAAGGTCGCTGTAAGTGCAGTTCGACGACCGTTATTGGAAATCGACTGAACGGGCCTTGATAAAATTATTAAAGATAACGATAATTTGTGTAAAATCAAAATAAGTGAGTTAGAATAAGTTGGGGTGAAAAACTCCACATTTATGAAGATAAAATTGTGTTTTTATCGAAATGAACTAGTTTATAACTGGAAATTAGTTAAGAAGAGTGGTTGCCCGGATATTAGTCTGATGTTGATTTCGGCCTTCGGGGTTAATATTTGGGAAATCGTTCTCTTGCTAATTTATAGTTAGAGACTGGTGATTGTGATGTGATTTTGGGTTTATCATGAATCGTGTTTTAAATGGCATCGGTTCTTTAACCCAGCTAAAGATTAAAACTAAGTGAAGTTTTAAATAAATCTCTAATCAGATTTGAATGGTTGAGCATGGAGTATCACCAGTTTTGCTCCAAAGCGATAGCTAAATCTTTTATTAGATTTGAATGTGAAAAAGTAATTAATTTTACCGGTAACACCGTGGTGTTAGATATGGGATATATTGTAATAACCCGGAAATCTGGGCCAATTTAAAATTTTTAAATTGGCTAATTTAACATATTTTAGCTATTTAAAATAGGATATTTTTAATAAATACGACGGAAAATTTATTTTCGACGAAGATAAAACGAGTAAATCTATTTTAATTAAATTACGAGCCTGAAATAGCGCAGTAGTTTGAGAATTTGAATTTAAACTTCGATTAAATATATTTAATTCCATTTAAAGTGTAAAGGGGATGACCCTAGAAAATTTAACTCTGTTTGACAAAATCTTTGAAACAGAAGTGGAGAACAGGACTGTCATAGAGTAGAGTAAATGTTAGGGCTTGGCCGACTTTTTAAAATAGTCGCAGGACTGTTTATACAAGGCTGTATATATTTAAAGGTATTTTAAATAGATATTTGGCCCTTAAAAATAGCCATTTTGTAGACGACCTCGGAATTCGATGAAACCACTTTTGTTGGATCCGCGATGTCAAGTTATTGTTAGTTTCCAAATTTCGTAATTTTTAGAGTTAACATGTGAGCGTGGCGCAGTTAAACGTGTTTTACCACTTTCAGTTGATTTTAATCGACTGGAAATTGGTCATTTTTCAAACAGTCTCAGAATTCGACGAAATTAGTTTTGTTAGGACCGTATCATCGACACGATGCTAGAAAATATTTTTCTGGAATTTTTAGCGCTCGTATGTGACCCCGGTAATTTGAAATTCGTGTAAATTAAATATATAACTTATTTATATTTTAAATTTGATAAAAACCTATTGAAACAGCCGAGTTGGGCTACGATACATATCCCATTGTGTCCGGAATGGGGGTATTACGCTAGGGGCGACAGTCGTTGGGCCCAATTTCGAGGTCGGATAAAAAAGTCAACTATAAGGACTAAAAATAATAATTAAATAAATTATTTTCATAAAAACCCCCATCTCTTTTCCTTCTCCTTCCTCCCTTCACATATCGATTTCCAGATAAAAAAAAAAGAAAAAAAAACCTCGTCGAAGTTCCCTGTCGCACCCCCCTCAGGCGACGTCGCGCCCAACCCCCGACCGCCAGCCAACCCCGGCGGAGCCCTTCCCCCTCCTCTCGAACTCGCCCCGCGTTCCCTCCTGCCCAAAACCCACGAGCACGAAACCCTAGCCCAAATCGGAGCATCCACCTGCCCAGCGCCCCACCTGAGGCCGCGCCACCACGTATCCGCCCCACCGCGCAGACCCACCCCTCCTCCTACCACCGGCGTCGAAGACAGCCTCACTCCCCAAACCCCTTAAATCCGCCGCCACTACCCTAAACTGCCACCACCCGACACCCTGCACTGCCACGAACCACCCCCTCCACCTCTAGCAGCTTCCGCTCCCTTATCTCCGACCACCAGTGCCGCCCAGTCCCTCCACCAATGAGAATTCGAATTTTACAAGAAGAAAAAGGTGATTTCTTTTATTTTAATTTTGCTAGTTACGTTGTTTAGATAATTTAGATTAGGAAATCTGATCTTTTTCCTCTTATTATTTGGTCAAAGCGTTGATCTTTGTTATCATAAAGATATGATATATAAATAAAAATTGATTTTTACAAAGAATAAAAATTTGGCTTTTATATACAAGCGGAGAGGATTGAGGTTTTTATTCGCTAAAAGTTGAGGTTTTTATTCGCTAAAAGTTGAGGTTTTTACTTGCTAAAAGTTGAGATTTTTATAAGCTAGAAAATATAATTATTATTATATGAGGAGAGGAATAAAAATATAATCTTTTCCCTATTTAGAGCGTTATAAAAATAGAATTTTTATCTATGTAGTAGCGGTATAAAAAGGTGATTTTTAACGTGAAACCGTGTGTAACAGATCTTGTTGGAAGCACGGCGAAGGTGCTCTACATCAGAAGAGTCGTGGCGTTTGGTTAGCTATTGGTGAGAACTTCTCACCTTTATTTTAATTTCTGGTTAAAATATATATTAGGATGTTTGACGGTGTTCAGTAGCACCTGACACCCGTCGTCCACATACCATGGATGGCTTGTTTGCTTGGTTGATGTTGTTGGGTTTATGGTGAATATTGGCTTGAATGTGGTTTGTGGTTTGAAATCGAATCGATAATTGGTTCGGATTAGACGTGCGCTGAAATAAGGCAAGGGTATAAGGCTAGGTTAGAACTTACCCCAGTTTGTGGTTTGAATAACGAATCGAAAAATTTGTTAGGATTAGACGTGCGCCGAGATAAGGCGAAGGAGTAAGGCTAGGTTAGACCTTACTCCAATTTTGGTATAGCGCCGTTGTGCTGCCGAAATTTTCGAAAAAGTGTTAGAAAAATTTAACTAGTTGGAAATAATTATCCATATTCAAACCAGACGGTTAGTATATGTTCACCTATTTGACTGATATAGTTGGGGCGATATATTTTACACATCGCCCAATGGCACGAATAAAAATGTGTGTTTTGCTGGTTGAAACCCCACACGGGTGTTGGGATGAAATTGACGTACACTAATCCCAGTTGTTTAGTTGTATGTCAATCGGTTGGTTGACAGGCTATTGTAAGCGTTGATTAGTGATATTTAATGCTTATGCAGTTGTGTAGTGCACTTTGGATGATGGTTGATTATATGCATGTGTTGTATGTGAATCCTTATAAGTGAAATTATATGGTATGTGTTTGGGCCTCATTCCAATTTGGTGAAATCAAAAATATTTGAAATATAATATTTGAAGTGTAAATATTTAAAGCAGAAATATTTAAAAGAGAATATTTAAAGTGAATATATTTGAAATAAAATATATTAAGCCGTGTTGATTAGATTTGCGCCATTTGGACGCGGACGATATTTATATCGATTTTAGTAGTTTTTCAATAAATATCGACTAGTAAATAATTTCAAATTCGAATATTTTGGAAATAATATCGTTTATAGCATAACGATGTAGAATAGTCAATTTTGGATAAAAATTAAAGGTGAAGTTGGAATCGATTTTTAAACGAGTGGTAAAATATGTTTAGAATTAAAATCGATGAAATATATATAATATATATTATATATATTTAATGGCCTGAATAGAACGCATCGCGCCGCGGCAGTTCGTGAATTTCGCGCCGCGGCAGTTCGCGGGAGATCCGATTGTCGGATTCTCCTAAACCCGGAACCGTTGGGTTCGTGTCGGAAAGAGCTTTCCAACGAATATAAGAAAATTGAAATCTAACGGTTGGATTTGGAATTATGTCCAAATCAAATTTGAAAAAGGTCGCTATGGATGCAGTTCGATGACCGTTGGTGGAAATCGACTGTACGGGCCTTGATAAAATTATTAAAAATAGTGATAATTTGTGTAAAATCAAAATAAGTGATTGCGAAGAGTTGGGGTGAAAAACTCCATATTTGTGAAGATAAAAATGTGTTTTATCGAATTGAACTAGTTTTAACTAGAATTAAAGCCTATTTACTTTTAAATAAATAAACTGGTTTTGAAATGGTTTTAAAAATAACCAAAATTTCTAATGTGTGAATTGGAATGTGATTGTGGGTTCTTCGTGAGCGGTGTCTTAAATAACATTGTTCTTGAATCCAGTTTAGAAAAGAATAAATCTTTTAACTAAGATTTGGTGAAAGTGTCCAGTTAATATTTAATTGGAATAGAATTTAAATGGGTTCTTGGGTTTATCGTGAGCAGTGTTTTAAATAACACTTGTTCTTTAACTCGATTAACAATTGGATGTGATTTGGGGTTTGTCGTGAATCGTGTTTTAAATGACATCGGTTCTTTAACCCGGTTAAAGATTAAAACTAAGTGGAGTTTTAATAAATCTTTAATTAGTTTGAAGTGATATTCAAAGGAGGATTAAAGAATAAATTTAAAAGAATTTATATTTGATAAAATTAATGGGAACCTTTTCCTAAGAATGTGAAATTTAGAAACTAACTGTAGGTTGGTTAAGAAGAATGGTTTCCTGGATGTTGATCTGATGTTGGTTTCGGCCTTCGGGGTTAATATTTGGGGAATTGTTCTCTTACTAATTTATGGTTAGTGACATCTAAATTGGAATGAGGCGTATGTTGTGTTTGTGTAACACTTGTTTAAAATATACGCGAGTTATTCAGAAAGGCTGGGTTTATACCCATTCTGGATAACCTATTCGACTATAAGTTGAAGGTGAAGACGATGGTTGAAGACCGAGGGTCTTCACGTCGTTTGGATAATTACTGACGATCTTGATTGGGGGCACCCAAGAGGAGAGAATCAGTTGGTGATCGTCCAGACGTGGCTGGAGATCGACGGATATGCGAGGAAAGTGCCTCCGATTTCGTTCAGACCCAGAACAGACTTGTAAATGGTCGGTGTGTCTGACATTGGATTTTGGCGCTGTGTTGATTGGTTTCTATTAAATATACTTCTGCCTGGAGAAAGGGAATGTATTCTCTTAATTTACCCCTCCCCGAGTTGGTCGGATCAGAGGTTGTATATCGATAGACATCAGTCGCATGGAGCGGATTGCCTGTGTGGCATGCCTAAGTGGCAATTGATCAAGGCTTCTGTTGAAAAGCAAAGTCTTGTGGTGATGATCAAAGCACGGCCTGTGTGGCGTAGCTTTGTGTAACGCTGGATTCACGAGTTTCACACCCCGGTGAACCAAAAACTGGAGACGGACATCAGGGAGGGCTTGCATTTTCTTCTAGTTAGAAGTGGTTTCAGTGCTTGAACTGGCTGGCACTGCTTATGTGGTTGTTGCTATTGCGAGGCGCCTCGGATATATCGGTCGTTCTCGAACCGATGGAGTCAGTGGACTCATTTTCGCCCCATAGGGTGGGAGAACGTAGTGTCCCAGGGTTTAAGTTTAATCCACATCGGTGGACCGGCCCTGACGATCCAAGGGGCAGTTGCGGCTGTTCCTGAGACATGGTAGACTAGATTGTCTCGAAGCGGTTGAGGACTATCTTTTGCCTCGGTTCACAGACGGAAATCCAATTTCCAATACGTGATGTTGCGGTTTTGATTGTATAGCCTAGTATTGGCGACATAGTGGGATGGGGCATTTATGCCGTCTAGGATTGATACATTTATATTTGAAGTGATTTTGACACTATACACTTATTATAGTAATATCAAATAACTTGTTTTAAACGTATCAAGCATGCTTTGGCTTTTATAAGGTAAAACCCTATCCTCCGGATTGTGTTGCATTGTGGGATGGGACCTGGGTCTTATAATAGATTCATTGTTCTTTATTTAGCATTGTGCTGTTTGTTTATGCACTGGTATTCTTGGGGTGAAGCCCGTTCCGCATTAGCGGCGTGGTCCCTTGATTTACCTAACTTTAAGAATAAAGGATAATAACTGTTTAAGTTCTCACACCAGTCACATGACTGACCTGGAGTTTATTGTTTTAACCTAAACTCTAGGTGCCCTTATTTTCCGTACGGGCAGCTAGTAGTTTTGGTTTTGCAGATATATATTCACAGGATCCTGGTTTACAGCTGGAACTATACTCGGGAAGCTTTGTACCCGCGTATTCTTTTCAGTTGTGTTTTGTATTATCTTCTGTTGTATTGTAATGTATTTAAATCTCTGATTTTTGTGTAATGTATATTAATTGTGAATACTCTGTATATTTTTGTACTCTGATGTAAATCGTTGTAATAGCAATGAAATGTTCTTACGTTTGGCGTTCTATTCTGTGTTGTTCTCAAAGCAATTCGGGTTTTGATCGGTCTTGGTCGGTTTTAGCGATCATTTGAGTCCGGGCGAAATCCCTTTTGTTACAGTTGGTATCAGAGCTTTGGTTTTCAAAGCTCGAGAACAAGACACTTTAGAACCAAACGAAGGAATACATCAGATGTTGGATTATTAATATCCAACGAGGATGACTCGTTAGAGATGGGATCAGTAGTGTCCTAGAACGAGTGTGAAGAGTGTTGTTTTTGAAAATAAAAGTGAAAACCAACTTTGTTTTGAAAATTCAAATCTTAAGTATTCGTACTTGAATATATTATTTAAATTGAATTTGGGCAATCGAGTATATAAAGATTTTGCATATACGCTTAGCGGCTTATATTTGAGGTTGTAATATACTTGATAGATATAGTATTACACTTTTGACGCCGGAGGCGATTCTAACGACGAGGCCCCGTCATCAGTGATTGAGTCCAAGTGTCGAGAGTGGAGTTCCTATATATTTCCATCAGATTGGTGTGAGAACCAAAACTAGATACGGCTTATTTGTTGTGATTTGGCATCAAAAATGTGATTTTTGACTATATATCAACCTTATGTGTTTGAAAACTTTAATCAACTTAATTGATTGTTGATTGTGTTGTGTGATTGGTTGTTTAAACAGATATGTGCTTGTAAGGCAAATTTAGCCAAATACACCAAAATTTGAACTAACGTGAAATTTCTTGGATTTGCATATATGCACATGCTTGTGTGAATTGAACAGGTCATAGCAGGGATGCTAAGGAAGGAATAAAATTGTTTTGCCCTACAAATAGGTGCATGTTTACTATATTTACTCTTTTTGTTTGGGTGATGATGATTTTATGAGCCGTATCGGCTGGCCGCTTGGCTTTCTTTTTCTTTTTATTCCACCATTGATGGGTGAGGGCCATGGGAGGATATTTGAAATATCCCGAAGCTCCCGGTGCAGGGGAGGTTATGGCGAAATTTTTCGAAAATTTAGGGTGTTAGCCAAATTTTTGAAGAATTTGAAAAGTTTTCAGAAACTGTAAAGTTGGAAAACTTAAGCCATAATTAAAACAGTGAAAGTTGAGTTGATTAGAAAACAACTTTCGGCTTCGTTCCTTTTCGAGGATGAAAAGTTTTTAAGTGGGGGAGATTGTAATAACCCGGAAATCTGGGCCAATTTAAAATTTTTAAATTGGCTAATTTAACGTATTTTAGCTATTTAAAATAGGATATTTTAAATAAATACGACGGAAAATTTATTTTTGACGAAGATAAAACGAGTAAATCTATTTTAATTAAATTACGAGCCTGAAATAGCTTAGTAGTTTGAGAATTTGAATTTAAACTTCGATTAAATATATTTAATTCCATTTAAAGTGTAAAGGGGACGACCCTAGAAAATTTAACTCTGTTTGACAAAATCTTTGAAACGGAAGTGGAGAATAGGACTGTCACAGAGTAGAGTAAATGTTAGGGCTTGGCCGACATTTTAAAATAGTCGCAGGACTGTTTATACAAGGCTGTATATATTTAAAGGTATTTTAAATAGATATTTGGCCCTTAAAAATAGCCATTTTGCAGACGACCTCGGAATTCGATGAAACCACTTTTGTTGGATCCGCGATGTCAAGTTATTGCTAGTTTCCAAATTTCGTAATTTTTAGAGTTAATATGTGAGCGTGGCGCCAGTTAAACGTGTTTGACCACTTTCAGTTGATTTTAATCGACTGGAAATTGGTCATTTTTCAAACGGTCTCAGAATTCGACGAAATTAGTTTTGTTAGGACCGTATCATCGACACGATGCTAGAAAATATTTTTCTGGAATTTTTAGAGCTCGTATGTGACCCCGTAATTTGAAATGCGTGTAAATTAAATATATAACTGATTTATATTTTAAATTTGATCAGAACCTATTGAAACAGCCGAGTTGGCCTACGATACATATCCCATTGTGTCCGGAATGGGGGTTTTACGCTAGGGGCGACAGTCGTTGGGCCCAATTTCGAGGTCGGATAAAAAAGTCAACTATAAGGACTAAAAATAATAATTAAATAAATTATTTTCATAAACCCCCCATCCCTTTTCGTTCTCCTTCCTCCCTTCACATATCGATTTCCAGATAAAAAAAAGAAAAATGAAACCCCCCTCGTCGAAGTTCCCCGTCGCACCCCCCTAAGGCGACGTCGCGCCCAACCCCCGGCCGCCAGCCAACCCCGGCGGAGCCCTTCCCCCTCCTCTTGAATTCGCCCCGCGTTCCCTCCTGCCCAAAACCCGCGAGCATGAAACCCTAGCCCAAATCGGAGCATCCACCCGCCCAGCGCCCCACCTGAGGCCGCGCCACCACGTATCCGCCCCACCGCGCAGACCCACCCCTCCTCCTACCACCTGCGTCGAAGACAGCCTCACACCCCAAACACCTTAAATCCGCCGCCACTACCCTAAACTGCCACCACCCGACACCCTGCACTGCCACGAACCACCCCCGCCACCTCTAGCAGCTTCCGCTCCCTTATCTCCGACCACCAGTGCCGCCCAGTCCCTCCACCAACGAGAATTCGAATTTTACAAGAAGAAAAAGGTGATTTCTTTTATTTTAATTTTGCTAGCTATGTTGTTTAGATAATTTAGATTAGGAAATCTGATCTTTTTCCTCTTATTATTAGGTCAAAGCTTTGATCTTTGTTATCATAAAGATATGATATATAAATAAAATTTGATTTTTACAAAGAATAAAAATTTGGCTTTTATATATTAGCAGAGAGGATTGAGGTTTTTATTCGCTAAAAGTTGAGGTTTTTATTCGCTAAAAGTTGAGGTTTTTATTTGCTAAAAGTTGAGATTTTTATAAGCTAGAAAATATAATTTTTATTATATGAGGAGAGGAATAAAAATATAATCTTTTCTCTATTTAGAGCGTTATAAAAATAGAATTTTTATCTATGTAGTAGCGGTATAAAAAGTTGATTTTTAACGTGAAACTGTGTGTAACAGATCTTGTCGGAAGCACGGCGAAGGTGTTCTACATCAGAAGAGTCGTGGCGTTTGGTTAGCTATTGGTGAGAACTTCTCACCTTTATTTTAATTTCTAGTTAAAATATATATTAGGATGTTTGACGGTGTTTAGTAGCACCTGACACCCGTCGTCCACATACCATGGATGGCTTGTTTGCTTGGTTGATATTGTTGGGTTTATGGTGAATATTGGCTTGAATGTGGTTTGTGGTTTGAAATCTAATCAATAATTGGTTAGGATTAGACGTGCGGCGAAATAAGGCGAGGGTGTACGGCTAGGTTAGAACTTACCCCAGTTTGTGGTTTGTATAACGAATCGAAAAATTTGTTAGGATTAGACGTGCGCCGAGATAAGGCGAAGGAGTAAGGCTAGGTTAGACCATACTCCAATTTTGGTATAGCGCCGTTGTGCTGCCGAAATTTTCTAAAAAGTGTTAGAAAAATTTAACTAGTTGGAAATAATTATCCATATACAAACCAGACGGTTTGTATATGTACACCTATTTGACTGATATAGTTGGGACGATATATTTTACACATCGCCCAACGGCACGAATAAAAATGTGTGTTTTGCTGGTTGAAACCCCACACGGGTGTTGGGATGAAATTGACGTACACTAATCCCAGTTGTTTAGTTGTATGTCAATCGATTGGTTGACAGGCTGTTGTAAGCGTTGATTAGTGATATTTAATGCTTATGCAGTTGTGTAGTGCACTTTGGATGATGGTTGATTATATGCATGTGTTGTAAGTGAATCCATATAAGTGAAATTATATGGTATTTGTTTGGGCCTCATTCCAATTTGGTGAAATCAAAAATATTTTAAATATAATATTTGAAGTGTAAATATTTAAAGCAGAAATATTTGAAAGAGAATATTTAAAGTGAATATATTTGAAATAAAATATATTAAGCCGTGTTGATTAGATTTGCGCCATTTGGACGCGGACGATATTTATATCGATTTTAGTCGTTTTTAAATAAATATCGACCAGTAAATAATTTCAAATTCGAATATTTTGGAAATAATATCGTTTATAGCATAACGATGTAGAATAGTCAATTTTGGTTAAAAATTAAAGGTGAAGTTGGAATCGATTTTTAAACGAGTGGTAAAATACGTTTAGAATTAATATCGACGATATATATATAATATATATTATATATATATTTAATGGCCTGAATAGTACGCGCCACGGCAGTTCGTGAATTTCGACCATTAAACTTCGCGTGGACGTTGCGGGAGATCCGACCGTCGGATTCTCCTAAACCCGGAACCGTTGGGTTCGTGTCGGAAAGAGCTTTCCAACGAATATAAGAAATTTAAAATCTAACGGTTGGATTTGGAATTATGTCCAAATCAAATTTGAAAAAGATCGCTATGGATGCTGTTCGATGACCATTTGTGGAAATCGACTGTTGGGCCTTGATAAAATTATTAAAATAGTGATAATTTGTGTAAAATCAAAATAAGTGATTTGGGAAGAGTTGGGGTGAAAAACTCCATATTTGTGAAGATAATATTGTGTTTTATCGAATTGAACTAGTTTTAACTAGAATTAAAGCCTATTTATTTTTAAATAAATAAACTGGTTTTGAAATGGTTTTAAAAATAACCATAATTTCTAATGTGTGAATTGGAACGTGATTGTGGGTTCGTCGTGAGCGGTGTCTTCAATAACACTGTTCTTGAATCCAGTTTAGAAAAGAACAGATCTTTTAACTAAGATTTGGTGAAAGTGTCCAGTTAATATTTAATTGGAATAGAATTTAAATGTGTTCTTGGGTTTATCGTGAGCAGTGTTTCAAATAACACTTGTTCTTTAACTCGACTAACAATTGGATGTGATTTGGGGTTTGTCGTGAATCGTGTTTTAAATGACATCGGTTCTTTAACCCGGTTAAAGATTAAAACTAAGTGGAGTTTTAATAAATCTTTAATTAGTTTGAAGTGATATTCAAAGGAGGATTAAAGAATAAATTTAAAAGAATTTATCTTTGATAAAATTAATGGGAACCTTTTCCTAAGAATGTGAAATTCAGAAACTAACTGTAGGTTGGTTAAGAAGAATGGTTTCCTGGGTGTTGATCTGATGTTGGTTTCGGCCTTCGGGGTTAATAATTGGGGAATTGTTCTCTTACTAATTTACGGTTATTGACATCCAAATTGGAATGAGGCGTATGTTGTGTTTGTGTAACACTTGTTTAAAATATACGCGGGTTATTTAGTAAGGCCGGGTTTATACCCATTCTGGATAACCTATTCGACTATAAGTTAAAGGTGAAGACGATGGTTGAAGACCGAGGGTCTTCTCGTCGTTTGGATAATTACTGACCATCTTGATTGGGGGCACCCAAGAGGAGAGAATCAGTTGGTGATTGTCAGACGTGGCTGGAGATCGACGGATATGCGAGGAAAGTGCCTCCGGTTTCGTTCAGACCCAGAACGGACTTTTAAATGGTCGGTGTGTCTGACATTGGATTTTGGCGCTGTGTTGATTGGTTTCTATTAAATATACTTCTGCCTGGAGAAAGGGAATTTATTCTCTTACTTCACCCCTCTTTGAGTTGCTCGGATCAGAGGTTGTATATCGATAGACATCAGTCGCATGGAGCGGATTGCCTGTGTGGCATGCCCAAGTGGCAATTGATCAAGGCTTGTGTTGAAAAGCAAAGTCTTGTGGTGATGATCAAAGCACGGCCTGTGTGGCGTAGCTTTGTGTAACGCTGGATTCACGAGTTTCACACCCCGGGTGAACCAAAAACTGGAGACGGACATCAGGGAGGGCTGGCGTTTTCTTCTAGTTAGAAGTGGTGTCAGTGCTTGAACTGGCTGGCACTGCTTATGTGGTTGTTGCTGTTGCGAGGCGCCTCTTATATATCGGTCGTTCTCGAACCGATGGAGTCAGTGGACTCATTTTCGCCCCATAGGGCGGGAGAACGTAGTGTCCCAGGGTTTAAGTTTAATCCACATCGGTGGACCGGCCCTGACGATCCAAGGAGTAGTTGCGGCTGTTCCTGAGACATGGTAGACTAGATTGTCTCGAAGCGGTTGAGGACTATCTTTTGCCTCGGTTCACAGACGGAAATCCAATTTCCAATATGTGATGTTGCGGTTTTGATTGTATAGCCTAGTATTGGCGACATAGTGGGATGGGGCATTTATGCCATCTAGGATTGATACATTTATATTTGAAGTGATTTTGACACTATACACTTATTATAGTAATATCAAATAACTTGTTTTAAACGTATCAAGCATGCTTTGGCTTTTATAAGGTAAAACCCTATCCTCCGGTTTGTGTTGCATTGTGTGATGAGACCTGGGTCTTATAATAGCTTCATTGTTCTTTATTTAGCATTGCGCTATTTGTTTATGCTCTGGTATTCTTGGGGTGAAGCCCATTCCGCGTTAGCGGCGTGGTCCCTTGATTTACCTAACTTTA
The DNA here is from genome assembly GCA_030737875.1 of Allium sativum. Taxonomy (NCBI): domain Eukaryota; kingdom Viridiplantae; phylum Streptophyta; class Magnoliopsida; order Asparagales; family Amaryllidaceae; genus Allium; species Allium sativum. The sequence goes on from CM060924.1 coordinate 15,531,502, forward strand.
AGAATAAAGGATAATAACTGTTTAGTTCTCACACCAGTCACATGACTGACCTGGAGTTTATTGTTTTAACCTAAACTCTAGGCACCCTTATTTTCCGCACGAGCAGCTAGTAGTTTTGGTTTTGCAGATGTATATTCACAGGATCCTGGTTTACAGCTGGAACTATACTCGGGAAGCTTTGTACCCACGTATTATTTTCAGTTGTGTTTTGTATTATCTTCCGCTGTATTGTAATGTATTTAAATCTCTGATTTTTGTGTAATGTATATTAATTGTGAATACTCTGTATATTCTTGTACTCTGATGTAAATCGTTGTAATAGCAATGAAATGTTCTTACGTTTTGCATTCTATTCTGTGTTGTTCTCAAAGCAATTCGTGTTTTTATCGGTCTTGGTCGGTTTTAGTGATCGATTGAGTCCCAGCGAAATCCCTTTTGTTACATATATAGGTTGGGATTGGGAAATAAAATAAATAATTACTTCGGTGTGATTCGCTAATCCCGACTAGTTTGGAAAAACCTTAACGTGATGTGAATGATATCCAAAGGAAGATTAAAGAATAAATTTAGAAGAATTTATCTTTGATAAAATTAATGGGAACCTTCCCCTAAGAATGTGAAAATTTGAATAATAGTATACCCTGAATTTGAATGAGGTTAATGTTGTGTTTGGGTAACACGTGTTTATTATAAACGTGGGTTATTCAGAAAGGCCGGGTTATACCCGTTCTGAATAACGGATTCGGCGATATGTCGAAGGTGAAGACAGTGGTTGAAGACCGAGGGTCTTCACATCGTTTGGATGATTCCTGACCATCTTGATTGGGCTGTACACCCAAGAGGAGAGAATCAGTTGGTGATCGTCCAGACGTACTTGGAGATCGATGGATATGCGAGGAAAGTGCCTCCGGTTTCGTTTAGACCCAGAACGAACTTGTAAATGGACTGTGTGTCTGGCATTGGATTTTATTCTGTGCTGATTGATTTCTTTTAAATATATATCTGTTTGGCGGTGAAGAATTTATTCTCTTGCTTAACGCCCTTCTCTGAGACGTACGAGCTCAGAGGTTATATATCGATAGGAATCAGTCGCATAGCGTGAATTGCCGTGTGGCATGCGTAAGTGGCAATGATCAAGGCTTCTGTTGCAAAGCAAAGTCTTGTGGTGATGATCAAAGCATGGCCTGTGTGGCGTAGCTTTGTGTATAACGTGAATTCGCGAGCCTTACACCTCGGTATGAGTCAGAAAGGGGATACGGACTGCAGGGAGAGCACGACGTTTCTTTCTAGCTATAGGTGGTGCCGGTGCTTAAACTGGCCGGCATTCATGTACTTTTCACCTGTGTGGTTGTTGGATGAGGCGCCTTGATTATTAGGTCTGTTAGAACCGGGAAACGTGTGTTCAGGAATTGCCAATCCTCAAAAGTAAGAGAGAACCAGCCCTGAAGATCCAAGGATCATAGTGGGGTCCTGAGGCATTTGCTAGAGTGTCTCGAATCGGAGAGGAGCTTGCCCCTTGCCTCGACTCATGATGGAATCCAATTTCCAATACGTGACAGTGCAGTTTTATTTGTAGAGCCAAGTTTGGCGACATAGTGGCATGGGACGCTCATGTCGCCTATGGTTTATAGTTATGATTGAAATTGTTTTGAAACACTTATGCACTTATAGTAATATAAAAATAATCTGTGTTTAAACGTATCAAGCATGCTTTGGCTGTTATAAGGGAAAACCCTATCCTCTGGCTTGCGTTGCATTGTGTGATGGGACCTGGGTCTTATAACTGCTTCATTGTTCTTTATTTAGCATTGCAATGTTTTGTGATATGCACTGGTATCCTTGGGATAAAATCCCGTTCCGTGTTATATGGCGTGGTCCCTTGTTTTACCTAACTTTAAAATAAAGATTTATAACTGTTTTAGTTCTCACACCAGTCACATGACTGACCTAAAGTTTATTGTTTTAACCTAAACTCTAGGTGCCCTTATTTTCCGCACGGGCAGCTAGTAGTTTGCAGATTTATCCTTACAGGACCTGGGGTTTACAGCTGGAACTATACTCGGAAAGCTCTGTATCCGTGTATTCTTCTCAGTTGTGTTTTGTACTATTTTTCCACTGCATTGTAATGTATTTAAATCTCTGATATTGTCAAATGTATATTATTTATTCATACTCTGTATATTCTTGTATTCTGATGGAATTGTTGTAATAAAGAATGAAATGTTCTTCTGGTTGTGTTCTATTTTGTGTTGTTCTCAGAGAATCCGTACTTTCTCCTCCTTTCGGGGACTAGGGAAGTTGCAGGTCCACACAGTTGGTATCAGAGCTTTGGTTTACAGAGCTCGAGAACAAGACACTTTAGAACCAAACAAAATAATTCATCAGAAATTGGATTAGTAATATCCAAGGAGAATTACTCGTTAGAGATAGGATCAGCAGTATCCTAGAACGAGTGTGAAGAGTATATTTTTAAAATAAAGTTAAAACCAAATTTTGTTTTAAAGATTAATTTCAAGTATACGTATGTGACTAGGTTACTTTACATTGATTTGGACAATCGAGTATATATTGATTTTGCATATACGCGTCATGAACGTATGTTCGAAGTTTTAATATACTGGATAGATATATGATTACGCTCTAGTCACCCGGAGGTGATACTGATGATTAATGCATTATCATCAGTGTTTATGTTCGTGTGTCGAAGGTGTGATATCTATATACTTCCACTAGACTGGTGTGAGAACCAAAACTAGAATAGGATTATTTGTTGTGCTTTAGCGTCAAAAATTGGATTTTTAGCTATATGTAAACTATGAATTTGAAACATTAAGCAACTAATAGACTGTTGGTTGTGTTGTTTGATTATATGTTGATTAATTTCACTAATATATACTCGTAAAGCAAATTTAGCCAATTGTATCAAATTTGAACGAAATTGGAAATTTATCGCTTTTGCATATATGTATAAGTGTATATACATTGGACAGGTCATAACAAGGGAGCTAAGCAAAGGAATAAAATTGTTATGCCCGTCAAATAGCTATATGTTTACCATATTTTACTCTATTTCTTGGGTGATGATGATTTTATGAGCCGTATCGGCTAGCCGCTTGGTTTTCTTTTTCTATTTGAGATCTGAGGGCCCCTGGGAGTCTATTTGAAATATCCCGTTGCTCCCGGTACAGGGGAGATTATGGCGAAATTTTTCAGAAATTTAGGGTGTTAACCAAATTTTTGAGAAATTTGAAGAGTTTTCAGAAACTGAAAGGTTGGAGAACTTAAGCCATAATAAAAATAAAGGAAGTTGAGTTGATTAGAAAACCACTTCCACCTCTGTTCCTTTTCGAGGACGAAAAAATTTTAAGTAGGGGAGAATGTAACAACCCGAAAATCTGGGCCAGTTTAAAATTTTTATTTTGGCATATTTAGCTGATTTTGACTATTTAAAATAGATTTTTTTAAATAAATACGACAGAAAATTTATTTTTGACAAAGTTAAAACGAATAAATTTATTTTGAATAAAATACGAGCCTGGAATAGCGCGGTAGTTTGAGAATTCGATTTTAAACATCAATTAAATATATATAATTCAATTTAAAACAGTATGGGGACGACCCTAGAAAATTTAACTCTGTTTAACCAAATCTTTGAAACGGATGTGGAGAACTGAACCGTCACAGAGTAGAGAAAATGTTAGGGCTTGGCCGACATTTTAAAATAGGTGCAGGGCTGTTTATACAAGGCTATATACATTTAAAGGTATTTTAAATATATATTTGGCCCTTAAAAATATCCATTTTGCAAACGACCTCGGAATTCGAAGAAACCACTTTTGTTGGGTCCGGGATGTCAAATTATTGCTAGGTACCAAGTTTCGTAATTTTGGGAGTTAATATGTGAGCGTGGCGCAGTTAAACGCGTTTGAACAATTTCAGTTGAATTTAATCGACTGGAAATTGGCCATTTTTCAAACGGTCTCGGAATTCGGCAAAACTAGTTTTGTTAGGACCGTATCGTCGATACGATGCCAGAAAATATTTTTCTGGAATTTTTCGAGTTCGTTTGTGGCCCCGGTAATTTGAAATGTGCGTTAAAATTAAGTATATCCTGATTTATACTTTAAATTTGACAAAAACTAGTCGTAACAGCCGAATTGGCTTACGATACATATCCCATTGTGTCCGGGATTGGGGTATTACACTAGGGACGACAGTCGTTGGGTTCGAATCGGGGTTCGGAAGAAAAAGTCAACCTTTTCGAAAACTAAATTAAATTAAATAATTAAAATGAAAAAACCCTCCCTTTTATTCTCCCCCCCTTTCCTGTTGACTCCATCAAAATAAAATAAGAAAAAAAAAATGGATCTCGTTCGAACCCCCCTCCCCCGACACCTCCAGCCTACACCGCGCCTCGTCGACACCGTCAACCACCGCCCACCGTCGGCGAGACCGCTGCCGCCCCATCTCCTCTTTCTCCGCTCCCTCCTCCTTCAAATCGTGCCCCCCCAGGACTAAATCCCGCGAGCACCCAAAAAGGAATCGCCCCAACTCGATGCTCCGCCACCCCCTCGCAGCCTGCCCCACCGCTTGACCCTCTCTCCACCGCGACCTCCCAACTCCAGTCCCCCCTCCTACGACCAGCAAGCCGCCACAGCCCCTGTGCGCCCAGTCCTCCAGCTACCGACGCGAGCACGAACCCTAGCCCCTCTCAGCCCAAAACCGCTACTGTTCAGCGCTGCCCCGACACCAGGAAGCCATCGTCAATCCGACCACCGAGCGCGCCCATCGCCTGTCCCCTCCTTGAACGTCGTCCAGCTAAGGATGACGATTCGATGAAACCGTGAGTTTTTATTTTATGTGTTTAAGTTAGAGAAAAAAATCATATTTTTTATGTGTTAAGGTTAGAAAAAAATCAGATTTTATTGTTTTGTATATAAGAACATAGAGATAAAAATATAAATACTTTGTTTTAAATATAGCGATAAAATTATATTCTTTTGTCGGTTAAAAATATATTCTTTTGTCGGTTAAAAATATATTCTTTTGTCGAGTAGAAATATATCCTTTTGTCGAAGAAAGAAAATTATAACCTTTTGTTGAAGAAAAATAATATGTTCTTTTATATTTAAATAGCGAAGAAAATATATAATATACTTTGATTTATAAATATATATACCTTGTTGAAATAAATATATATGCCTTGTTTTTGAAAATTAAATATACAGTGTTTTTTGAAAGAAAAAAATATAGTCTTTAAAAATATAAAGCAAAGTAAAAGCATAGCCTTTTAAATATAAAATAGCGCTGTATTGAAAATGTGATTTTTAATATAAATTTCATGAAACAGATTTCGTTGGATTAAAACAGCGATTCTGAGCGGCAACGAAGCACGGCAAAGACGTCCTACATAAGAAGAGTCGTGGCGTGTGGTTTAGCAATTGGTGAGAACTTATCACTTTTACTTTTGATTTCTAGTTAAAATATATACTAGGATGCTTGACGGTGTTTAGTAGCACCTGACACCCGTCGTCCACAAACCATGGATGACTTGTTTGCTTGGTTGCTATATTTGTTGAATTGATTTGGATATTGTTTTGAATGTGGTTTGTGATTTGAAATCGAATCGATAATTGGTTAGGATTAGACGTGCGCCGTTATAAGGCGAGGGAGTAAGGCTAGGTTAGACCTTACTCCAGTTTGTGGTTTGAATAACGAATCGAAAAATTTGTTAGGACTAGACGTGCGCCATGATAAGGCGAAGGAGTAAGGCTAGGTTAGACCTTAGTCCAGTTTTGGTGTTGTGCTGTTGTGCTGCCGAAATTTTCTAAAATGTGTTAGAAAAATTTGAACCGTGAAAATAAATATCCATATACAGATCAGACGATTTGTATATGTATACCTATTAGACTGATATTGTTTGGGTCGATATATTTTACACATCGCCCAACTGCACGAATAAAAATGTGTGTTTGTTGTTTGAAACCCCGCACGGGTGTTGGGATAAGAATTGACGTACACTAATCCCAATTGTTAGTTGTATGTCGATCGATAGATTGACAGGCTGTGTAAGCATTAATTGTTTATATTTAATGCTTATGCAGTTGTGTAGTGCACTTTGGATGATGGTTGATTACTTGTCGTTGTTGTTATACACATGTGTTGTATGGAATCCATATAATCTATATTATATGGTAATTGATTGAGCCTCATTCAAATTTGGGAAAAATAAAATATATTTTAAGAATATATTAAAGTGTTGAAATATATTTAAATATTCATGTGTTGAATAAATTATAAGATTCATGTGTTGAATAAAATAAATACTTTTGTGTTGACAGTACTCAGTGGTTGAGATTAGTCAAGTGTAGAAATATATTAAATAAAAAATACTTTTGTGTTGACCATACTCAGTAGTTGAGATTAGTCAAGTGTAGAAATATATATTAAATAACAAAATACTTTTGTGTAGACAGTACTCATTCGTTGAGATTAGTCAAGTGGTGGAATAGAATATTTGAAGTAAAGATATTTGAAATAGAATATATTAAGCCGTGTTGGTTAGATTGCACCATTTGGACGTAAACGATATTTATATCGATTTTATTCGTTTTAGAATAAATATCGAGAAGTAAATGGTTTCAAAATCAAATATTTTGAAAATAGTATCGTTTAAAGTATAACGATGTAGAATAACCAATTTTGGTTTAAAATTCGAAATAGAGAAGTTGGAATCGATTTTTAAAATACGTTTAGAATTAAAATCGACGAAGTATATATAATATATATATATATATTATATATATAATGGCCTGAATAGAACGCGCCGCGCCGTGGCAGTTCGCGAATTTCGACCATTTGACTTTGCATGGACATTACGGGAGACCCGACCGTCGAATTCTCCTAAAACCGGGACCGTTGGGTTCGTGTCGAAAAGAGCTTTCTAGTGAATATTAGAAATTTGAAATCTAATGGTTGGATTTGGAGATACGTCCAAATCAAATTGAGATAAGGTCGATGTAAGTGCAATTCGACGACCATTATTGGAAATTGACTGAACGGGCCTTGATAAAATTATTAAAGATAACGATAATTTGTGTAAAATCAAAATAAGTGAGTTTGAAGAAGTTGGGGTGAAAAACTCAACATTTGTGAAGATAAAATTGTGTTTTTATCGAAATGAACTAGTTTATAACTGGAAATTAGTTAAGAAGAGTGGTTGCCTGAATATTGGTCTGATGTTGGTTTCGGCCTTCGGGGTTAATATTTGGGAAATCGTTCTCTTGCTAATTTATAGTTAGAGACTGGTGATTGTGATGTGATTTTGGGTTTATCGTGAATCGTGTTTTAAATGACATCGGTTCTTTAACCCAGCTAAAGATTAAAACTAAGTGAAGTTTTAAATAAATCTTTAATCAGATTTGAATGGTCGAGCATGGAGTATCACCAGTTTTGCTCCAAAGCGATAGCTAAATCTTTTATTAGATTTGAACGTGAAAAGGTAATTAATTTTACCGGTAACACCGTGGTGTTAGATATGGGATATATAGGTTGGGATTGGGAAATAAAATAAGTAATTACTTCAGTGTGATTCGCTAATCCCGACTAGTTTGGAAAAACCTTAACGTGATGTGAATGATATCCAAAGAAAGATTAAAGAATAAATTTAGAAGAATTTATCTTTGATAAAATTAATGGGAACCTTCCCCTAAGAATGCGAATATTTGAATAATAGTATACCCTGAATTTGAATGAGGCGTATGTTGTGTTTGTGTAACACGTGTTTATTATAAACGTGGGTTATTCAGAAAGGCCGGGTTATACCCATTCTGAATAACCGATTCGGCGATATGTCGAAGGTGAAGACGGTGGTTGAAGACCGAGGGTCTTCACATCGTTTGGATGATTCCTGACCATCTTGATTGGGTTGTACACCCAAGAGGAGAGAATCAGTTGGTGATCGTCCAGACGTACTTGGAGATCGACGGACATGCGAGGAAAGTGCCTCCGGTTTCGTTCAGACCCAGGTGGACTTGTAAATGGACTGTGTGTCTGACATTGGATTTTATTCTGTGCTGATTGATTTCTGCTAAATATATATCTGTTTGGCGGCGGAGAATTTATTCTCTTGCTTAACGCCCTTCTCTGAGACGTACGAGCTCAGAGGTTATATATCGATAGGAATCAGTCGCATAGCGTGAATTGCCCGTGTGGCATGCGTAAGTGGCAATGATCAAGGCTTCTGTTGCAAAGCAAAGTCTTGTGGTGATGATCAAAGCACGGCCTATGTGGCGTAGCTTTGTGTATAACGTGAAATCGTGATCCTCACACCTCGGTATGAGTCAAAAACGGGATACAGACTGCAGTGAGATCACGAAGTTTCTTTCTAGCTATAGGTGGTGTCGGTGCTTAAACTGGCCGGCATTCATATACTTTTCACCTGTGTGGTTGTTGGATGAGGCGCCTTAATTATTAGGTCTGTTAGGACCGGGAAACGTGTGTTCAGGAATTGCCAATCCTCAAAAGTAAGAGAGGACGGGCCCTGAAGATCCAAGGATCATAGTGGCGTCCTGAGGCATTTGCCAGAGTGTCTCAAATCGGAGAGGAGCTTGCCCCTTGCCTCGACTCATGACGGAATCCAATTTCCAATACGTGACAGTGCAGTTTTATTTGTAGAGCCTAGTTTGGCGACATAGTGGCATGGGACGCTCATGTCGCCTATGATTTATAGTTATGATTGAAATTGTTTTGAAACACTTATGCACTTATAGTAATATCAAAACAATCTGTGTTTAAATGTATCAAGCATGCTTTGGCTGTTATAAGGGAAAACCCTATCCTCTGGCTTGTGTTGCATTGTGTAATGGGACCTGGGTCTTATAACAGCTTCATTGTTCTTTATTTAGCGTTGCGCTGTTTTGTGATATGCACTGGTATCCTTGGGATAAAAGCCCGTTCCGTATTATACGGCGTGGTCCCTTGTTTTACCTAACTTTAAAATAATGATTTATAACTGTTTTAGTTCCCACACCAGTCACATGACTGACCTGGAGTTTATTGTTTTAACCTAAACTCTGGTTGCCCTTATTTTCCGCATAGGCAGCTAGTAGTTTTGGTTTTGCAGAATTATCCTTACAGGAACTGGGGTTTACAGCTGGAACTATACTCGGAAAGCTCTGTATCCGCGTATTCTTCTCAGTTGTGTTTTGTACTATTTTTCCGCTGCATTGTAATGTATTTAAATATCTGATATTGTCAAATGTATATTATTTATTCATACTCTGTATATTCTTGTATTCTGATGGAATTGTTGTAATAAACAATGAAATGTTCTTTTGGTTGTGTTCTATTTTGTGTTGTTCTCAGAGAATCCGTACATTCTCCTCTCTTCTGGGACCGGGGAAGTTGCGGGTCCTCACAGAAGAGCATATACAACACTTGAAAGCAATGTTCATGATTCTTCATCAAGAGCAATTCTATGCTGCAACAAAGAAGTGTGTGTTCATGATGCAAAGTGTTCTGTTCCGTAGTTACATTGTGTCCAAGGAAGGAATACAGGTAGATCAAAATAAAGTCGCTGCAATCAGAGATTGGCCTCGGCCTAAGACCATAACAGAAGTCAGAAGCTTCCATGGACTGGCATCATTTTATCGAAGGTTCATTCCACACTTTAGTAGTGTAATGGCTCATGTTACTAATTGTACGAAAGGAAAGCAATTTATGTGGATGGAGGAAGCTCAATTTTCTTTTGAGAAGATCAAAGAACTTTTGACGACAGCACCAGTCCTAGTGTTGCCAGACTTTCAGTTGTTATTTGAGTTGCATACAGATGCATCGAAGGTTGGAATCGGAGGATTGTTGAGTCAGAAGGGTCATCCTATTGCCTATTTTAGTGAGAAGCTATCCGGAGCAAAGATGACATACAATACATATGACGTAGAGTTCTACGCTATTGTATAAGCCGTAAAGCATTGGAGACATTATTTGTTCCACAAGGAGTTTGTTCTATATACTGATCATGAAGCATTGAAGCATTTACAAGGATAAAATAAAATTGCTGCTAGGCATGCATCGTGGATTGCTTATTTGCAAAAGTTTACATTTGTTTTAAAACAAAAGTCTGGAGTGATTAATCGCAAAGCTGGTGCTTTGGGTCGAAGGAATCATTTGCTTACGACTATGCGAGTCGAAGTAGTTGGTTCTGATGTACTTCCAGAGTTGCTAACAAATGATTCATATTTATCGCAGGTCATAGACAAAGTCAAGGAAGGGAATATGGAAGGTTATGTGTTAATCAATGGTTTTCTATTCAAGGGAACTCAATTGTGTATTCCAGATTGCAGTTTAAGGATGAAGATCGTCAAGGAGATGCATGAAGAAGGACACATGGGTTGTGAATGTCCTTCGAAGCTGATTTCTGACTCGTACATTCGGCCATCTATGAGGAAAGAGGTTGAGAAGTTTGTGCAGAGATGCCACGTTTGCCAAGTATCGAAGGGAACTGCCACTAATGCAGGATTGTACATACCGTTACCTGTGCCTACTAAGCCATGGGTGAACATTAGTATGGATATTGTCTTGGGATTACCGAGGACATAGCGAGGCAATGATTCTATATATGTGGTATCAGATCGTTTTTCAAAAATGGTTCATTTTATTGGTTGCAAGAGGACGGAAGATGTTGTGAATGTTGCTAAGTTTTTCTTCAAAGAAGTCTATCGTCTTCATGGGTTAACTGTATCCTTTGTTTTGGACAGAGATACTCGTTTTCTAAGTCATCTCTGGATCAGTTTGTGGAAGATAATAGGGACAAAGCTTAAATTCAGTAGTGCGTATCACCCGCAAACAGATGGACAAACAGAAGTAGTAAATAGATCTTTGGGAAATTTGTTGAGATGTCTCGTGAATGATAATCTGAAGAGTTAGGATGCGAAGTTGTGTCAAGCTGAGTTTGCACACAATCATGCCATTAATCGAAGCACAGGTTTAGCCCATTTTAGATTGTCTATTCAATTATGCCGAGAGGACCATTAGATTTGTTGATAGTTCTGCAGGAGAAAGGGGTTGTTAAGAGAGCCAATGATTTTGTTAATGAGTTGCAGGAATGCCACAAAGTTGTGCAGGAACGATTGCTTAAGACAAATGAGAAGTACAAACAATTTGCAGATGTAAAGCGACGTAGTGTTAACTTCAAAGAAGGAGATTTTGTTTAACTTCAAAGAAGAAGATTTTGTTTATGAAGTGCTGACAAAAGATCATTTTCCTATTGGAACTTACAATAAGTTGAAAGCTAGAAAGATTGGACCCGTAGAAATCGTGAAGAGGATCAATGAAAACGCTTATCAGTTGAGGTTACCGGATGATATACATACTTCTGATGTTTTCAATCTTAAGCATTTAATTCCTTATTATGAAGATGAGCATATCGGAGAAGAGGAATGTGTGAATTCGGGGACGAATTCTTGTCAACCTATGGAGGATGATGCAAGAAATCATGGAAAATGTTCATATGTGAGTTATAGGTTTTCCAGCGATCTAAAGTTGGAAAGAGAGAAGTCCAATGTCCTAAAGGAACTAACCAGCGACCTATATCTTGAAGGAAGGGAGAATAGGTCGTTGAATGACCTAACTGAGTCGTTCTACACGCTAAAGAAGATGGGAAGGGAGATCAGCGGGCTAGAGAATCATGGGAGAAAGCTCCACAACCTAACTCGGTCATTCTCCGAACTAAAAGGTACAAGCGGACTGGAGAATGCATTGGTAGGTCGTGCGGAGACAGGTCGCGGATGAAATAGGTCGGTCTGCTTGAAGATGCATCGTTAGCCTTGTTGTATTGCATCATTTGGGTCGTGTGTTGTGCTTGGGTCGTGTGTTGTACCTGGGTCGTTATTTGTAGATGAGTCATGTTATGTTGGGTCGTGTTGTATGAACCCTATAAATAGGGCCATGTTGTGAGTTGTAAGGGTTGTTGACATTTGAATAAATCCTTGTGTGGGCTTTGTGTCACCATTCATATTAGAAGTTGAGTGTAATCTCCTTTCTCCATTTTCGGATATTCGACTACGCTCGAATCAACGAACTTGAAGCCAATTCACAGTATCGCTTGCGAGTGATCAATGTACGAAGAATCATAGATCTACAACACATTATCTTGCGAGATCAACGTGTTGAAGATAGCGGGAACATGACATTGAAAGATCAACGGAGTTTAGCATTTATTCTATCCTTGATCCTATTTCCACGAATTCATCAACTCGTGTGGAGTTAAGATCCTGGACGTTGCGCCATCAAGGAATTTTTAGAATGATTCAGTGTTGCTAATACCGAAGAAATTAATCCAAATGATGAAGCAATATTGGTGGCACTTACCATGCGAGTTGACTTGGAATCAGATTTTGAAGATTGGCTAGTCGAAAAGCCTTCATTTACACTAGTCACAACGTGGCCTTATTCCTGAGAACAGTGGAGGCAAAGTGAACCTTATTATGAGAAAACACTAGACAAAATATTTAGTGAGCTTAAATTAATGTAGCTATAAAGTAATCGGAAAGGATCTCCGGGAAAGTGAAGCAAATGTGCAAAACAAATACAAGTAGAAATAACCGGTGAAAAGGTGGCAACAGTAATGGAAGTCGTGACCGGCGAAGGGACATAAGAAAACGACTGAGGGTACCTTCATTTGATAAATACACTCTACTTAACAATTCATTAGATAACATTTACCTTGACATTTGTAATACGATCTAGTAAATCGAAATCCTTCTTCCAAGGAGTCGATGGAAGGGGAATATAAAGATGGTAAATACAATAGATTCCTTAAGGTGTACAACCATAACACCAATGAACACCATCACTTAAAGTACAAAATTGAAAATTTAATCCATTAAAAGAAGTTGTAGTAATACATTCAAGCCCCATGTGATGGAAGGCAGGAGACGTCCGACCTTAACTAAGGCAAGATAGCACCTAGAGCTATCAATCTGAATCAAAACTAAAGATAGAAAGGAATCATATTATCTAGTAGACTACCTCTAGATGGTTAAAGTAGGTGAAGAATAGAGGAGTACGTAAATGCATTTAAACATGTCGAGTATGAGGAATGCTTTAGCATGTAAGAGAGAATTCCAAACAAGCAATAGAAATGATGACTAATGATGTTGTTTTCAAAGACAAATAAACTGATGTTGTAAGATCAGCCACTTATGTCGTGCTCGCGGACCAGGCTAGGTGCACTAGGGAGGTATTTACGACTCCGATCGTTTTCCCTCCTGAAAAAAAAAGTGTGTGTGTGTAAGAATTATATATAGGTATTGATTCGAAGACTGTACAATTTAAAGATTCAAGATTAAAGATTTCAAATAAGAAAAGTTCCAGATTGAAGACTCATGAGTAAAAAGACACCAAGAGTTCAAGACAACATGAAAAGTTATAGAGTAGATTTTATTATTAAAACTCTGTCATATCTCTGAATCTCTATTTCAAATCTCTTAACATTTCTACCTTATTATAAATCCTCTTATTTTCAAACAAATTTCAAAAATACTTTATATTTAATATGTATATATATTAGTATATAAGATTATTACTTGGATTTTAAATCTAACTCCTAATTTAAAAATAATTAGATTTTCTTACTTATATTTTCAGTTTTACTTATGTATGATTACTTAAGTTTTAATCTTTTTTTTTATATTTATAGATTTATATATAAGTTTTAAGTTTCTTATGTATCTATAGATTTGTATAATAAGTTTTGAAGTTTTTATATTTATACTTATAATTTTACATTAAATTTTATATCATTTTTATAAATTATAATTATACGTTTTTTATTTATATTTTTACTCTATCATACTATTTTATTATATATAACAATAGTATGTTTAAACTCCAGAATTTCCTTGACTTATTTTAACATCATTTACATTATTTTCAAAAGAATTCAAAAATCAAAATCTGCCTATGGCATGTCGACATAGGGTACCCCACATGGCGAAATGGTTATCGTTATTTTCAAATTTTAAATTTCAACAATTGTGTCTATTGGTTTGAATTTTTCCTGAATGGATATGACTGTTGGACAACTATAAATAGGCTTCTAAATTTGAAATTTTATAACTAAATTTCATTTATTTTTTTCTCTCCTTTCTCCTCTCCATTTCTACTCTTAATTTTCTAAATTCTATAATCAACATCTACCAAATTTCAAAAATAATTAAACCAATTCAATTCTAGTTTGATTCTCTATCAAAATGTCTTAAGATTTAAGTGTTATTCATAGTTATAGGTGTTTCTGTAATCAATGATCGCAACATAAAGTTCTATCGAGTTTTCCTTCCAAAACAGGCATTGAAAAGGTGTGGTTGTAGCCATATAAATCAACTAGGTGCGATTGTAGCCTGGAAATCAATTGAGTCCCATTATGCTCCGAAAACAGGTGGCGGTGTACCTCGTGGTCTCTGAAATTGAACATTGTATTCAAAGATTGTAAACGAAAGAAATCTGCATCAACCTAGGGTTACATGGGACTGGATGTAGGGTAACTCTGAACCAGTCTAAAAATCTTGGTGTGTTCTTTGCTTTACTGCTTTTACTTTTTTATCCTATCTGTTTTTGATTCTGCGATTGTTATATATCAGTGATTTGCATTCATTTATGATTAATTCAAAAGGATTTCATAAAAATTATAAAATTCTACATTCAATGCCATTTGGTGTTAAGTTCGCCTTAAGATACTTAATCTGCATTTCCTAACAATTGGTATCAGAACAATGGTTTTCAAAGTTATCATAATTTGTTTTTTGAAAATTTTCAAATGGCAACCAACACTGGTAATGTCAACAATAGTAATCTTAGTTCTTTTAAAGGGGCAGTCCGTTGTAAGATCACCAATATATAATTGTAGTAATTATTTATATTGGGTGTGTAGAATGAAAATATATTTACAATCAATAGGATTAGACACTTAGAATATTACACAAATAGAGTACGTTGAACCCACAACTAATTTTTCACTATGGACATTTGAGTAAAAGGCTACTGCACAAAATAATTCAAAAGCTATGAATATATTATTTTGTTCACTTGATAGAAATGAATTTAATAAGGTCTCTATGCGTAAATCTACATATGGTAACTGGAAAAGTTTGAAAGTGACTCATGAAGGAACAAGTAAAGTTAAACAGACCAAGATATCTATGTTAACTAAACAGTTTCAATTATTTAAAATGAACCCGAATGAGTCTATCTCTAATATGTACCGCATGTTCTAGGATATTGTGCATTCACTAATGGCTTTAGGAAAGATATATTTTAAGGAAGACCAAGTCATAAAAATTCTAAATTCGCTAACTCCAGAATGGGATCAAAAGAATCTGACGATTGAAGATGCCTATGATATTAGTGCTACGAAAATTAAAGAGCTAACTGGAAATTCAATGTCATTCGATATCCAGATGCAAGAAAGGAGAGATAATAAATCATGGAAAAAGAAAATAATAACGTTCAATTCAATAACCAAAGATTCAGACTCAGATAACGATTATGATGATGAAATAACTTTGATGACAAGGAATTTTAGAAAATTTCTAAAATGTAGGAAGTTGAATAATTTCAGAAGGAATGATCATAAAATCCTATGAAGAATAATGCGATTCTAAACTATATCAGATGCTTCAACTATGATGAACCAGGACACTTGAAAAGTGATTACCCATATCTAGAAATACAAAATTAGTCTCCAAATAATAATTCGTCAAAGAAAAGAAAAGGGATTACACAGTCACACTAGACGATTCTGATTCATCCTCTAGTGACGAAGAATGAGAAACGTACAATTCAAATATATGATTCACCGCTATTCACGATTCATAAGATGCTGGAATTTAAATCTGAAAATAGTTACACATTTATATTAATTTTAGTCGAATTTGCTTGCTTGAATGGTTGCTTGTTTGTTTGTCTTGTTTGAAATTTCTTTGATATAAATTCAAATTCAAATTCAATATTTGAAATTTTAATTTTAAAAATTAAAATAATATTACTTTAATAAAATATTAATATAAAACCATTATTATATTAAACGAAATAACAAGAAACATATAAATTAAGAACATATGATATACATATATACATATAAACAATAAAAACTGAAAAGTCGCATGTCCTTTGAAAAATAGAAGACATATCGACATGCCCTACCCTACATGTCGACATGCCTCCTGAAAACTTCAAATTCAAATTTTGATTTCAAAATTTGAATTTCCCTCTATCTTTTCGCTAACTCTAATGTACTGAAAAAATGTCCTTTTACCAAGAACATGGCTATGCATTCTCTATTTATCTATCTATTTATATCATCTCTTTCTACCTTTATTTCAAAGTTCAAATTTATCTTCATTATCTTATACTCTTCATAAAAACTCTCTAATGGCTTCCACAATCACTATGAGTCTGTCTAAGGCTACCAAAGGTTTTATTTTTAACAATCCAGAAGCTATCAATGACTACATCAACTATGTAAACTTTAGTAAGTAGATAAGGGAAAATTTGCTATTTTTAACGATTTTCGATCTTATGAAGTTGAAACTCTCTTTAATCAGAATGGTTTTCTTAGTTTGCTTGATTCTCGAGAAAATGATTTTGTTTGCTATCCCAGTCTTGTTAAGATGTTTTATGCCAATTTAAATCGATGTTTTTACGATGGAAACGAGAATAAAATTTGGAGTAGTGTACAAGGCACTCATTATTTTGGATTGTGAAGTGTTAGGAAATATTTTAGGTTGTAAGTGCACGGGAACAGATCTCTTGGATTTCAAAATTAATTAACATGACCGAGAGACTTTTCACCATATTTCTGAGAATGATGAACATTTGGAGTTCAAAAACCGATATTTTCGACTAAAAGTAAGGATTGTTAACCTGCTTCTCCAACATACCATCACGCCTCAATCAGGAAATTTCAATAACCCTATAATGAAAGTTTATAAAACTCTTTTTGCTATTTGTGGAAATTATGATATCAATTGGGCTCAAGTTATTTTGGATGAATTTCAAGCCAACTATTTCTTAATGGGTGTAAATACGCTTTATTACCACACATGTATTTTCAGCTGTTTTGGAGTTGATTTCAAAGGAGAAGAGTTTGTTTCTAAAAAGGTGCATAATTCCAGAAACATATCTCTTATGAAGATCCCGTTAGTGTTTCAACCATATGAAATGCTTTCGGAAAAAGAAGAATGGTTCGCTCGTGAAGAAGAAGAGGAAGAAGGAATGGAAATAGATGAAGAGGAAGAAGATGAAAATACTTCCTTAGAAAACATTGAATACCCAGCTAGGACCTCTAATCCATCCAACAAATCCTCCTTAAGAACCAAAAGATAATAGTGGAAAATAAAAATATTTTAAAAAGATCATTTAGTAAGAAAATGGAAAAGGTCTCTACTAATATGATCAACTTCTTTGGGAAAGTGAGTCAAAAACTTGGGTTATCTTCATCCTCATCATCCTTTGTTGAATTCTAGTTTTATTTCCTTGTTGTAGTAGTTCCAATTTCCATCACTGCATTTCTATCTTATGTTATGAATCATTTCTATATATCGTTATTAATATTCTTAATGAAGTTATTATAGTTCTATTAGTTCCTTCTAAAACATCCATAAAATGAGTAATAGTTAGTTTTTTTAATAAAAAAGAGAACTATATAACAAAAGGGAGAAAAAAAAACCTTTCTCCGGTGCTGTACGAAAACAGGTTTGTAGTTAACAGACAACTACAAAAACAGGTTTATAGTGAAAGAATATAGAGTTTTGTATCAGCTTCGATGACCCACTTGATCCTTGTCTTTGGGCAAAAGAAGTCATTCTCAAAACGGAGCTCCGAGGAGAAGGCCAGCAGGGCTAGGGCCCACGCCTCGTTATTGGCAAAAGAAGGATCTTCATCAAAAGATGCTTCTGCTAAGATAAGAATCTCTTCTGCCGTCCTAACACGATCGAAAATATTCTTGAAAAGTGCACATTTCAAGTCTTAAGGCAAAACGTGAGACGCTTTAGCTTACGAGAATATGCAACAAAGGGAGAGCCTAAGACAGAATAATTCCTGGAAGCTTCCACAACTTGGTGAAAGGTGGTAAGTTCTCCACATACACTGGAACCGAAAAGATGAAGGACCGGAAAGGGAGAATGGAGGGGAGCGTAGAATCGTCGGAGCGTGGTCCGAGAAAGTACGGTGCAGATGAGTAACAGAGAAGGTGAACGGGAGGTTGAACCATCCTTCCGATCCGAAAACTATGTCAAGCCGAGAGAGAGTACGGTTAGGCCCTTCTTGGTTATTGCACCAATTAAAGGCCGATTCAACAAAAGAAACTTCCGAGAGGCCTAAGCTAACGATGAACGAATTGAAATCTACAACCGCCGCCCGATTAACAGAGGAGCCACACTGTTTCTCAGCCTGATAAGCGACAACATTAAAGTCGCTGCCTAAGACCGAAGCATCGAAACCAAGATTAGAAAGCGAGAGGATGTCAGACCACAGGTCCAATCGCTTAGTATGATCATGTTCATCGTAAACCGCCGAGAAGAGGAACGTAGAAGGAAAAAAGAGGAAGAGCAGGCCACAGAGAGGAGTTGAACGGAGTCAAAAACATGGAGGACCATGACGTCGTTGGACCAAAGGATCCAAATCTTGTCAGAGACATTGGCTAAAGCTCCACCAAAGCCAATGGAGAGCATACTTGGTTACCTCGTCTGGACCCAAGAAAGGCTCCATAAGTGCCCTGACACACAAAGTGCTTCCAAATGATGTGTTTTAGCCTAGACAAAGGCGCATCGTTCTTAATACCGCGAACGTTACAAAAGGAAATTCACCATCCAAAAAGAGAGCAGAAGACGAAGAAGGCAGCTAAAAAGGGAACTCCAGAAGGAGAGAGCACCAGAGCAGATCAGATAAGATAAAATGTATGTTGAGTAGATCGAACGATCTGCTCGGACACCACTATAGAGCATGTGCGAATGGTGCGGGGAGTATGAGAAATAGATCTCGGACTACGACGCTGTGGACGAAAAGGAATAGGGGAGTGCCGAGCAATAGCCACACTTGTCTCAGGGAATCCTGAAGATTCCTCGAAAACCGGACTATGCGATGAAGAAGAAGAAAAACCAGAGCGAGGCGGTCTAGAGTTCGTAGCGAGTCGAGCTAAGCGATCATTGATCATCGCTATCTCGACCTTTCTAAGAAGAGGGATCGAGTGAGAGGGAAGAGAAGATGAAAGGGGGGAGAAAATAAAGACAAAGGGGGAGGGTCAGGGATGACAATGAAGTGTAGCAATGGAAGTGCAACACTCAATAATATAAGGTACCTCTCAAAATTCCATTGTCATGAGATTGACAACACGACAAGGAATAGGGAAACCTAACATGGGAGGGATGCACAAACCAAGATCAAACCGATCGACAAAACAATGTCCGAACCAATAGTGTTGGCAACTGATTGGGGGAACATGTACACCCCATATAACCGTCATCAAAAGTGATATCTATGTGTGGAATACACGCCTAGCCGCAGTCGATGCTCAAGGCAAATCAATCCCTCCCAATGTAGCGACAAGGGACAAAAAACCCCGCAAAAAACACGAATAAATTACAATGAAACTTGCCGTGTTCTCAAGGGTACCGGTAGTAAGAGGAGAGAACCAGCAAAGCCAATAAAATAGCAAGTCATACGAGCACGAAAGTCCAATTACATAGGGATGAAAACCAACTGAAAATGTACTGAAAGACCGATATACCGAAGGACATAGGTCCGTTGATATCCCAGCCGACAATGAGAATGGACAAGTAAGAACCGGGGACGATAAACAAAACAAAAAAGGCAAAAACAAAAGCCCCAAGAAACCAGCGACAAGCACTCCAGCGGAAAGATTACAATATCACAACAAACCCGAAGCAATAACGCACACATGACCTACAATTAGTGTCTCCGAAGAAAAACCACTGTCGCAAGGAGCACACGCAAGAGCATGTCATGGCTCATAGCAGCACTTTCATAACAATCAACCAACCAGGACATAATGGATAAATCCCAATTAAAAGAAACAAAACAAGACAAAAGGAACGATGGATGAACCTGAGCGCTTAACCAGTCAGTCCAAAAAGCATCCAGAACCACGCAAGGGAAAGCCACAGAGGCAATCCAAACATCAGCAGTATAAACCGTATCAATTGGCTGAGATACACAACAAAAAAACAAAATTTTAATTAATAGTTAGTTAAAATTAAGTATATATAAATAAAAACTCAGTATAAAACAAAACTCAAAAATTACAAGAGATATGTCGACATAGGCTACCATACACGTCAACATATAACCGTCAATTTTTTAAAAATGTTTGAATTTAAAAATTGTCTTAATTAACTTGTGTCTATTCATTTTAAACCAATTTCAGAGCTAGTAAATACCTATCCTTTCATTCCTTCTTAATATCCATTCATTATATTTTCAATTTTGTCACTCCATGGCTTCTCCAATTCATAGTTTAAGTGAAAATCTAGAAGAAACTCTTAATTCCTTCAAAAAAATTCTCTCCATCATCCTTCGTAATCAGCATCACTTTAAGTTGAATCAAAAGAATATCATTAAGAATAAAGAGAGGCATTTCGATAACATACGTTGGATAATCTTTGCACTCAACAAAGAAGAAGAAAACTACGACTCAAAAAGAACTTTTATCAATGAAAATGAAGAATGAGAGGCTTTAAAGGCTGATCCAATCTTCAGGGAAGAAGGGTAGGTAGAAGTTCCAAGAAACGTATGAATTTATATTTAAATTTGGTGTGCTTTGTTTGGATTAATTTGAATATGATTTAACATATGGTTTGTAATAACAAGATTTAAGATAGTTTGTATTAACTTGATGATTATTTGGATTGGATTGCTTAAATATTGACTTATCAGTAACCTAGATTTAATACTGCTTACTTCATATTAATTCTATTCATTTATATCATAGTGTTAAGGGATGTATTATATATTAGAACTATTTCTTAATATAGAGTAAGTTTTATCATAGTTTTACGGGTACAAAAATTGGTTCTTAGACTAGGTTTAGTCTTGAATTAATTTAAGGGTGAGTTTTATAGAATTTTTTTGGAAAACCCGTTTAGTTTTTAAGATGACTGTAAACACATTTTATTATAACTAATAATAAAATACAATATAATACATGTGATTATTAGTTTATAATGAACTATTCGATTTTTAAGGTGGACTGTCCACCACTTACGGAATTAAAAGTGTTTTGTCCACTCTACGTAACAGGCTTACACTACTGGAGCTAGCTTAGATACTAGATGTAACGACCCGCATTCTACGCATCGGAAGATCGTAGAATATTTATTTCTCTTTCGTATGAAGTCGTATGGTCATGTACTCTTGCGGAACGACTAGTAGGGTCATTTCCCATGTTCATGATTTTTGTAGATTTTTAAATGACCGTTTTACCCCTAGTTGATCTTGTTTCGCCCATAACTTTTGATTGGAGAGGAATTTTGACCTGGAACCACTTCCATTAGCTCCGGATGATGGTTGGCCATTCTGTAGAGTTACCGTTTGGGAGATATCGCTGAATTAAGGTTTAGAGGATTAATTTCAGCTAATTGGGCTTAACCGGGTAATTAGCAGCTAGGCACAATGGGGAATTTCGGGTTTAGAGGCATAGGAGGGCTGATTAGGGTTAGTAAATCACTTTCATTTCAGTTTTGAGCCGCCACAAACCTTCCTTGAGACTTAGTAATGGCTTCCATCCTCTAAACCACTCCAAAACACATTTTTAGTGAAGATTAAGCCTAAACAACAACAAATCAAGGCCAAATAGCACCAAAGCAAGATTAGAGCTGCTGCTATACATAGGAATTCGACCCAAACAGAGAGTATTTCAGATTTGACTTCTTATTTTGTGGCAAAGGTGAGTGATTTGCATGATTCTCACTAATTACGGGTAATTAGGGGTAATTAGCGTAAATTAGCGAATTTATACATTAATAAATTCTGGAAAAAATTCCTAAAATTCTAAAATGATGTTTTAGGGCTCTGGTAGAAATTTGGGTTAATTTCGATAAGCTTTGCTAGTCATATCATTAGTCATTGTTAAACATGATTAAGGGGAAAATATGGGTTTTTGGGTGTGTTTGATCCTATAAAACACATATTATTGATGTTTTGATGTTTGTGACTGATTGTACATGTTATTACCACTGTTTGGAATGCTTATTGATTGTTTAGTAAAGTTAGAATGATAGAAAACGTCGTCGAATGGCGTAGAACACTCGCTGGAAAAAGTTTCAGGAAAAGTGCAGGTTTTGGACCGCATCGGATCGGACATGGTGGGCTCGGATCGGATAAGTGAACTGGGCAAGGGATCCGATTGGATCGGACCTTGACACTTGAGAAACTTGGCAAAAAGGAAGGCCGTGCTAGTTGAACTGGGATCGGATCGGCTAAAGGAGGGGAATCGGATCGACTTAGGGACGAAAGGCTCGGACCGGAGTGGGGAAGATAGGATTGGATCGGATCGGATTAGAATTGGGGCGGAACCGGATGAGGCAACCAAAGCTGGAGTACGAACTGAAGGGGGAGGCAACCCGACCCGAGGTGGAGACCCGACCCGAACCGAAAGAGGAAGCATAACTTGAAGGGGCCACACCCGAACCGAACCGCTACCAGAGGATGACGACCGAACCGAACCACCAGAAGAGAGCAGCTACGACCGAACCAAACTGATGGAGCAAGAAGGACCCGAACCGAACCGACCCAACAATGACCAATAAACCGAGATGCAAAGGTAGTCCAAGGGGAAGTTAGAGCTCAGGATCCAGCTGGGAACCAATGAGTTCACTTCATGAGTTGGGCTTTGCTGCGGGACGTGTGCATAGGAGTCATCGGTGTCTGTAACTTTGGATCACTATGTATGGGAAGTACGTGAACGGATTCAGGGTCACAGTATGTAGTGACCTAGGTATGACTAAAGTAGCTAAGAACCAATGAAGTGGGGTCATTTGCAAAGATTTAGTCGTGACTCCATGTGGGTAAGCTTGGTAGTAGCGGTAGTCGTACAAGTCGAACTCCGTCACTACTTCGATTGGTCTAGTGATTGACAGTGGTGGACACCGTATGCTTTACGCACTGAGTGAGAGACGTGAGGATGGTTGCTATGCTTGACTGTTTGTTTTCACCATGACATGCACACCCCCACCCCCGTATTCTTTACACTATTGTTTAGTGGCACCTTAGAGTATTGTACAGTATGTAGTGCTAACTCTTTGGTTGCAGGTCCAGGTTCAGGTATGGTTTAGTATACCTGTTATTGTTCTGTTTAGCTGCTTATCGCTCATACCAAACTTTTGTCTGACCCAGAGTTTTATGTCTCTTCTTATTACTCTGGGTGCTCTCACGAGCAGACTAGAGACAGGTTAGCTGGTGATGCACGAGTAGCTGTTCCGGAGACGAGCAGGAGGCTTCCACGTATGTTATATATAGTATTCTCCCTGTGTTGCTGCGGTCACTAATTTGGGCATTAGCAGTGTACCTTCCTTTTTCTTTGCTTTAGAGACAGTTTTGAAAAGTTGTAATAAGCTGTATTTGGGTTTTCCGCTACTTTGATGATGTTGATGTTGGTTTTAGTTTTTCAGCTTATGCACTGTCTCGCCTGTTTATGTCAAAGTATGTTGCTATTATATTTTATCCCATGCACTGTGAGACATTCTACAGGTTTTCTTGTTAGCTCTTTTCCTTACTTCCTTCCTTCTGACGACCGTCCCGTGCTAGTTGGACATCGGTGCAACGCATTTCTTGGAAATGTCGGCTATTACAGGGCGGGCCGTCACACTTGGTATCAGAGCTCTAGGTTGCGTAGTTAACCTAGGGAAAGACACCAGGGAGAGATAGTATACGTATATGAGAGCGCGTATTTGTAATATTTTTGTTTTCAAAAGCTATATATATATACTTTTAGTATAGCTAAGGTTGGAGTCGCACTGCACTTGCACCATTAAGAAGAAAGTTAACCATTTTCTTTACAGATAAGAGATGAGCAGAAACGCGAGGAACACGGGGCCAAGGGGTAATGATAGGGACGCCCATGACATGAGAGCCATGTTCACGACCTTCATGAGAGAGATGATTAGAGAGGTGCAAGGAGCAGCTCCTAATGCTGCCAATGGTGCTGGTGGTGCAGTAGTGCAGGCGCCTAGGGTCGATTTCGCCAAGCTGAACAAGGATTATACTAGTCTTGGCGGGAAGCCGTTCCACGGGACGGAGTCGGCTACAGATGTTCAGGATTGGTTGGATAGCTGTGAACGTATCTTCGAAGATTTGGGTATCGAGGATGCGATGAAGAGAAGGCTAGCATCCCGTCAGCTGCAAGGACGGGCAATGAATTGGTGGAATGCTATAAAAGCAGCTACTCCAGAAGAGCAGATTTCATGGGATCAGTTTAAGGCCCGCTTCAGCGATAAGTTTATCCCGGCTGCTCAGAAGTCAGAGTTGTTTAGAAGGTTTTAGAACTCAAGCAAAACGGAAGGGCAGTTTCAGAGTATGTTGCTGAGTTCGATACCCTGTCGAAATATGGATTATCTTTGATTGACACTGCCGAAAAGAAGAACGAAAAGTTTATAACTGGTTTGGATGGATACTTGGGGGAAAGGCTTATTAACCACATCGATGAGACGTTTGAGTCAATTGTGGGGAAGGCTTTAAGATCAGAAAGTCTTTACCCTAAGTCAAAGACTGAGGTTACATCTGCAGAGGAGCCAAAGCCACAAGCAAGCGGTGGAGGCAAGAATGGTTCTCAGAATAAGAGGAAACAGAATCAGAATAAAGATGGCCAGAAGAAGAAGAATAAGAAAGACGTTGATTGCTTCAGCTGTGGTAAGAAGGGCCATTATGCAAGTAATTGCCGGGCAAAGCCAGCAGATAGGAAGTGCTACAACTGTGGCCAGGTTGGACATCTAAAGGATAAGTGTCCGCAACCCTTGAAAGAGAAGCAGATGGTGAAAGCATATGCCCTTAATGTTATTCCTTCTTCGTCGAATGCCCCAACCGCGGCGGAGAAGGGAAAGAGTGTCGTCATTCAAGGTATGCTTTCTGTTTATGATGTTCAAGTTAGAGTTTTGTTTGATACCAGAGCTTCCCATTCCTTCATATCTAGTGACCTGGTAGATAGGTTGGGATTGGAACCCGAGTTAGTCGATAGACCCTTAGTTGTGACGAACCCGGTTGGTGGTTCGACTAACCTTAGTATGATTTGTCGTAATGTGGTCTTATCGAGTCATGGATGTATGTTTGTTTGTGATTGCTTTGTTTTGGGCTTTACTGGGTATGGCATTATTTTGGGAGTCGATTGGCTCCAAAGATACGGGGTGGTGGTAGACTGTGAGGGCTCTTTGGTGACAGTTAGAGAGGACGATGGGCGGAGGGTAGTGTTTGGTAGCCAGTCATGGGATGGAGTGATGGCTAGTTTTCTGAATTCCCTCGACATCCCGCATAGTGAGTTGTCAGATGTGCCCGTGGTTGGCCAGTATCCGGACGTCTTCGAGGAAGTGACCGGACTTCCACCACACCGAGAGATTGAGTTCCATATCGATTTGGTGAGAGATGCCAGACCTATAGTGATGCCTCTTCGTCGTATGGCGCCAAGGGAGCAGCGAGAGCTCGGGGTGCAAGTCAGTGATCTTTTGAAGAAGGGATTTATCAGAAGGAGTGTTTCTAATTGGGGAGCACCAGTTGTGTTTGCTACCAAGGCAGATGGTTCCCTTCGATTGTGTGTAGACTATCGCGAGTTGAACAAGGTGACGAGGAAGAATAAGTATCCTCTCCCGCGGATAGATGATTTGTTTGATCAGTTGAGTGGAGCAAGAGTATTCTCCTAGTTGGATCTCGCGACAGGTTTTCATCAGCTCAGAGTGGCAGCTGAGAGTGTGGATAAAACGGCCTTTCGGACGCCGTCTGGATTTTATGAGTGGTTGGTCATGCCATTCGGGTTGACCAACGCACCAGCATATTTTGTGGATCTTATGAATAGGGTATTCAGAGATCAGTTGAATAAGTTTGTCCTTGTGTTCGTAGATGATATCTTGGTTTATTCAAGGACAGAGGAAGAACACAAGGAGCATTTGAGGATTGTGATGGAGGTGTTGAGAAAACACCAGTTGAAAGCAATGTTTTCTAAGTGTCACTTCTGGAGGAGAGAAGTGAGGTTCTTGGGCCATGTTGTTTCAGAGAATGGTATTGCCGTGGATCCTGCGAAAGTGGCTACGGTACAGGATTGGTCTACGCCCAAGAATGCAACAGACATAAGGAGTTTCTTAGGATTAGCTGGATATTATCGTAAGTTTATCCAGGATTTCTCCAAGATAGCAGCACCGTTAACTCAGTTGACAAAGAAGAATCAAGCTTTCGTCTGTGACGAAAAGTGCGAGAACGCATTTAAGAGTCTAAAATAAAAGTTGACGCGTGCACCAGTGTTGGTTATTCCTAAAGGAAACGAAGAAATGACGGTATACACCGATGCATGTGGTACCGGACTAGGTGCAGTTTTGATGCAAGGCGGTAGGGTAGTAGCTTATGCGAGTCGGCAACTAAAGCCACATGAGAAAAGGTACGCTACCCACGATTTGGAATTGGCGGAAATAGTGTTCGCATTGAAGATGTGGAGACATTATCTTTTGGGAGAAAGGTTTGAGTTGTTTACCGATCATAAGTCATTAAAGTATATTTTCTCTCAAAAGGATTTGAATCTTCGTCAGCAAAGGTGGTTAGAGTTCTTAGCTTCCTATGATTTTGATATCGCATACACACCTGGAAAAGGCAATGCAGTAGCTGATGCGTTGAGTAGGAGACATGCCAGCTTAGGGGCTATGTTTCTAGAATAGAAGCAATTGGAATATATCGCAGGGTACGATTTCAGACCAAAGTGCGAGTTAGAACCAGAAATGTTAGCAAGCTTGACGATTAGACCGACCTTGATTGAACGGATTGGTTCCAGTCAGAGGGACGATCCAAACCTATTGGAAGTCATCTCCAAGCTAGAGATGGGAAGCGATGAGGAGATGAACAAGTATGGACTTGATCGAGATGGATGGCTTCGACAGGATGGAAGACTAGTTGTACCCAACGTGAATGGATTGAGAGATGAAGTACTTAGGGAGTGTCATCACTCAAAGTTGACTATACACCCCGGTGGTAATAAGATGTATCGAGGCATGAAGCAGACCTACTACTAGAAAGGAATGAAAAGGGACGTTGGGAAATTTATATCCAAGTGTATGAATTGCCAGTTAGTCAAAGCTGAGCAAAAGAAGCCAAGTGGTTTGTTGCAACCGTTGGAAATTCCAGAATGGAAATGGGAGCAAGTCTCAATGGATTTCATCTATGGTTTACCAAGGACTAAGTCGGGTCATGAGATTATTTGGGTAATTGTGGATCGATTGACCAAGAGCGCAAGGTTTATACCCGTCAAGTCGAATAGAACAGCAGCGAAGTTGGCTGAGTTGTATATGAAATGGGTAGTAAGATTCCATGGAGTACCAAAAGGCGTTGTGAGAGACCGAGACCCGTTGTTTACTAGTGGGTCTGGAAGAGCTTACAAGAGGCGTTAGGGTCAGAACTACATCTCAGTACTGCATATCATCCTCAAACCGACGGTCAGACAGAGAGGGTGAATCGCATATTGGAAGATCTCTTAAGAGCTTGCATATTGGATTTTGGAGGATCATGGGATGATCATCTACATTTGGTTGAGTTTGCATATAACAATAGTTACCAGTCTACTATTGGTATGGCTCCATTTGAAGCTTTATACGGGAGACCGTGCAACTCACCATCATGTTGGTTAGAAACTGGTGAGAAATTTGTGCTTGGACCAGAAGTAGTAAGAGAAACTTCAAATAAAATTAAGGTCATTCGACAGAGAATGAAGGCTGCTCAAGATAGACAAAAGAGTTATGCTGATAAGAGACGAAGAGACTTGAAATTCACAGTCGGTGACATGGTATTCGTCAAGATCTCTCCGTTAAAGAATGTGATTCGTTTTGGTAGAAGAGGAAAGCTAGCACCAAGATTTGTTGGTCTATTCCCGGTTCTTGAGCAAGTTGGGAACTTGGCGTTTAAAGTTGAGTTACCAGAGAAGATGACGAGAGTTCATAACGTATTTCATGTTTCCCAGTTAAGGAAGTTCGTGCATGAACCCAATATGACAATTTCACCTGATCAGTTAGACGATGTTGAAGTAGAACCCGAGGCGGTGGGGAGCCGCAACCGATGCGTATTGTCGAGCACGATACGAAGCTACTTCGAAGGAAAGCGGTGAAATTAGTAAAGATTCAGTGGGGCGAGGACGAGAATGACTGTACTTGGGAGACAGAGGAGAGCATTAGGAAGACGTATCCAGAACTCTTTGCCTGGTAAGATTTTTGATTACGATTTAGTTATTCCGCATGCTAGGATAGGCTTGTTTTGCATGTATGGTTGTTTATAAATGGCTGGTAGGCATGCGGGGTACCTTTGTGTGTTTTGGTTAAGGAATTTCGGGGGCGAAATTTCTTAAGGGGGGGAGTGTGTAACGACCCGCATTCTACGCATCGGAAGATGGTAGAATATTTATTTCTCTTTCATATGAAGTCGTATGGTTATGTACTCTTGGGGAACGACTAGTAGGGTCATTTCCCATGTTCATGATTTTTGTAGATTTTTAAATGACCGTTTTACCCCTAGTTGATCTTGTTTCGCCCATACTTTTGACTGGAGAGGAATTTTGACCTGGAACCACTTCCATTAGCTCCGGATGATGGTTGGCCATTCTGTAGAGTGGTCATAATAGCCAAACGGACTTACCGTTTGGGAGATATGGCTGAATTAAGGTTTAGAGGGTTAATTTCAGCTAATTGGGCTTAACCGGGTAATTAGCAGCTAGGCACAATGGGGAATTTCGGGTTTAGAGGCATAGTAGGGCTGATTAGGGTTAGAAAATCACTTTCATTTCAGTTTTGAGCGGCCACAAACCTTCCTTGAGATTTAGTAACGGCTTCCATCCTCTAAACCACTCCAAAACACATTTTTATTGAAGATTAAGCCTAAACAACAACAAATCAAGGCCAAATAGCACCAAAGCAAGATTAGAGCTGCTGCTATACATAGGAATTCGACCCAAACAGAGAGTATTTCAGATTTGACTTCTTATTTTGTGGCAAAGGTGAGTGATTTGCATGATTCTAACTAATTACGGGTAATTAGGGGTAATTAGCGTAAATTAGCGAATTTATACATTAATAAATTCTGGAAAAAATTCCTAAAATTCTAAAATGATGTTTTAGGGCTCTGGTAGAAATTTGGGTTAATTTCGGTAAGCTTTGTTAGTCGTATCATTAGTCATTGTTAAACATGATTAAGGGGAAAATATGGGTTTTTGGGTGTGTTTGATCCTATATAACACATATTATTGATGTTTTGATGTTTGTGACTGATTGTACATGTTATTACCACTGTTTGGAATGCTTATTGATTGTTTAGTAAAGTTAGAATGATAGAAAACGTCATCGAATAGCGTAAAACACTCGTTGGAAAAAGTTTCAGGAAAAGTGCAGGTTTTGGACCGGATCGGATCGGACATGGTGGGCTTGGATCGGATAAGTGAACTGGGCAAGGGATCCGATTGGATCGGAGCTTGACACTTGAGAAACTTGGCAAAAAGGAAGGCCGTGCTGGTTGAACTGGGATCGGATCGGCTAAAGGAGGGGAATCGGATCGACTTAGGGACGAAAGGCTCGGACCAGAGTAGGGAAGATAGGATTGGATCGGATCGGATTTGAATTGGGGCGGAACCGGATGAGGCAACCAAAGCTGGAGTACGAACTGAAGGGGGAGGCAACCCGACCCGACCCGACCCGAGGTGGAGACCCGACCCGAACCGAAAGAGGAAGCATAACTTGAAGGGGCCACACCCGAACCGAACCGCTACCAGAGGAAGACGACTGAGCCGAACCACCAGAAGAGAGCAGCTACGACCGAACCAAACTGATGGAGCAAGAAGGACCCGAACCGAACCGACCCAACAATGACCAATAAACCGAGATGCAAAGGTAGTCCAAGGGGAAGTTTGAGCTCAGGATCCAGCTAGGAACCAATGAGTTCACTTCATGAGTTGGGCTTTGCTGCGGGACATGTGCAAAGGACTCATCGGTGTCTGTAACTTTGGATCACTATGTATGGGAAGTACGTGAACGGATTCAGGGTCACAGTATGTAGTGACCTAGGTATGACTAAAGTAGCTAAGAACCAATGAAGTGGGGTCATTTGCAAAGATTTAGTCGTGACTCCATGTGGGTAAGCTTGGTAGTAGTGGTAGTCATACAAGTCAAACTCCGTCACTACTTCGATTGGTCTAGTGATTGACAGTGGTGAACATCGTATGCTTTACGCACTAAGTGAGAGACGTGAGGATGGTTGCTATGCTTGACTGTTTGTTTTCACCATGACATGCACACCCTCACCCCCGTATTCTTTACACTATTGTTTAGTGGCACCTTAGAGTATTGTACAGTATGTAGTGCTAACTCTTTGGTTGCAGGTTCAGGTATGGTTTAGTATACCTGTTATTGTTCTGTTTAGCTGCTTATCGCTCATACCAGACTTTTGTCTGACCCAGAGTTTTATGTCTCTTCTTATTACTCTGGGTGCTCTCACGAGCAGACTAGAGACAGGTTAGCTGGTGATGCACGAGTAGCTGTTCCGGAGACGAGCAGGAGGCTTCCACGTATGTTATATATAGTATTCTCCCTGTGTTGTTGCGGTCACTACTTTGGGCATTAGTAGTGTACCTTCCTTTTTCTTTGCTTTAGAGACAGTTTTGAAAAGTTGTAATAAGCTGTATTTGGGTTTTCCGCTACTCTGATGATGTTGATGTTGGTTTTAGTTTTTCAGCTTATGCACTGTCTCGCCTGTTTATGTCAAAGTATGTTGCTATTATATTTTATCCCATGCGCCGTGAGACATTCTACAGGTTTTCTTGTCAGTTCTTTGCCTTGCTTCCTTCCTTCTGACGAACGTCCCGTGCTAGTTGGACGTCGGTGCAGCGCATTTCTTGGAAATGTCGGCTAGTACAGGGCGGGCCGTCACACTAGACCACAATTGTTTCATATTCCACGTAGGGTGTTTTTTTACATATCCTATAAAAAATTACAGGAGATAGCAATACATGTTTCGGTTTACTACATCTATACACTGTAGAGGGATAGAGAAAATTCCTTGAGCCACACACCAAAAGGCATGATAATAGCTTATGCTATACAAACAACAGTAGTGTACATTATAGAAAAATGCATTGTAAATTGCAGGGGAAGTTTTATAGATTAATTACTAGTATATAGTTTTTGTTGATGATAAAGAGGAAAAATTATAAAATTGGCTTAGAGTAAGGGGGAATCAGTAGTTTTGGAAGGATTTATTGGAGTAAGGGGGAGTAACTGGAGAGTCAATGCATCAGCTATGTATATTTTATAAACAAAGGTTGTCATCATCAAAAAGGGGAAGATTATTAGGGACTAAGATGTTGGTGATGATGATTTTGATGACAAGAACCTTGTTTTAACTATTATTTTTATAAAATATATACAAACACTATTGTATATGTATATATATATGCAGGAATTATATACAGGTATCGATTTGAAGACTGTACAATTTCAAGATTCAAGACTAAAGATTTCAAACAAGAATAGTTCAAGATTGAAGACTCATGAGTAACAAGAGTTCAAGAAAACAGAATAAGCTATAGAGTCTAGATTTTATTGTTAAATTCCGTAATAGCACTGAATCTCCATTTCATATCTCTTATAATTTGTACCTTATTTTAAATCCTCTTATTTTCAAATTGATTTCAAAATTACTTCCTATCAATATATATCTATACATATTAATATTTAAGATTATTTCTTGGATTTTAAGTTCGACTTCTAATTTAAAAAAAAATAGATTTTCTTACTTATATTTTAAGTTTTAATTATGTATGGTTACTTAAGTTTTAATATTATTATTTTCTTACATTTACAGATTTGTATATAAGTTTTAAGTTTCTTATGTATATAACTTTGTATAATAAGTTTTAAAGTTTTTATATTTATACTTATAATTTTAAACTAACTTTTATATCACTTTTATAAATTATAATAATATGAATATTATTATTATCTTATATTTATAGTTTTATATATAAGTTTTAAGTTTCTTATGTATATATAGCTTTGTATAATAAGTTTTCAAGTTTTTATATTTATACATATAATTTTAAAGTAACTTTTATATCATTTTTATAAATTATAATTATTTGTTTTTAATTTATACTTTTACTCTATTATACTATTTTATGATATAAAACAATAGTATGTTTAAACTCCAGAGTTACCCAGATTTATTTCAACATCATGTACATTATTTTCAAAAGAATTCAAAAATAAAAATTTGCATAAAGCATGTTGACATGGGGTATCTGTAACACCCCGTATTTTCTATGAACATTAAAGTAACGAATTAAAGAATACTTAATCTTAAATGTGAGAATTAAGGGAAACGGGTTACACCATTGTGTTCGTCTCGGAATTCTGCTTAAGATAGAGTCCGATTTTGCGTGAATTGGACTTGGTATGAAGAAGTTATGGCCTTCTGAAGTTTTAGGAATTTAAATAAATTAATACAGCTCGAATTAAAGTTCAGAATTCAAATTCAAACACTTAAGCGGGCCGGGTGGGAATTTTCCCGCCCTAGGCCAGGTCGACCAGGGGGTCGAGCTTCCCCCATACAGGTCGACCTAGGGGTCGACCTGGGTGTCGACCTGCCCTTCAGGTAGATTTGAACAGTGACGAATTATGACTCTTTGCTGAGTCATTAGGGCTTGTGTGGCAATTTCTGGTTGGTTCTATTTGATCTAGATGGCTATGATTGTTCCTAGGTTGATCTAACGACTCTTATTAGATCAAAATTCTATATAAGCAACCCCAACCCTTAAACCCTAATCACACAAATTCAGACCAAGACCCGTCATGCTGTCAGTTGTCAACCTAGAGTAGCCGTCGACCTCCAATAACTAGAAGCAAGTTAGAGACAACGAATCAAATCAAATCAAGCCTAAATCCTAAGAACAAATTAGTCTACATCAAAGGAATGATAATCAGTTTCAGAAAACATATCCCAGAACTCAAGACTTTCTTTTCGTTTGTAAGTACAGTTATCTTCTAGATGTGAACAAAATTAAAATCATGTTTTGTAATAAAGTGAAAACTAGAATTGTCCCTAGTTGTATGATAATAATAATGTTGATTTATGCCTGTGCTTGTGACAATTTTATCATATATGATTATGAGACTATTGTGGTTTATTAAATCTATCATGTTGCATAGAACTTGGTGAATGAACCCATTTATGTTGTATAGAAATTTAGGAATGATATTATCATGTGGTAGTAAGTTTGGTGATTTTATCATATTATGTTAATATGCAAGTTTATAGGCTAATTCATGTCATATATGCCTAAGTATTTAGATCCACATGCTTCTATGTTAAACCTATGATAACTTGGTTCAACCCAAATGCAAGTTCACGATTACATGCCAAACCAAGTTGTGTAATTCTATGCAAATTCCCATCTATATGTTTATGGTTCATGTTGATTAGGTTCAAAACTACAAGTTCATAATTAATGTTAATTTTTGTGCTAAATTTATGTAACATATGTTGGATCCATATTATGCTTGTTGGAATGTTACATGTTCCTCTCTTTTCCCTTCTTGTTTACGAATTAAGCCAGGTTACGAGCCTAATATTTTATGTGAATCATGCGGACGTATAACGGGGGTATCGTTGGGAAAATATCAACTTACATGTTAATGGCATAATTTGGTTCATTGACTATGTAATTCACTTATAACATGAAACGGTAAAACTTACATACCTAAAAATTATGAACATGATTTGGGTAATTGGGCAAGACATGAATGACTTGAATTATGGAAAATTTAAATATAAATAAAAGGGTAAATACATAAATTAGCAAAAGACGAACATACCTAACTCGAGGTTAGATTGAGTTACCGTGTAAGACTGCTCGGAACCGCCCGGCAAATCCAACAACCATAACAATATGATCTAATGTGAGAGGTTAGCGTATTAAGACCAAAAGAACCCGAGGTTAGATTGAGTTGCGGTGTAAGGCTGCCCGGAACCGACCGACACATCCAGCGACCACAATAGTACAAATCTAATGTGAGTGGTTGGTGCTTTAATGAATAAATTAACGCTAAGGAACAAGCAAGTTAAGATTCGTAGGGTTAAGTTAATTAAGGAAGCACTTAACCAATTCAACATGTTAACTAAACTGATTGGTGGGGTAAGGTAAATTTGGACACTTAACCAATTTAACATGTTGACTAGAAAACCCTAGTAACGGGGACCCATTTCAACAGTAACCCACATAGATGAATCATGGTACCCTGAACTAGGCAGGGTGGGGCACAATTACTGGGCTGACTATAAGCGGTCAAAACAGCGACGGGTGTTGCGTCAGTGTAGGTTCCGACGGAGTACGGGAGTGCACATACTCCGGAGTGGAAAAAACAGGCACTGGGCATCAGTAGTTATACACTGTGCATCTTGAATTGTGTCGGGTTGCCACCATAGGATTTGATACACCCCGTGGTGAGACCAGCACAGGTATCTACAACCAAGCGGGGCCGAATGACACAAGTAGAAACCGTATACGAGTAGGAGCCGATCGATAAAGGGATCACTTTGTTGTGAACATGTGGTGCTAGTTAGAACAAGTATGAATAGGTGCAGAGAAATAATAGTGGGTGCGATAGTACATTTAGTTATCCTGCCTTATCTTGTCTTATGTTATCCTATTTTCTGCTATTGTCCTATTTTTCAGTTTATTCATGTCATGGTCTTTTTCTTGTTCTTATGCTAGAAAATAACTGGACTTACCAGACTTATGTCTGACCCATTTTTCTTTCGCTTTCTTTCCTTACATTTCCCCCCCTCAGGTCCGCAGGGAGGAAACACCTCAGCTTAGTCAGACTATTTCTAGCTAGAAGAGAGAAATGTATTGCTTGGATTTCTTTCCTTTGGGCTATGGCTTTGGACACACTCATTTTGGGGATTTATGCTACTTTATTGTTGTTTTTATGCTTCTTTATGTTTCAATCAAGACAGAGATTTTGTTGTAATAATTGGAAGTTGGTTTTTGAGACAGTTGTTATTATGTTTTGAATGAACACGTATTTATGAAATAAATGTAGTTTGTTTTTCTGCTGCTTATATATATATATATATATGTCTTGTAAATTATCTGTGTCCTTTACCTATAATGCTCTATCGAAGTTAAGGCATTCCCTTTGTGAGTGACTTTAATGAAGGTGGGGTGTTTCACTTGGTATCAGAGCATAGGTTTACCAGATCAGATAAAAGTTTTTGAAAACTATTTTTCAGAAAGAAGTTTAAAGAAACATTTTTCAAGAAAAAGTGTTGTTTTTAATTTAAAGAGGCATAATCCCCAAAGCCATACGCACTATCTTTCTATCCTTTATTTTGAATCTTTCCTTTTTCGTTTTATCATGTCTGGGGATCTTAACCTTCCAGATGGCGTACCGGTACCTGGCTGGTTCAGAAGGTACCTAGAGTCTAGGGCTAATTATGCAGGCCCAGCAAACATTCCTCCTCCCCCAACTGCAGCCGCTCCTCCTCCTCCTCCGCGTGCAAATGCTTTCTCAAAGATATGTAGAGACTTTCGAGCCATAGGTGGAAAGAAATTTAATGGAACCGAATCATTCATGGAAGCAAGGAACTAGCTCAAATAAACCGAGGATTTATTTGTTATCTTCGAGGTGGACAATAGGCAGAAAATACAGTTGGTGGTGTGGTTGCTTAAAGACGAAGCCTCTTATTGGTGGGAGGTTACTAATGCTGAGAGACAAGTTGAAACTTGGGAGGATTTCAGAATGAGGTTTGAAATGAAATTCCTCTCACAAGCTAAACGGAGCCTATAGATGGAAATGTTCTTAGCTCTCAAGCAGGGGAGTATGTCGGTCAAGGAGTATGTCAACCAATTCAACCAACTGGCTAGATTCGGAATGGAGTTAGTGAATACTCCGAACAAGAAGGCTCTCCATTTTGTTAAAGGGTTGAATGAGCCATTGCATAGCTTAGCTATGTCCCATATACCTTTGGGTGCAACTTATGAGAGACTGGTGGACATGGCATTATTACAGGAGGAAGCCAGAAGTGGCAAGAAAGAGGCAAAGGTGGAAGTCCCTCAAGATAAGAAAGTGGAGGGATCTCAGAATAAGAAGACAGATTCCAAGAAGGGTGGGAAGAACAACAAATACTGTGACAAGAGGAAGTGTAATTTCTGTGGCATTCCTGGACATCTGGTTAAGGACTACAGAAAGAAGAAAATGAAGATGGGTGGTTGTTTCCATTACGGCGAGACATGACACATGGCTAAGGACTGCCCAAGAAAGCAAGGGTAAGGGCAGAGGACTGGGTCTACTTCTGGAGGGCAGGTCCACGCTCTCATAACACCTCTGCAAGAATGAGGTAGAACTATTTTTGTTGAGAGTTTAGTTTGTCTTTTTGATCATCCTGTACGTACACTCTTTGATTCTGGCGCATCGCACTCTTTTATATCTACTGCTTTAGTTGAATCTCTGCACCTAGACACCAGTATAGTAGAGGATCCCTTGGTTGTTTCAAATCCAATTGGGGGCTCAGCTTATTTGTCAATGATTTGTTTGGATTTGGAAATTTTTGTACTAAGCGTTGGGTTTAGATGTAATGCCTCTGTTTTGGGCTTCACGGGCTACGGGTTGATTTTAGGCATGGATTGGCTATCCAGTAATGGTGTCGTCCTCAATTGTGAAAAGAGAGTGGTTAAACTTATGACTCGCCTCGGTAACACTCTCAAAATCTCTTGTAATCCCATGAACTCTGTTATGCTTAGTTATCTAGAATCTCTTGATGCATCTATTGCGAATTTGCAGTCTGTTAGAGTGGTCCGTGAATACTTGGATGTATTTGAAGAGGAAAAGGGCTTACCTCCGAAGCAGGAGATAGACTTCCGCATATACCTCGTTGATAATGCAAAACCCGTTGCTTTATCTGTTAGGCACATGGCTCCGAGGGAGAGAAAAGAGCTCAGCAAGCAAGTCAAAGAGCTGCTTGAAAAGGGGTTTATAAGGCAGAGTTTTCTGAATGGGTTGCTCCAGTAGTGTTCACAACCAAAGCGGACGGTTCACTTTGCCTATGCATTGATTATAGGGAGCTAAACAAGCTGACCAAGAAGAATAGGCACTCACTTCCAAGAATAGACTACTTGTTCGATCAGCATGTAGGTGCATCAGTTTTCTCCCAACTGGATATGGCTACCGGGTTTCATCAGCTAAGAGTGGCTGAAGACAGCATTGATAAGACCGCGTTCAGAACCCCGAATGGTTTCTTCGAATGGCTTGTCATGCCTTTCGGCTTGACAAACACACCTGCTTATTTCGTTGACTTGATGAGTAGGGTGTTCCGGGAATTCCTTAATAAGTTTGTGGTCGTCTTCGTAGATGACTCGAAGAATGAGGAATAGCATGCTCTGCATTTAAGGGAAGTCATGGATACCCTTTGTGCACATCAATTGAAAGCCAAATTCTCCAAATGCCATTTTTAGAGAGAAGAAGTAAGGTTTCTTGGACATGTGGTGTAGAAAGAGGGGATAGCTGTGGACCCCGCAAAAGTAGTTGTGGTGGAAGATTGGAAGGTTCCACGGAATGCTACCGAAGTCCGAAGCTTTCTCAGGCTAGCGGGCTTTTACCGAAATTTCATCAAAGACTTTGCAAAAATTCCAGCTCCACTTACAAGGTTGACGAAGAAGAACTTAACTTTCACTTGGGATTTGGACTGCGATGTTGCTTTCCAACGTTTGAAGAGGGCTCTAACAATAGCCCTCATTTTGACAATGCCTAATGGGAGCAAGATGTTTACAATATACACGGATGCATGTGGTACAGGACTAGGCGTTGTTTTGATGAAAGAAGGGAAGAGAGTAGCTTATGGTCGAATACAGTTGAAAGTACATGAGAAAAACAACCCAACCCACGATCTAGAGTTGACTGCCATTGTTTTTCGCTTAAGTCTTGGCGCCATTATCTCGTAGGTGATAAGTTTGAATTGTATACTGACCATAATCATTGAAGTACCTTTTCTCGTAGAAACATCTCGATCTAAGACAACAAAGATGTTTGGAGTTTCTTGCCTCATACGACTTTTAGATTTCCTATACCCCTGGCAAGGGTAATGTAGTAGCGGACGCCTTGAGTAGAAAGAAGCTGATATTAAGCTCTCTCTTTGTAGAAAGGCAAAGCTTGGAATTCATAGCAAACTTTGATTTTAGACCCTCCTCTGAATTTGTTCCTAGTTTGTTGGCAACGCTAGAGGTGCGGCCTACTTTGTTGGACTCAATAGGAACCGCGCAACGTGAAGACCCTCAGCTAGTTGATGTGATAGATTAGCTAATTACGGGTGATACTTTTAGTCACCTCAATAGATACTCCATCAATGATAAGGGTTGGTTGAGATGGGATGGAAGGCTATGCGTCCCACAAGCAAGGGATTTGGTGAAGATGGTTCTCGAAGAAGCACACCATTCCAAGTTGACCATACACCCAGGTGGAGATAAGATGTATGAAAACCTTAAAAGGGTTTTCTTTTTGAATGGCATGAAGAGGGATGTAGCTAAATTCGTTTCTTAGTGCATGATATGCAAGCAAGTCAAGGCAGAGAAGAAGAAGCCTGGTGGTTTGCTTCATCCTCTAGAGGTCCCACAGTGGAAATGGGATAGTATTTCGATGGACTTTGTTGATGGGTTGCCTAGGTCAAGAAAGTATTTGGATAATAGTGGACAGACTCACAAAAAGCGCTCACTTTATGCTTGAGGACTGCCTCATCGTTAGCATTTATTTATATTAAAGAGATAGTTCGACCCCATTGGATACCCTCCAGCATAGTGAGTCATCGAGACCCTATTTTACGAGTGAGTTTTGGAGGAGTTTGCAAGACGCTATAGGCACACATCTATTCTTAAACATGGCCTATCACCCTCAAACAGATGGTCAGATGGAAAGGGTGAACATAGTACTAGAAGATCTTTTGAGACTATGCATTCTTGACTTTGGAGGACCATGGGAGGATCATCTTCCTTTGCTGGAATTTGATTACAACAATAGCTACCAAGCCACCATAGGAAAGGAACCCTTCGAAGCTTTATATGGAAGATCATGCCGATCACCAACTTGTTGGTGGGAGTCTACAGACAAGCTCATGCTTGGGCCAGACATGATTAGAGAAACTTCATAGAAAGTGGACTTGATACGAAGAAGGATGAAGACTGCCCAAGATAGACCGAAGTCCTACACAGACAAAAGAAGGTCCGACCTTGAGTTTGAGGTTGGGGACAAGGTGTTCCTTAAAGTATCTCCTTTGAGGAATGTCATTCGCTTTGGGTCCGTAGGAAAGTTGGCACCAAGATTTGTAGGACCATTTCCTATCATTGAAAAGATTGTGACGATGGCTTACAAAGTAAAGCTTCCCGAAAGACTGGCTGGAGTACATAATGTTTTTCATGTTTCTCAACTACGAAAGTGCTTACATGAGTCTGTGGAAGTTGTGGAGCTAAGCATACTAGAGGAAGTAGAAGTGGAACAAGAAGCGGCTGTGAGAAGAGTTCCAACTCATATCTTGGGAACATAAGTTAAAAAGCTACGCAACCGTGGAGTCAAGCTTGTTAAAGTTCAATGGAGCGACGCCGAGGAAGACGTGACTTGGGAGACTAAGGCCAAAATACATGCAGCCTACCCTTTTCTTTTTGAGGGTACATCTTTGATCTCTTCCTCCTTAAGTTTATGCATGCTTGTTTCTACCTTTTTAGTATATCTCCTCAGTCATATTATTTATCCTTAGGTAGAAATCAATGGATGTAAACATGTATTTGAAACATGTTATGATTGATGGTTGCAAGTGGTTGCTCGTGGATGCATACACACGCACATTAGGTGTTAGATCAGCTCAGTCACTTTCATATTGCATATACATATATGTATTTGTATATGGATTGAAACCTGATGTCTTATCATATGGACGTGGCATTTGTATGAATGATTGTGCACACATGTAGAATTTCGAGTACGAATAATTGCATACATAATGGACTCATGACACTGACATAATTTGCATTAAGGATGTCAACTGAATCAGTAGACTGCCTGACTTTGTATTAGATAAGGACATGTACACACACTATGCATATGATCATGAAAGCATTAGAAGTCTTTTAAGGACAATGGATGCCTGTGTTTGATGGTTGAGTACATGGACGATTGGATGGTACGATATACATTCTTCTTGACTTGAAGAATTCGAGGACGAAATCCTTTAAGGAGGGGAGAATGTAACACCCCGTATTTTCTATGAACATTAAAGTAACGAATTAAAGAATACTTATTTTAAAATGTGAGAATTAAGGGAAACGGGTTAGGCCATTGCGTTCATCTCGGATTTTGGTTAAGATTGAGTCCGAGTTTGCGTGAATTGGACTTCGTATGAAGAAGGTATGGCCTTTAGAAGTTTTAGGAATTTAAATAAATTAAGACAGCTTGAATTAAAGTTCAAAATTCAAATTCAAACATAGAAGCGGGCAGGGCGGGAATTTTCCCGCCCCAGGCCAGGTCGACCTCCCCCCATACAGGTCGACCTGGGGGTCGACCTGGGTGTCGACCTGCCCCTTGGGCAGATTTAAACAGTGACGAATTATGACTCTTTGTTGAGTCATTAGGGCTTGTGCGGAAATTTATGGTTGGTTCTATTTGGTGTGGATGGCTATGATTGTTCCTAGGTTAATCTAACGGCTCTTATTAAATCAAAATTCTATATAAGCAACCTCAACCCTCAAACTCTAATCATACAAACTCATACCAAGAGCCGTCATGCTGTCAATTGTCAACCTGGAGTGGCCGCCGACCTCCACCAACTAGAAGCAAGTTAGAGACAACGAATCAAATCAAATCAAATCAAGCCTAAATCTTAAGAACAAATTACTCTACACCAAAGGAACGCTAATCAGTTTTAGAAAACAGATCCCAGAACTCAAGACTTTCTTCTCGTTTGTAAGTACTGTTAGAGTTTATGCCCTAGAGGAAATCCATTTGATGAGATTGATAATAATGTTGTTGTTGTTATTTTATTTGGAATAAAATAATATTCTATTATATTATATTTACTGCGTGATATAAATATTAATATAATAGAACTCCTTAGAACTATAATACGGAATTATATAATTCGAGTAAGACTTGAATTTGAGATTATATAATACGATAAGTATTATAATTCTTAAATGCCCCTCGTCGAGTTTTATTCTTTATATAGGACAACAATAAAGTGTTGAGACAAGTATATTGATTGACTGATGATCACATCTCGTTGATCATTAATATACGTGATATTAAAGTCAAGATATAAATACGTATTAGAGAACAGCGTATTAGGCTGACCCACCATGAGATAACTACATGGAATATAATCAACAATATCATAAGTTGTTCTCATAGTGACAGTGATGTAATGCTCCTCAGACCTGAAATCATTATAATTTTATTCGAGGATATTTGTGTTTTGACATCATCTAAAGTTATTTCGTAACAGAGTAATGATAACGGGGATTATTGGATATATCTCGAATCGAATGAAAATTATAAATGATCTAGATGGAATTTAACCCTACGATATATTCATAGTGATATCCATGGGCCTCTTGATTGAGTGAGACTGTGAAATGCATGGGCGTGCTGAAATATTGATTTGTTTTAAACAGTCTACTCATCGATCAAGAAAATCGGATTAAATTATAATGAGGATGATACGATCCATGCCTCTAGTTTAATCCTGGATATATTGGTTAAAAGGATTATATTACATTGATACACTGGTCACGAAAGGTTATATCGAATCATCAATATCATTATTATAACTTGGGTAGCAGCGACATATTGCTAGATGCCAATCACTGTTTATGATTTTAAATACGATTTGAAATCATTGCCAACGTTGTAATAACCTATAGGGTCACAGAAATAGAACGTAATAAAGGGAAAAACATTTATTGGATAAATAAAATATCAATCTATTGATATTTTATTTAGCATTGAATTAGTATACCGGTGGAATGTCCTTATTTTGAGTACACGTTTGTTTTAAAAGGAAA
The DNA here is from genome assembly GCA_030737875.1 of Allium sativum. Classification (NCBI taxonomy): domain Eukaryota; kingdom Viridiplantae; phylum Streptophyta; class Magnoliopsida; order Asparagales; family Amaryllidaceae; genus Allium; species Allium sativum. The sequence goes on from CM060924.1 coordinate 15,573,833, forward strand.
ACCGTTCCTTTTATATAAAGACACGTGAACCAAATTAAAAGAGATTAGATCAGAACAAAAAAAAGATACTCCCTCGAAAACCTAATTCTCCCAATAATGGCGGCTAGCACCAAGCCCACTTCTCCGAACTTTGATTCAATCAGAGATTTGGATACGTTCTTGTGGATACATATAGAGGTTCGACATATGACGAACTAGATGTTTCAATTTACCTCCAACTCCACTCGGATTTGCGGATTCAACAGTGATCTGGTATGATTTTATTTTTGATTTGTTATAATTTCACATAGATCCATTAATAAATAGTTCAGATTTATTAATTTGGGTTATGATTTTGATTGAATATACCCTACAGTGGTATCAGAGCCAGGTTCTGCAAAATTAGCATTTTGATTTTAGTTCTAGGTCACGTATGTTTGATTTCGTGAATTGTAGATCTCATAGAATCGAGATATAAACCTATGTTCGTTGTTGATTTGAATATCTTCCAATGTATATGTGTTTGATACATATTATAAGTTATGTATTATTCAACATTACATATAATCTGTTCCAGTAGATTTTTATTAATCCACTATTATTCTATTAACTGTATTTGATACGTATTACAAAATTGTTTTACATAATATACATATATGTGGGTTTTATATATGATATAAAATCATTTATAGGAAATTAGAAATGTTAAATTATTTTAATATTCCTAATTAATATACTTTGGAACCTAAAAAATTAATCAAAATTCATTTCTTTTGATTAATCAAGAATATAAATCCTTTTGATCAAATTTTGTATGACCTTTTAAATCTGTCAATTAAAGTATTTACTATTTTGGATTAGGTCTGAAATAGTTATGTTATGTACAGATCAATTTGTTTGAATCTGTGAAACTGTTTGAATCATGATATTTTGTAAAATTGTTTTCTAATATTGATTGAGAAATGCCAAGACTGTTACTATTTTCAATGTGATTGACATTTCCTATATATATATATATAAAGATATATATATATATATACCATTGTGTATACTGTCAGATGTTAAACTGTTTTGGAACTGATTTATACTAGAGGATATCAATTAGTTTAAGTGATCATTTTGAATATATATATACATAAAGATATTTAAATGATTTTGTTGTACAAATCTGATTTTTATAATTTTATTATATATATATATATATATATATATTTAACAGACAATTGTTCTAAAAGGGGCATAGTGGCATGTTCTACATAATACCGTTTCGATTGATATATACATATACACATATTGAATTAACTAAAAAAAATTCATATATAAGTGCCCAGATGATAATTGGAGTTTAATGGATATATTGGACATATACATTAAATTTGCACTACATTAATTACACTTTTTCAACAAATGAGTTTTGCTGATTGGTTTATTAAATATTTGTGAAATGTCACATAATATGCAAATTTCATATTTTGATCGGATCTATGTTATACACATGTATAGTATAGGTCAAAATACACTTATATATATGAATATAAGAATCTGATAAGATCAGATTTCTTTGGATTTGAAAGAATCAAAAATACACTTATATACATGTGATGTGTTTACTTACAGTTCCTGGAATTTTAAATCACACCATGTATTTATTTATATATTTGATATATATATATATATGTATGTATATATGTATGTATGTATGTATCTGTTGCAAATGTTGTTTGCAATTTAAATCTCTGTATCATACACATCTTATGATGTGTCAGATGGCAAGTTCAAATCATGTAAACATTTTGTTAGTTTATATACATATATGGTATTTTATTTGACATACATTTGAAAGTTTTTTCTTATGGAAATAAAAACCAAAATAGGAATAAAATAAATGTTATTTTATTCTTAACAAACAAGCTATTTGATAGTCATTCTTTTATTACATGTATACTATTAATTGAATGTTTATATGTATATAAGTAAATATTGACAGATCTTAGCTTTGAAAAACTAAATCAAATCAGTTTGATTTTGATGTGAATGTTATTGACTTAATATTTTGTAGTGTATATTGTCAAATGAATTGATCATATCTTGATGTAATGGCCGCGGATTTTCGACCCAGAAAATCAACATAAATACACTGTCAATTACTCGAGCATCGAAAATACCGGGACATTAATAGAAGAATTTAGATGATGAGATAGATAAGATAGAACTAATAGAATAGAAGAAGAAGAACTCAACTGAACAGAATCAGAGTAAACACGAAACTCACAGCGGAACGAATAAAGTATGTTATATAACAAAACTTTGAAATACAAAATCTGAATTTGTACTTACATATCATATCAGAGTACAATACATCATGTCACAGCGGAAATAATCTCTAAATAACTAGTGGTGAAGCTTCCTGCTTTGAGCTCCTCCAAGTGTATCTGTAAAAAACCTGAAACACTTGTCCGTACAAATTTGGGCACCCAAGAGTTTAGGGAAAACAAACAAAATAAACTCTAGATCCGTCATGGGACTTGTGTGAGTAAATTCCAACCATACTGTTTAACTTGAAAATCCTTTTGAAAGAAAAGGATAATAGTAAGACCAGCCCACAACTAACACGGACGACCTTACTATAACCCAACTAATTTGATATCAAATCCAGTGATATTATAATAATGTCTAAACAAATAAATAATCAAGTACAGAACGCTTGCATCTCACGTTCCACATATATAGTATAAAATCGAAAACCGCAGGGCACTTATTGGAGATTGGATTCCAACCGACAAGGTGTGGGAGCACCTTCCGATCAGTGTACTCTAGAGGGTATACACTGCAGGTTCAACAAGATCGTCTTGCAACCCGGCCACACATGACCGCCCACTCATTTAGCTTGAGTGTAGCGAATGTATTGCCACCACGGTTGTTTGCCATCCAACCGTAATCCGAAGATGCAGAATCGAAAAGAAGAACAAATATGAATTTTCTCTAAATCGGTGACAATACACCCTGCTTGGGTATGACCCAACTAGCCATGCTGCCCAGCCCAACTTCTGTCATATCCGGTTTGTGAGGCTAGAGGCTACGTCTATCTTCAGAACATTTGATCACCATTCACTTTGAATGCCACATCGTCAAACCCGTCAATTCACTAATCGATTTCCAAAAATATCACGGGTATAAAAGCTGAGAGGAACGAATTCCTCCGCCACCAGACGTAATACCTTTAAGAGATCAACTGTGCGTGATTTGTCAGGTATACTCTGTCAGACACTCGTCCATACAAGTTGTCCTGGGACTGGACAAACAGAAAGCACCATTATAGAACTGGACGACCTATGCACTTCACTCCGTCTTCAATTATTTTCAGTAGCATCTAATTCGCAGCACTTGTGCCTAAAAGGAGTGGTTTTCAGATAATATATCCAACCGGACTCTCCGTATTGACAACGATGGTCAAAACACTTTGATAGTCGGTTATTTAACTATCGAAGTAAAAACAATCATCCATTAACAAACACTGACCCTTTTATTTAATACTAACTTTCTAGTTTCCCTTATTTTATAAACTCTTCCTTACTTCCCTTCACTTCTACTCTATTAGTTCCTCGTTATAAATCGGTAAGTGAATAAATTTCTATGTATCAACCCCGAAGGCCGAAACCAACATCAGATTGACGCCTCGAAAGTTACTCAACTCAACCAACGTACAACGGGTTCTAATTTTTTTAAAACTATATCACTTTCCTTATCATGCTCAGTATATCTTTTTAAAACATTATAACTTATCGACTCACTTTGAAACCGTTATACTTTAACTGATGCAATATGCTGCTATATTTTCCTTTATAACTAATGCAATACGCTGCTGTATTATCATTTATAACTACTGCAATACGCTGCTATATTCTTTTTTTTTGACTAATGGAATATGCTGCTATATTTCTTTTTATAACTAATGGAATACGCTGTTATATTCTCTTTTATAGCTACTGCAATACGTTGTTATATACTCTTTTATAACTGCTGCAATACGCTGCTATATTCTCTTTTATAACTACTGCAATACGCTACTGTATTTTCCTTTATAACTAAATATTGATTTCCTATTCTAGTATAATTTGTTGGTTTAAAACTAAATATTAACTATTCTATCAGATTATAATTCCTAAAATAATTTACTTTAATACGTTCGACATCGTCGAATTTTAGTTCTAATTCCTATTAATGTTATTTACGTTCAGACCGTGTATACATATATAATATAAAACAAACAGTACATACAAATATTGAGGAATCCAGTTTGATTCCTCTGACCGGTTTCCTGTATCCACAGATGTTAGCCACAATAAATATCATCGATTTCATATCATTATGAAATATCAGTGTTCAATCGTCGTTTTAGATAAATAACGGTTTCAACCAATTTAATTGTAATCGGCCATCACACAGCATTCAATCAAAATTAAAATATAATCATAATATTTTAAAATAAATCAGAGTTAGTGAGTTTACTCACCTTGGCGCGTTAACCGTTAATAACAATTTGCGTCGGTCGATTAAACCAGACGTTAAATTCTGTCGTGCTTCAAATTGCTTCAAACCGACTTCATAGCGTTGTCCGCTTTCATGCGAATCCAAAGCGACAAGTTTGTTCCTACTCTTCGTTCATGATGTCCAACTACTGTTGCTTCTCCATGTAGAATAAAGTCAGTCCATTTTCTAATCAACCAGGTCCACCCCTCGTCACAAACAAACTCCCACCAGCTACTAGTCAATGCCGCATTACTAGAAGGTCGTCGTCGGCCGATCAATCTCCTTCGCACCAGTCCCTATCCCATCTTCATGTATACTATCAACTGCTCCTTTTCACCATTTCAGCCCACCGTAAGTTTATACACTAATCCTCACTTACACTCCTTCCCCTTATCACTGGTGTTGTTACCGGTTCCTGCAAACCAGAAACTCACAAAAGCCTCCACTATTCACTCGCGGCTTCACCATTCACTCCCGGCTCGCGAGCCTTTCATCTTCATTACATTTCATCACTTATATTGCCGATGTCAAACTGTTCGTGACGCTAGACAACCCTTCTCCAACAAAAACCCTGCTCTTCCTATTTATATAACTCTAACCGCTTGCTCAGTACAAAAGAAAACACTTCATGCTGAAGATTTCCTTGCTTTTGAATCAGCTCCAGGCATTTGGAAACCCCACTGCATGCTCCGACATTCATCCTTCCCCTTTTCATTGATATGCCACGCTTCATTTGCTTTCACACCAAACACAGTAGCATCACCCACAATTTACACATACGCAACTGTACACCACCATTTTGATCCACTCACAACACACCTTCCTCATTATTTCATCCCATCATGGCCGCATATTCCACCTGCCATGCTTCGACCAATACAAGAACTCACGCCTGTGCATCAATGATGCTTCTTAAATGTGGTGGCCGTGCTCCTTCCAACTGCTCTCTCCTCTGAGTCCTTTTGTACCCTTCAGCCAATACAAGAACCACCACTTTAGATAACTAACTCAACTCAACTAATTCTTCCGCAAAACAAACTCTTGAACACGTCAGAAACAATGCTCCACCCTTTACTCCCCATGACCCATTCTTCTTATTAGTTCTTCATTATAAAACATGGCCCAGGAATTTTTATTTCACCTTTTGCCACTAACTCTCGCATGCTACCGAGAAGCCACACGCCAAATACATCCCACCTGTCCATGTTTTCATCCCTTTTATACCCCTCTACATGTAGATTCTCTACCGACTTCATACTCACTTCAGATCTCGTCCAATTTACCACTTCACTTTCACGATTTGATGGATCTCCATACCAAACACATCGCACAGCAGCTCCTTCTTTCCACCCTTATTCATTAATGATTTTGAAATGGACCCATCCTTATGTTTTCCCACCCTCTCGCAACGCTACAATGGAAGTAGCGTAAGCTTACTTTGCCAAATCGTAACCGAATACCTTACTTATCCTCACAAACTGCTCACCGGAACATGCGAGCCTAGCTTGCTGCGCTAACAGTGTTTTTAGAGGAAAGAGAAGAAGAGGCATTTTTCAGAAGATGGATATGAAAATAAACGAGCAGCATGTACTTACAGGAGAAAGATAATAGGATAACTATATTTTTTAACTAGCTTACGTGAGGGGTATGGTTCATTTAATTCTGCTGAAGACTAAACATAGGGTATGTTTAGGTGTTGTTAACCTTAGACTGTACTGGAGCTAAGCCATAGGCAGAGGACGTGTACGCAACATCTTTGCTAAGTCAAAGTCTTCTCTCTTGGATCCTTCATGTCGGCATCAACTCATAGAGTTTTCCTTTACATATATTTGATTTAGTTTTTAGGGTGGTGTCAGCATTGTAGGTTATGGTGGAACACGAAAACTTAGCATGTGCGTTAGTCTATATATTTACAGTAGCTTTAGGGGATGGCCTGTTGATAGATGGATTGATAATTCATGCTTGTTGGGAAAGATGAAATAGAGTATGGTTCTCACGTTTATGTATATGATAGCATAATAGGGTATGGCGCATTAGATTTTTAGTATATTTTGATTTTGAGTTTTGTCTTACATTAGATATCCATTCGGGGTATCCATTACATAAAATTTCATCTGTGTCCGGGCTGCTATGGACAAAAGTAAGATTATGGTCGTGTTCAGCAAGGTGTCACGATCCCAAAAATATTATAATACTGGTAGTCTGACTAATATTTTGAAACCCCGAAATATCGATACAGGGTGCAAAATACTCCAAATAAAAAGTTTCATATTTAATTAATTAAAAATTACAATAAAATTCTAAAAATTAAATTATCACTATGTCTCAGAAGAACCTTGCCCAAATTCGTATCCAATATCTAGTTATTTCAAATAAACCGTTATGGCCAAAAACGAATATGGCGTTATTTTTCTGAATATTTAATTTTGACATATCTTGCAATCCATACAACGAAATCTCCATATTCCACTTCCGTTAGAAAAATACAGTTCAACAGATTCCACCATTTCTTGTTTTGCAGAAATCCGATTCATAACGAATCCTGTACGCTCAGTTGAAGTTCAAAACGTTAAATTACGAACTACACCGTCGTTATGTACTCGATTATATTTAATATATATTTTTATACGTTCAACTTCGTTTTAATTAATATATAAATCCATATATATTACGAATTCAATATTTAAACTGATTTAATATTTAAATATAAACCGTAAAAATGCGGGACGTTACAGTCCTTCCCCCTTAAAAGAATTTCGTCCCCGAAATTACTAAGATAGAAAAATGCTATAAACCCCTTTATAACTTGGTTAATATCTTTTATTTTACTTCTCAGTTTCAGTTTTCAATTGAACTAATTAATTATTTCAATATATTTAACTTCGAATTTCAGAATTCAGAATTCAGATTCCTGGGTTTTTATCTCAAATCCGTTTGAAATCATATACATATATATTCATAACATAGCAATTCAAAACATTTGAATTTCTGAACAACTTATTTCAAAACAAAATCTTTGGTAGTAATCCGTCACTTAGAGACTCGAAAATGAACACTGATAATGCTACAGTCATCATCAGAATTATTTTCCAGCTATCGAAGTGAGTTCAATACTATATTACTTCAATCACTTTTATTTTGAAATTACTTCAAAATATCCTTTACAAATGCTTGGAAAAATTTTCCGAATTCACCCATGATCTTAAAATTTTAATTCAAATTCCATTTACAAACATTTTTCACGTTTCAGAATTTTAATTCAATTCTGGTTTAAATTTCATATTTAATTCCATTATAATCTTAGTCGATTACAACCAACATATCTAATATATAATAATTTCCAATATATATACATACCTTTTTATATCAAAATATATTTGGGTAAAATTATTTTATTTACCCTTCTTTTAAAACAATACGATGTCGAATCTCTCTATCCAAGCGTTTGTAAATCCCTATCGACCTCGTCCGCTAAACGCGTCGATCTGGAATTTATATACCACTTAACAGATCAACCAACACAATATAAAACAGTTTATATATTGATTACAAATACGCGCTCATATATATGCACTCAACTCAATCTAGAGTATTACTAACTCCATCTCTATTGAGTCACGCCACAGAGCCAAGGTAATCACTTAACCTGTAGCTCTGATACCAACTGTAATGGCCGCGGATTTTCGACCCAGAAAATCAACATAAATACACTGTCAATTACTCGAGCATCGAAAATACCGGGACATTAATAGAAGAATTTAGAGGATGAGATAGATAAGATAGAACTAATAGAATAGAAGAAGAAGAACTCAACTGAACAGAATCAGAGTAAACACGAAACTCACAGCAGAATGAATAAAATATATTATATAACAAAACTTTGAAATACAAAATCTGAATTTGTACTTACATATCATATCAGAGTACAATACATCATGTCACAGCGGAAATAATCTCTAAATAACTAGTGGTGAAGCTTCCTGCTTTGAGCTCCTCCAAGTGTATCTGTAAAAAACCTGAAACACTTGTCTGCCTGTACAAATCTGGGCACCCAAGAGTTTAAGGAAAACAAACAAAATAAACTCTGGGTCAGTCATGGTACTGGTGTGAGTAAATTCCAACCATACTGTTTAACTTGAAAATCCTTTTGAAAGAAAAGGATGATAGTAAGACCAGCCCACAACTAACATGGACGACCTTACTATAACCTAACTAATTTGATGTCAAATCCAGTGATATTATAATAATGTCTAAACAAATAAATAATCAAGTAGCAGAACGCTTGCATCTCACGTTCCACATATATAGTATAAAATCGAAAACCGCAGGGCGCTTATTGGAGATTGGATTCCAACCGACAAGGTATGGGAGCACCTTCCGATCAGTGTACTCTAGAGGGTATACACTGCAGGTTCAACAAGAACGTCTTGCAACCCGGCCACACATGACCGCCCACTCATTTAGCTTGAGTGTAGCGAATGTATTGCCGCCACGGTTGTTGGCCATCCAACCGTAATCCGAAGATACGGAATCGAAAAGAAGAACAAATATGAATTTTCTCTAGATCGGTGACAATACACCCTGCTTGGGTATGACCCAACTAGCCATGATGCCCAGCCCAACTTCTGTCATATCCGGTTTGTGAGGCTAGAGGCTACGTCTATCTTCAGAACATTTGATCACCATTCACTTTGAATGCCACATCGTCAAACCCGTCAATTCACTAATCGATTTCCAAAAATATCACGGGTATAAAAGCTAAGAGGAACGAATTCCTCCGCCACCAGACGTAATACCTTTAAGAGATCAACTGTGCGTGATTTGTCAGGTATACTCTGTCAGACACTCGTCCATACAAGTTGTCCTGGGACTGGACAAACAGAAAGCACCATTATGGAACTGGACGACCTTTGCACTTCACTCTGTCTTCAATTATTTTCAGCAGCATCTAATTCGCAGCGCTTGTGCCTATACGGAGTGGTTTTCAGATAATATATCCAACCGGACTCTCCGTATTGACAACGATGGTCAAAACACTTCGATAGTCGGTTATTTAACTATCGAAGTAAAAACAATCATCCATTAACAAACACTGACCCTTTTATTTAATACTATCTCTTCCTTACTTCACTTCTACTCTATTAGTTCCTCGTTATAAATCGGTAAGTGAATAAATTTCTAAGTATCAACCCCGAAGGCCGAAACCAACATCAGATTGACGCCTCGAAAGTTACTCAACTCAACCAACGTACAACGGGTTCTAATTTCTTTAAAACTATATCACTTTCCTTATCATGCTCAGTATATCTTTTTAAAACATTATAACTTATCGACTCACTTTGAAACCGTTATACTTTAACTAATGCAATATGCTGCTATATTTTCCTTTATAACTAATGCAATACGCTGCTATATTCTCTTTTATAACTACTGCAATACGCTGCTGTATTCTTTTTTTTGACTAATGGAATATGCTGCTATATTTCTTTTTATAACGAATGGAATACGCTGTTATATTCTCTTTTATAGCTACTGCAATACGCTGTTATATACTGTTTTATAACTGCTGCAATACGCTGCTATATTCTCTTTTATAACTACTGCAATACGCTGCTGTATTTTCCTTTATAACTAAATATTGATTTCCTATTCTAGTATAATTTGTTGGTTTAAAACTAAATAGTAACTATTCTATCAGATTATAATTCCTAAAATAATTTACTTTAATACGTTCGACATCGTCGAATTTTAGTTCTAATTCCTATTAATGTTATTTACTTTCAGACCGTGTATATATATATAATATAAAACAAACAGTACATACAAATATTGAGGAATCCGGTTTGATTCCTCCAACTGGTTTCATGTATCCACAGATGTTAGCCACAATAAATATCATCGATTTCATATCATTATGAAATATCAGTGTTCAATCGTCAGTTAAGATAAATAACGGTTTCAACCAATTTAATTGTAATCAGCCATCACACAGCATTCAATCAATATTAAAATATAATTATAATATTTTAAAATAAATCAGAGTTAGTGAGTTTACTCACCTTGGCGCGTTAACCGTTAATAACGATTTGCATCGGTCGATTAAACCAGACGTTAAATTCTGTCGTGGTTCAAATTGCTTCAAACCGACTTCATAGCGTTGTCCGCTTTCATGCGATTCCAAAGCGACAAGTTTGTTCCTACTCTATGTTCATGATGTCCAACTACTGTTGCTTCTCCATGTAGAATAAAATCAGTCCATTTTCCAATCAACCAGATCCACCGCTCGTCACAAACAAACTCCCACCAGCTACTAGTCAATGCCGCATTACCAGAAGGTCGTCGTCGGCCGATCAATCTCCTTTACACCAGTCCCTATCCCATCTTCATGTATACTATCAACTACTCCTTTTCACCATTTCAGCCCACCGTAATTTTATACACTAATGCTCACTTACACTCCTTCCACTTATCATTGGTGTTGTTACCGGTTCCTGCAAACCAGAAACTCACAAAAGCCTCCACTGTTCACTCGCGGCTTCACCATTCACTCCCGGCTCGCGAGCTTTTCATATTCATTACGTTTCATCACTTATATTGCCCATGTCAAACTGTTCGTGACGCTAGACAACCCTTCTCCAACAAAAAACCCTGCTCTTCCTATTTATATAACTCTAACCGCTTGCTCAGTACAAAAGAAAACATTTCATGCTGAAGATTTCCTTTCTTTTGAATCAGCTCCAGGCATTTGGAAACCCCACTGCATGCTCCGACATTCATCCTTCCCCTTTTCATTGATATGCCACGCTTCATTTGCTTTCACACCAAACACAGTAGCATCACCCACAATTTACACATACGCAACTGTACACCACCATTTTGATCCACTCACAACACACCTTCCTCATTATTTCATCCCATCATGGCCGCATATTCCACCTTCCACGCTTCGACCAATACAAGAACTCACGCCTATGCATCAGTGATGCTTCTTAAACGTGGTGGTCGTGCTCCTTCCAACTGCTCTTTCCTCTGAGTCCTTTTGTACCCTTCAGCCAATACAAGAACCACCACTTTAGATAACTAACTCAACTCAACTAATTCTTCCACAAAACAAACTCTTGAACACGTCAGAAACAATGCTCCACCCTTTACTCCCCATGACCCATTCTTCTTATTAGTTCTTCATTATAAAACATGGCCCAGGCATTTTCATTTCACCTTTTGCCACTAACTCTCGCATGCTACCGAGAAGCCACACGCCAAATACATCCCACCTGTCCATGTTTTCATCCCTTTTATACCCCTCTGCATGTAGATTCTCCAACGACTTCATACTCACTTCAGATCTCGACCAATTTACCACTTCACTTTCACGATTTGATGCATCTCCATACCAAACACATCGCACAGCAGCTCCTCCTTTCCACCTTTATTCACTAATGATTTCGAAATGGACCCATCCTTATGTTTTTCCACCCTCTCGCAACGCTACAAGGGAAGTAGCATAAGCTTACTTTGCCAAATCGTAACCGAATACCTTACTTATCCTCACAAACTGCTCACCGGAATATGCGAGCTTAGCTTGCTGCGCTAACAGTGTTTTTAGAAGAAAGAGAAGAAGAGGCAGTTTTCAGAAGATGGATAAGAAAATAAACGAGCAGCATGTACTTATAGGAGAAAGAGCATAGGATAACTATATTTTTAAACTAGCTTACATGAGGGGTATGGTTCATTTAATTCTGCTGAAGACTAAACATAGGGTATGGTTAGGTGTTGTTAACCTTAGACTGTACTGGAGCTAAGCAATAGGCAGAGGACGTGTACGCAACATCTTTGCTAAGTCAAAGTCTTCTCTCTTGGATCCTTCATGTCGGCATCAACTCATGGAGTTTTCCTTTACATATATTTGATTTAGTTTTTAGGGTGGTGTCAGCATTGTAGGTTATGGTGGAACACGAAAACTTAGCATGTGCGTTAGTCTATATATTCACAGTAGCTTTAGGGGATGGCCTGTTGATAGATGGATTGATAATTCATGCTTGTTGGGAAAGATGAAATAGAGTATGGTTCTCACGTTTATGTATATGATAGCATAATAGGGTATGGCGCATTAGATTTTTAGTATATTTTGATTTTGAGTTTTGCCTTACATTAGATATTCATTCGGGGTATCCGTTGCATAAAATTTCGTCTGTGTCCGGGAGGCTATGGACAAAAGTAAGATTATGGTCGTGTTCAGCGAGGTGTCACGATCCCAAAAATATAATAGTACCGGTAGTCTGACTAATAATTTGAAACCCCGAAATATCGATACAGGGTGCAAAATACTCCAAATAAAAAGTTGCATATATAATTAATTAAAAATTACAGTAAAATTCTAAAAATTAAATTATCACTATGTCTCAAAAGAACCTTGCCCAAATTCGTATCTGATATCTAGTTATTTCAAATAAACCGTTATGGCCAAAAACGAATATGGCGCTGTTTTTCTAAATATTTAATTTTGACATATCTTGCAATTCATACAACGAAATCTCCATTTTCCACTTCCGTTAGAAAAATACAGTTCAACAGATTCCACCATTTCTGGTTTTGCAGAAATCCGATTTATAACGAATCATGTATGCTCAGTTGAAGTTCAAAACGTTAAATTACGAACTGCAGCGTCGTTATGAACTCGATTATATTTAATATATATTTTTATACGTTCAACTTCGTTTTATTTAATATATAAATCCATATATATTACGAATTCAATATTTAAACTGATTTAATATTCAAATATAAACCGATAAAAATGCGGGACGTTACACTTGATCCATATCATATTTTTTAATTCGGTTAGGCTGTTTCTATACTCTGTTTCTTTAAGTCAATATACATATGTCCATTTGTTTTGAAATGCACACTGATTTCTTTATAGCTTATTAGCTGCAGTATGAATATAATGTATATTCATAGTTAAAATTTGGTATATAAATGATTGATCCACCATGAACATCATCTGTATAATTTTGAGGTCTAGTAGATCATAAATGTGAAGTTTCTTTACTGCTATAAACACCCTCCATTTTATATAGAACCTATTGGAATTCAAATTCCTTGCATATGTTGTTAATGTATATATATGTGTGTACATATAAAACTGTGTGCATCCCGTGTCATTTAAGTTACAACTGCACGTGTTTATATTTATGAACAGGGGAGTCTTAAGTGTTGGATGAATAAGTTAAATTATTATTATTTTGACAGTTAAGGGCTACTTAGCTGAATTGGTTTTATTCTATGTGGTATTAGTATATGATACTAAAGAATGCTGTGAGTGTGTGTGTGTGTGTATATATATATATATTTCATGCCTGAAAAACTGCTTTGTTTGATATTATGAATTAAATCAATATATATGATTCAAACTGTTGATTCATTGTTTGGCTTGATGGTGTCTATTTTCCCAAAATACTCGAGTGTATCAGACAGCTTAAGTATTGTGAAAAGGGGAATAATGATTCCTGAATGGTTAAACACCATACTGGAAACCTGCATTCGTCTACTAGCATACAAATTTGTTTGTATTGCTTATTAATATATATATTTGATATATATATGTTTGAATTTGAACAATGACATACATATATGTATACATATATCATTGATATGTATATATGCACATAATGCGTAAATATTGCATTGTTTATTTTCAAATGAAATGAAAATCTGTTATCATACATTTATTCGTAAATGTTTGCAGATTCAGCCTTGTAACTCGGCGCAGTATGACTGAACTAGTTGGAACAAGAGTGGATATGTTGATGCAGGCATGGTCGAAATACCAATACCAAGTGAGACTTAGCAAGTTTATAGGAACTTGATCTATAGCACTGTGTATGAACTTCGAAGATAGACAACAAATTAGACTAAATTTATTGTCTTGTATATGTATGTTTTTATATTAGCATTGAGTCTAAATGTATGATGTTTATCAAGAATAGATATGTATATCTGTGACAAAGCAATTGTTTTGTTATATGATCAGACCCCACAATTTGTTATGAGTTAAATATTAAGTTTGAAACGTATTATATCTATTACTGAATATATATGAAGTCTGGTGTTGTTTGTTATGTGTTTTGTTTTAAATGCATGCTAAATTATTAGATACAGATGTATTAATGTGCCAATATTTCTACTATCCATTCCTATTCCAAAATTGTTCGAAATATTTGTGTTTCTATAGTGTTTTGGACAATGTATATCTAGATGATAGAAACTTTATAACATATTAACTTATAATGGTTATATAATGGGCCGAATATCATATAAATACGAATAATAAAATTGGTTAATGTAAAACTTGTGTTAAATAAGAATATTGTATTTGATAAAGAAGTTAAATAACCAATTGTTTTGAAATGTTCAAAAGCAATATGTAAGTATGATTCTTATATATGTATCACTGAATTTAAATACATATGCATATGGTTCATATATAACCTTACTTAAATCAAACTTATATTATGAATATAAAATACACATATTTTGATTTGTGTAAATAACTCAGATATTGTTTCCCATTACGAATTATAAAATTCCCTTTAAAGCAAATTTTTTTATATTTAGTCATGGTGACGTCTTCCAATAATAT
This sequence comes from Allium sativum, assembly GCA_030737875.1. NCBI lineage: Eukaryota > Viridiplantae > Streptophyta > Magnoliopsida > Asparagales > Amaryllidaceae > Allium > Allium sativum. The sequence continues at coordinate 15,588,984 of CM060924.1, forward strand.
ACTCATCACTGTCCAAAATCACTGGATGTAACTAACGCCAAAGCATTGTGCACTTTTTATTTTGGTTATATGCGATGGAGTGAAATGTAGTGCTCCAACACATTATTGGGTCTGACTTAACTAGGCTGCATAATACGATTATGGCCGTAGAGACAAATGCATGAATTATTCTATATTTTGAGCAAATGAATAATACTGAACAAAATATTCAACATGCGATCCAAGAGTTATATAGAAAATATAATTGACATAAGATGTCTACCTAAAAGGTTGTGTTTTGAGTTTAGCCAAAGTTGGGTCAAGGCATGACTAGATATGGATCGTGGAACACCATTATATGTATATAATGATTTACATATATAAATAGAGGGATGTTAATTTGAGTGGGAGCGTATTTTAGTTTCAATTACATATTTATGTTAATATAAATTATGATAAGTGGAACTGGACTGCAGATAAAACTTTCAACATGAAAAGTGCTTGGAATGCATGCAGAAGTGTAGAGCCTACAGTGGATTGGAAATGTGTTGTGTGGAACAGACTTATCCCACCTAAGCTATCACATAACATGTATAAAATCCTATTGCATCGATTACCTACAAGAGATAGGTTACTAAAATGGAACATCATAGCTGAAAACATCTGCCCTCTTTGTGAAAAATGCGAAGAAAATCATCACCATCTATTCTTTGAATGTGAATATTCAACAAACTTAATCAGCCGCATTCAAGAGAAATACAAAATCAGGGAGAAATCAAGCAAACTACAACAAATCATGAATTACCTGACTGGCAATTGGTCGAAGATAGACGCAGAAATAAAAGAATACAGCGTTAGCATTATATCTGCAAGTTGGTGGTTATGGAACGAGCGTAACAGAAGGATTTTTCACAACAAAAGAAGATTAGTACAAGAAATCATTAAACTAAACGAGGAAGAAGTTAAATTGACACTTAAATGTCGCAAGAACGACCGTACGTCAGGTAGGGGAGCACCACCATCTGATACTGGAGCTGTGGATCCACTGGAGAGGCGGGTATCACGGAATGAAGGCGAAAACCGTAGGCCGCCATGAATTCGTGCGCTAAAGGGAAGCCGCCATTCGCCATTGCGTAATTGGGGATTAGGTTATTTTTGGCAATTTCAGTTTGTACGAGGCAATGTTGTGTTGTCGGTTTTTGAGATTGTATGACTTGTCTTGCTGGTGAACGTTTGTTAGTAGCATAATCCTTATTTGGGCCGCCAAAAGCCCATAATAAAGTTTACCCAATTTCAAAAAAAAATAAAAAAAAAATTATGATTGTCAAAATTTTGTATTAAATAAATATTACAGAATCAGTTATTATTTTATTATCTAATGTAGATATTAAATAAATAAATCGATAATTTAAATTAATCCTTAAGATGGATATAAATTGAATTAAATCAAATTTCTTGACTAACATTGAAATTTGAGGATTGCCCTCAAACAAATCAAACGTAATTATTATATAAACATAGAGGATCTAAAATGAAAGGTTGAGGTATGACTTCAACCGAATAATATATAAATGTTATAGCAATCTACTTATACATTTCTAGTATTAGATACTAGATATAAATCGCATAAATGTATGTTAATTTACAGAAATTGCAAAATAAGTAGAAATCTGATAAAAGGACAAGTGGACTTATGATTGGAAATGAAGCAAATGTTGATGGATTATCCATAGGAAGTTGATTCTTGTTGATTATACTGGCTTAATTAAATAAATAAAATAATTGTTATAATGAAATCCCACTTAAGATAAATGTTATAATAGATCTTGTTAGACAAGTTTGAATTTCATATGTAATAAAAGAATAATTGTTATTCATTTTATTTAAATGAAATATCGTATGGAATTTCACAAATAGTTAATGATATTTGTAAATCCTTAATTATAATGTACTTGACTTTAATAATAAGTGGATTAAATTTAGTGATTTATATCCAATATACCTTTAGTATTACCGGTTAGCCCAGTAAACAAGAAAGTATATCAAAACTCCATAATGATGGAATTTTAAGATCATTTGATTTTGGATTATATGAAGAATACAGATCTTGTTTATTAGGAAAAATAACTGAATCACCTTTCACTTGACATAGTGAATGAGTGATAAGTATTGGGTCTCATACATAATGATGTATATAGAGCAATGAATACATAAACTAGAGGTAGGTTTTATTACTTCATTATATTTACTGATGATATCAGTAGATACAAATATGTGTATCTTATGAAACACATATCAGAATCCTTTGAAAAGTTCAAAGAATTCAATTGGAGATTGTAATCAATTTTGAAAATATATACCTCTCAAACAGATCGAAAAAGAAAATTTAAGCCAACTATTTAATGACAACCCAGATGAGTTTGTAATTGTTTCATGACTCACTCCATCTAGAACACCATATTGGAATGGTGTGTCTGAAAGGAGGCATCTTACCTTATAACATATAGTTTGATTAATGATAAGTCATACAGATCTTCCTATAAATTAAATTTAAACAATTGTATTAAATCCCACAAAAACGATTTTAAAGACGTCATATAAGATATGGGCTAGGAAATGTCCTAGTGTGTCTAGTGCAAAGATTTGGGATGTATGACGCTTTTTAAACGTCATTCCTCTGATAAGATCAGACCAAAATCAAATAAATATTTTTTGGAATATCCAAAAGAAGAAAATGGATATTAATTCTATAAATCCTCTGAGAATAAAATGTTTATTGCTCAAATTGGTATCCTTATAAAGGAGAGTCAGTCTCTAACATACTGATGAAAATAAAATAGAATCTGAAATGTCTCAAAACCACAAAATGCCACTGAATCTTGTATAGACAAGAAGTTGAATGGGAGTGATACAATAATTCAAATGTTATTTGATAACACATTAACTTTTGCAAATAATGTTAGTTTAAAAACAAGAATTAAATACTGATTCTAAGAAAGAAAATGTTTGGATTAAGAAGTTCATTATTGAACTTAATTCATTGTTGATCGAATGATATACATTGACAATATGGCTATTGCTCAGGCCTAAAACATTAAACTCATCGTCAATCCAAACATATATTTTAAGAAATATAATTCTTATGTGAATTTGTTCACAGAAGAAATAAACATATCTGCAAAGTTACAAAAGTTGTAATGTTGCAGACCTACTGAATTAAACTCTCTCGCAGCAGAAGTTTAATAGTCACACTAGTTCATGAGTATACGATACATAAATGATTGACTCTAGTGCAAGTGGGAGATTGTTAGAGTTTATGCCCTAGAGGCAATCCATTTGATGAGATTGATAATAATGTTGTTGTTGTTATTTTATTTGGAATAAAATAATATTCTATTATATTTACTGCGTGATATAAATATTAATATAATAGAAGTCCTTAGAACTATAATAGGGAATTATATAATTCGAGTAAGACTTGAATTTGAGATTATATAATACGATAAGTATTATAATTCTTAAATGCCCCTAGTCAAGTTTTATTGTTTATATAGGACAACAATAAAGCGTTGAGACTAGTATATTGATTGACTGATGATCACATCTCATTGATCATTAATATACGTGATATTAAAGTCAAGATATAAATACGTATTAGAGAATAGTGTATTGGGCTGACCCACTAAGAGATAACTACATGGAATATAATCAACAGTACCATATGTTGTTCTCATAGTGACAGTGATGTAATGGTCCTCAGACCTGAAATCATTATAATTTTATTCGAGGATATTTGTGTTTTGATATCATCTAAAGATATTTCGTAACAGAGTAATGATAACGGTGATTATTTGATATATCTCGAATTGAATGAAAATTATGAATGATCTAGATGGAATTTAACCCTATGATATATTCATAGTGATATCCATGGGCCTCTTAATTGAGTGAGACTGTGAAATGCATGGGCGTGCTCAAATATTGATTTGTTTTAAACAGTCTACTCATCAATCAAGAAAATCGGATTAAATTATAATGAGGATGATACGATCCATGCCTCTAGTTTAATCCTGGATATATTGGTTAAAAGGATTATATTACATTGATACACTGGTCACGAAAGGTTATATCGAATCGTCAATATCATTATTATAACTTGGGTAGCAGCGACGTATTGCTATATGCCAATCACTGTTTATGATTTTAAATACAATTTAAAATCATTGCCAACGTTGTAATAACCTATAGGGTCAAACAAATAGAACGTAATAAAGGGAAAAACATTTATTGGATAAATAAAATATCAAATCTGTTGATATTTTATTTAGCACTGAATTAGTATACCAGTGGAATTTCCTTATTTTGAGTACACGTTTGTTTTAAAAGGAAAACCGTTCCTTTTATATAAAGATACGTGAACCAAATTAAAAGAGATTAGATCAGAACAAGAAGGATACTCCCTCGAAAACCTAATTCTCCCAATAATGGCGGCTAGCACCAAGCCCTCTTCTCCGAACTTTGATTCGATCAAAGATTTGGATATGTTCTTGTGGATACATATAGAGGTTCGGCATATGACGAACTAGATGATTCAATTTACCTCCAACTCCACTCGGATTCGCGGATTCAACAGTGATCTGGTGTGATTTTATTTTCGATTTGTTATAATTTCGCATAGATCCATTAATAAATAGTTCGGATTTATTAATTAGGGTTACGATTTTGATCGAATATACCCTATAAGTACAGTTATCTTCTAGATGTGAGCAAAATTAAAATCATGATTTGTAATAAAGTGAAAACTAGAATTGTCCCTAGTTGTATGATAATAATAATGCTGATTTATGCTTGTGCTTGTGAAATTTTATCATATATGACTATAAGACTTTTGTGGTTTATTAAATCTATCATGTTGCATAGATCTTCGTGAATGAACCCATTTATGTTGTATAGAAATTTGGGAATGATATTATCATGTGGTAGTAAGTTTGGTGATTTTATTATATTATGTTAACATGCAAGTTTATAGGCTAATTCATGTCATATATGCTTAAGTATTTAGATCCACATGCTTCTATGTTAAACTATGATAACTAGGTTCAACCCACGATTACATGCCAAACCAAGTTGTGTAACTCTACGCAAATTCCCATCTATATGTTTATGGTTCATGCTGATTAGGTTCAAAACTGCAAGTTCATAATTAATGTTGATTTTTATGCCAAATTTTTGTAACATATGTTGGATCCATATTATGCTTATTGGAATGTTACATGTTCCTCTCTTTTCCCTTCTTGTTTACGAATTAGGCCAAGTTACTAGCCTAATATTTTATGTGAATCGTGCGAACGCATAACGGGGGTATCATTGGGAAAATATCAACTTACATGTTAATGGCATAATTTGGCTCATTGACTATGTAATTCACTTGTAGCATGAAACGTTATAACTTACATACCTAAAAATTATGAACATGATTTGGGTAATTGGGCAAGACATGAATGACTTGAATTATGGAAAATTTACATATAAATAAAAGGGTAAATATATAATTTAGCAAAAGACGAATATACCTGACCCGAGGTTAGATTGAGTTACAGTGTATGACTGCCAGGAACCGCCCGGCACATCCAGCAACCATAACAATATGATCTACTGTGAGAGGTTAGCGTATTAAGCCCAAAAGAACCCGAGGTTTGATTGAGTTGCGGTGTAGGCTACCCGGAACCGACTGGCACATACAGTGACCGCAACAATACAACTCTAATGTGAGTGGCTAGTGCTTTAATGAACAAATTAAAGCTAAGGAACAAGCAAGTTAAGACTGGTAGGGTTAAGTTAATTAAGGAAACACTTAACCAATTCAACATGTTAACTAAACTGGTGGGTAGGGTTAGGTAAATTTGGACACTTAACCAATTTAACATGTTGACTAAAAGACCCTAGTAACGGGGACCCATTTCAGTAGTAACCCACATAGATGTATCATGGTACCCTGAACTAGGCGGGGTGGGGAACGATTACTGGGCTGACTATAAGCGGTCAAAACAACGGTGGGTGGTGCGTCAGTGTAGGTTCCGACAGAGTACGGGCGTGCGTGTACTTCGGGGTGGAAAAAGCAGGCACTGGGCATCATTAGTTATACACTATGCATCTTGAATTGTGTCGGTTGCCACCATAGGATTTGATACACCCTGTGGTGGGACCATCACAGTGTTATCCACTTGATCGATTCGTCATCAACAATGGTGTGCAGGTCAGTTTTGAACTTCCTGAAGAAGGGATCGGTTCTGCAATTCAAAAGAGGGATCGATCATAGCAAATAGGTTGCTGGTCGTTTCGCTTCCTTGCCGGCCTGGTTGCTCGAAACACTGAAGAGCTCATGGTCGCTCCAACAAGCCTCAAAGTTGCAGGATCGGTCAGCTCTGCGAAAATTCCAGGTCGATCTTGACACCAGAGGATACCGGTCGCTCCGAAATGTTCAAGGTCCTGGTCGTTCCAAAGACAGAAGAACCTTGAAGGATTCTGGTCGATTCCAGGGTTGCAAGATGATTGATCGTTCCAAAAGTGAGAAAATCTTGGTCGCTCCAAATGCTGGTCGCTCCAAATGATGGTTGCCCCAAATGCTGGTTACCCCAAATGCAGGTCGCTCCAAATGTTGGTCGCTCCAAATGCTGGTCACTCCAAATCTTGGTCGATGACAGCTGGAAAATGCGCACCGCCAACCATACACCGTATATTTACCAGATTGCCACTACCCCTAGAGGACACCTATAAATAGCCACTTTCTACACATTTGAGGGGGGATTGGACCACCCCGAAGGGCTGCTAAAATCATTTCTCCAAGGCATTTTCAAGCTCCATCCATGGCTTCCAAAGCCCCACTCATCTCCCTCCATTAATCGATCACTTCCCTTGAAGATTCACCATTAAAATCCATTAAACTCCACTCAAGCATCAAAAGTCTCCATTAATCCTCTCTAGAAACTTAGATCCACCATCGAAATGCTATGGAATCAAAGAGATCTACCTCTAAAGTGTAGTGTTGAAGACTTTTCATCCATTTCAATCAACATTTGGAGAGATCCAATCGTTCCATTGGCAAATTCAAGTGTGATTCACATCAAAGAGGGAAACATGAGAGATTCATTGTAAAATGAGAGAGATTTGTATGGCATTGTACTTGGCGTCATGAAAGGGATAATGGAAAGTGTTTACATAGTGGATGTAGGTCACATTTGACCGAACCACTCTAAAAATTGTGTGTTCTCTCTTATTGCTTTGTTTTTTGCGAATTGTGGCCTCACATAATTCTAAAGGTTTTCTAACAGCCTACCTCTGAAAAGGCGACGTGCATTCTAAGCATCTCGCCTCTAATTAGGTGACGTGTTCAGAAATACCTCTTGGTTGTTATACCAATTTTTGGTGTAAACAATTTGGCGACCACCGTGGGGCCGCGTTCTCATCTCCCTCCTTCACTTTGAAGTTCTGAGCCTATTTCTACCATAGATTTGGCAAACCTAAGATCTTGGCCAATTGACGAGTTATCATCGAAATTCAAGACATTGTCCGAGATCATGGCCAAATCAAAGAAGACCGCTAACAATGTCGTTGAGGAAAATGACAATGTTGTTAATCAAGAGACCACTCCTCTCACCAACCGATTTAAGGATGGAGAAAATTCAATGTCCAGGGCTGGAGTAACCAAAGCGGAATTGGATGCCGTCATCGCTAACTTGAGTCAATGCATGGACGCTTCCAGCAAAGCGTTAATCGATGCTAATAAAACTCTTGTTGATGCTAATCAAGCCTTGATGGATAAAGTGAGTGCTCTTCTCAACGCTCAAGCAAATCCCACTCCTCCTGCTTGAATCCATGACAACCACGAAGAAAATGTGAATTCTCTGGCCTCCGATCCTCATAACAACAGCACTCATGTCAAAGACTCAAGTTTGGAAGCTATAAACCATTCCAATCAAAATAACCAACGAACTATAAGCCCCATCGATGGGGAACTTTCCCGTGGTAAGAGTAAAGCACTTAGATCCTCTAAGCGTAATCGCTCGCCACTACGAGCGCTTGGAAAGGAGAACGAAGTCCGCTACTCGAAGGAATATATCACAGATGTGGTAAAACAAATTGTAAAAGACAACATGCCTTACAAGGATAGTAAAAGAGAATGGGACTTCTCTCTCGGTAAGAATCCATTCACAAAGAGGATCCGCAAGTCTGAATTCCCCAAAAAGTTCACTCATCCTACTTTCCCTCCATATAACGGAAATTCTGATCCAAATCACTTCCTATACAAATACGAGTGGCATATGAATGCAGCCAAGGCAACGGACGAGGTCAAATGCTTGTGCTTTCCGCTCTATCTAGAAAGCGTCGCGTCGCTATGGTTCACAAGGCTTTCGTCCAAATCCGTTGACCGATTTGATGACTTGAATCTGAAATCCAAAGAGCAGTTCAGGTTGCAGGCCACGAAGGCTAAAGATGTCATTTCTCTTACATCAATGAGGCAAAATCTAGGAGAATCTATCAAAGCCTTCCTCAAGAGGTTTAATGAAGCTGTATCTGAAGTAGGGAATCTAGAACCTCACATGATCTTAATGTCTCTAATTGGCGCTATAGACGAGAAGAGCGAATTTGGTAAATGGATCAAAATGAAAGAGAGAAATACGCTTGAGAAATTCCATAAAAAGGCCGAGGAACACATGCAGGTCGAAAAAAGTCCAATACCTCTTTAGATTATCGACGCTAACCCGCTTCTTGAAGCTCCCAAAAGCAATGGTGTTCAACTTAATCAGCATAATGGCCAGGGGCAGAAACGAGCCAACGATGGGAAAAACAACAAGGAAAACAAGAAGTTTCGCTTCGGCAGCCCATCAGAACTCACTCCTCTGAATGATACCATAGAGAACATTTTCCTTGCCACGAAGGACACTGAACACTATCCAGAACCACCAAAGTACAAGATCACACAGAAGGTCCTGGGTTCCGGAAAGTTATGCCGACTCCACAAGCTGCCGGGGCATGATACAAATGAATGCGGGATTCTCCAATGGGTAATTGAGGAAATGATTCAGAATGGCAAACTGCAATAGTACGTCAAGAATCTCCAATCCCCAAACACTGCTCAGACCCCCCCCCCCAAGGAGCAAGGCTTTCCTACTCAACCAGGCCCAGAAAAGCGAGTCGTAAACAGGCCGATCATCAGTTGGGAGCTAATGGGATCCTCGCCTTAACGGCTCATAATGAGCGATCATCATCGCTATTTCTTTACTTACCGCTTTATTACTTTCTTTACTTTACATTTTTCTTTCTGTCACATTCAGAACTTCTTGTAGAAAACTCGTAATATTGCATAGGAATTGTACTTAACAATTTCTTTGTGAATAAAGTCCTGCTTACTTGTTGTAGGACAAATGCTTGCTTCCTCGAAATCTGATGCATTAGGGCGAACTCCATAACACTTATTCAAGCATGGGATGCACAAAGAGTCAACACACCTAAGTGCAATCATAAAAACGCCATCTTGAAGGGTGGTTAGAAGGGACGGCCAGAGATTAGACGGTGGAGAGGTCAACAAGCATATCTAAAATCAACGCCACAGGTTGTAAGTTCCAAGGGGCAATTTGCGCTTAATAACGAACACTTGCCATGATCAAGTGCTTCCTGTACAAGGCCAATGTTTGCTCCACAGAATGTCGCAAACCTCGCAACTCCCAAAGAAGCACGACTTCTCAATCCAGTTGCAATTGCTTATCATAACTAAGCGCGTCCAACGCGACTGTTAGAGTTTGCCTCATGGGTTCCAAAATTTCACAAAACAAGGACAGATCCCAGAAAGCTTGGTTCAGCCCCTGTCTCTTAATACGATGCAACTCATGAGCGTTGATCACCTGATACATCAAGAGGGTCCACCGAGTTGAACAACCCGTGAAGGAACGAGCGACTATCTATGGCTCAGATTCCTAAACCAAGATCATTTGTCATGTCAGGCATCCGGTAAAGGAACTGACATTTGTCCCACAGATCAAAATATAAGACCTCCTATGCGGGTCACAAAAAAGCCTAGCCCCTCTTCGTGAGAGCAACGGTTAAAGACCTCCCCATGCGGGGGTATCAAAATATAAGACCTCCTATGCGGGGCACAAAAAAGCCTAGCCCTCTTCGTGAGAGCAATGGTGAAAGACCTCCCCATGCAGGGGCATCAAAACTCAAGACCTCCCATGTGGGGCACAAAAAAGCCTAGCCCCTCTTCGTGAGGGCAACGGTGAAAGTCCTCCCCAAGCGGGGGCATTAAATCCCAAGTCCTCCCCTAGCGGGGGCGTCCAACATAAAGACCTCCCCGAGCGGGGGCATACGACCCAAAGTCCTCCCTTAGTGGGGGCACCCCACATAAAGACCTTTTCAAGCAAAGGAAGAAAGATACAGAGACTTCTCTAAGAAGAAGTTCTAAGTTTATCAATCAAATTCAAAGTCGAATACCATGTCTATGCAAACAATGATTAACAAATCATAACTATTAAATAAATCAGTTCTGCGTAGCCATGACATTCAATTTATTATACTTTATTCTTTAATGATTAACTAATCTGTTATTGATGTAGACGATCAATAACAACGTATAAGTCCAAAATCATACAAGTGCTTGTTTTCATTACAGGACAGGTGCTACGAAATAAGACTTATGAATCAAAGGACCACTGCAATCATCAAGCAAGATGTGTGAAGTGAGATGTGCAAGCGTGGTGTATAAACCAGAATGCGCGGAAAAAGCATGATGGCAAGGTTAAAGATCCAAAGGCACAACGTAAAAGCACATCACATACACATACAAAGCAAAACCAATATCACAAGTACCTACATAAAGTACAAACCAAAAAACAGTCTGGAAGTCAAAGGCGAGGGCTGGCACTCGCTTACTACAAACCAGCATATAAGATAAAGGTCATCAAGCAAAGAGAGTTAAACAAGTGGGTTCTTCCTAGGCCTCCCGACCTTCTTCTTTGCTGGGACAAAACCTGAAGATGAAGCGCCAGGAGCATGTCTCTTGCCAAGGGAACCTGCTAGTTCAACATCACCTCTTGGAAAAGCGGCAACGATAGTATCTCGAGCTCGTAAAGCTTGAATCAATTTCATCTTGTCATCTTCGAAGATGGCAATTCGCTCAAGATCTTCCCTATGAAGCTTATCCAAATCTCCGGCCAGAGTGCACCAATCTTCAAGTTTCTGAGCAGTTTGGTCCCTCAGCAAGGCCATATGTCTTTCGAACTGCTCCATAGCCTTCTCCATTCGGCTCAGTAATCTTAACTTGACAACATTCATATCAGTAGATGTGATTTGACGATCGAGGACAGAGACATCTACATTGGAAGTAACTCCTTGTAAATTCCAATCGGGAAGGCGTTGAGCCAATCTAGCATCACGTGCCCCAGGGGAACAATGAAGCTTGTTTATGACAGCCTGGAGTTCAGTATAAGAAGGCCGAAGAAGTGGAGGAGGGCTCATGGAAAGCTGGACGACCGTGTCGGTGTCCTCGTCAAAATACTTCTTCACAAACTCTGCTCGAGACATATCCATCCTGCACAAGAATTTCACAAACTTGTGGTCAACAATCAAATTTAAGTTTGTTGCTGCGAACCAAGCTAGTCGGTCGAGTTTGGTCAAACAGGGTGGGTCGGTTACATATGATAAAGTTGGTCGTCCTAGACTAATAGAGCACTTGGTCGCTCTAGGCTGGTCAAGACCTGGTCGCTCAAAAATAGTTAGGTTCCGGTCGCACAAAAGAAATCTTTATTGGGTCGGTCAAAAACACCCTAAGGCTTGTCGATCTATGATAAATCTAAAATCAATTTCAACTTGGTCGGTCGAGATTCGAATCTGCCTGGGTCGACCCTATCAAGCTAAGTTAACTAAAGGCAAGCTTATTTTGGTCGGCCAAAAGAGGGACTGCTCATACAAAAACCGACTACGTAACTGATTCCAAAACCGATCAGGCTGGTCGCACAGGAAGAAGGAAATATCGATAATTAAACATGAATGCTTGTTGGAAAGGCATGGTGAAAACATAAGAAGTTGGTGGTTTAAGAGAAAAAATCACGCATGCGTAAACCATTCAGGCATATACACGAGCATATTATGATCATCATCACAGCAAAAAGAAAATCACAAAAAATTCTCGTTTCAAAATGACCGTTCATCAATTCAATCTTCTTTCGTTTCAAATCCAAACGCCGAATCTTATCATTGAACGTTCAAGATCGATTCGAATTCAATTCAACCTCAAAAAATCCACTCAAATTCAAACTCACATTTATCATCCTCAAAAAAAAATGGGGATAGAAGCATATACCTGTGATTAAATCAATCAGTCGAAGGAGGTTGAATCAGGATTTCAGGCTTCGGAGGAGAATTGAATTCGAACGCGTGAAGGAGAATCAAAATGAGTAATCGAGATTGAATTGTCTTCCTTGATTGATTAGATAAAGGCTAGAGAATTTTCATCAGAGGATGGCCACCATTAGAATGAGAATTTTCGGAGTGCAAAAAGTGAGGAATACCAAGGGTCCAAAGGAAAGCATATAGCTAGGATGACCAGCGACTTCGCGAAAACTGACCCCTCTAAGCCAAATTCGAAACCGATTCTTGAGAACCGCGTCCAAGACCGACCCTTAGTCGAATCAGATCGATCCACAAATATTTCGAAGTCCATAATTTTCATGAAAATTATGAAACTCCGAGGGGCAAAATGTTATCCACTTGATCGATTCGTCATCAACAATGTTTTGCTGGTTGGTTTTGAACATCCTGAAGAAGGGATCGGTTCTGCAATTCAAAAGAGGGATCGGTCGTAGCAAACAGGTTGTTGGTCGTTCTCGCTTCCTTGCCGGCCTTGTCGCTCAAAACACTAAAGAGCTCATGGTTGCTCCAACAAACCTTAAAGCTGCAGGATCGGTCAGCTCTGCGAAAATTCCAGGTCGCTCTTGAGGCCAGAGGCTCCAGGTCGCTCCGAAATGTTCAAGGTACTGGTCGTTCCAAAGACAGAAGAACCTTGAAGGATTCCGGTCGATTCCAGTGTTGTAAGATGATTGATCGTTCCAAAAGTGAGAAAATCTTAGTCGCTCCAAATGTTGGTCGCTCCAAATGCTGGTTGCCCCAAATGTTGGTTGCCCCAAATGCTGGTCGCTCCAAATGTTGTCGCTCCAAATGCTGGTTGCCCCAAATGCTGGTCGCTCCAAATGCTGGTCGCTCCAAATCTTGGTCGATGACAGCTGGAAAATGCGCACCGCCAACCATACATCGTATATTTACCAGATTGCAACTACCCCTAGAGGACACCTATAAATAGCACCTTTTTGCACACTTGAGGGGGGGATTGGACCACCCCGAACGGCTGCTAAAATCATTTCTCCAAGGCATTTTCAAGCTCCATCCATGACTTCCAAAGCTCCACTCATCTCCCTCCATTAATCGATCACTTCCCTTGAAGATTCACCATTAAAATCCATTCAAACTCCACTCAAGCATCAAAAGTCTCCATTAATCCTCTCTAAAAACTAAGATCCACCATCGAAATGCTATGGAATCGAAGAGATCTACCTCTAAAGTGAAGTGTTGAAGACTTTTCATCCATTTCAATCAACATTTGGTGAGATCCAATCGTTCTATTGGCAAATTCAAGTGCGATTCACATCAAAGAGGGAAAAATGAGAGATTCATTATAAAATGAGAGAGATTTGTATGGCATTGTACTTGGCATCATGAAAGGGATAATGGAAAGTGTTTACATAGTGGATGTAGGTCACATTTGACCGAATCACTCTAAAAATTGTGTGTTCTCTCTTATTGCTTTGTTTTTGCGAATTGTGGCCTCACATAATTCTAAAGGTTTTCTAACACCCTGCCTCTGAAAAGGTGACGTGCTTTCTAAGCATCTCGCCTCTAATTAGGTGACGTGTTCAGAAATACCTCTTGGTTGTTATACCAATTTTTGGTGTAAACACACAGGTATCTTACAATCAAGCGGGGCCGAATGACACAAGAACACGAGTAGGAGCCGATCGATAAAGGGATCACTTTGTTGTGAACATGTGGTGCTAGTTAGAACAAGTATGAATATGTGCAGAGAAATATTAGTGGGTGCGATAGTACATTTAGTTATCCTGCCTTATCTTATCTTATGTTATCCTGCTTTTCGGTATTGTTCTATTTTTTAGTTTATTCATGTCATGGTCCTTTTCTTGTTCTCATGCTAGAAAATAACTGGTCTTACCAGACTTATGTCTGACCCATTTTTCTTTCTCTTTCTTTTCTTCCGTTTCCCCCCCCAGGTCTGTAGGGAGGAAACACCTCAGCTTAGTCAGACTATTTCCAGCTAGAAGAGAGAAACGTATTACTTGGATTTCTTTCCTTTGGGCTATGGCTTTGGACACTCATTTTGAGGATTTATGCTACTTTATTTTTGTTTTTATGCTTCTTTAAGTTTCAATCATGACGGAGATTTTGTTGTAATAATTGGAAGTTGGTTTTTGAGACAGTTGTTATTATGTTTTGAATGAACCACGTATTTATGAAATAAATGTAGTTTGTTTTTCCGCTGCTTATATATATCTGTCTTGTAAATTATCTGTGTAACAACCCGAATTCTTATAACCATAAATCAGGGCAGAATTAAATTGTAAATTAAAAATCAAGGCAAACCGGTTACGCCTTTGCGTTCGTCTCGAAATTCTGCTTGAAAACGAGTCTGAAATTTTGTAAATTGGAGTCCGTATGACCAAGTTATTGCCCTTAGAAGTTTTCAGAAAAATCAGCCCGAAATTTGAATTTCAGCCCAAACAGACTGGGCGGGAAAATTTCCCGCCCAGCCCAGGTCGACTGGGGGGTTGACTTGGGGGTCGACCTGCCCCAGACTAGGTCGACCTAGGTGTCGACCTGGGGGTCGACCTCCCTGGTTGGGCCTGGTCGGCCTGTGCGCAACTGCATGCTGTGTGGGTCAGTTTCAGTGGCCTGTGACGATTTTTGATGGTTCAGATTTATTCTAGGGTTAATCTTATGGCCTAAACTTGTCTCTACTCCTATAAAAACACCCTAAGACCTAGCCTAAATCACCACAAATCATTTTAACATCAATGTGTTGCGCAGATTCTCCTTGATCATGGCCTCCATCTTCAACTTGAGAGCTTGAGCATTCAAAATAGATCCAAGGCAAAAGGAGCAAGCTTTCTTCATCAAAATTAAAAGGGGTCTCGTCTTCTTTCTCAAGGCTTTGTGTAGAGCTTCGCTTATTTGGGATTCCTAGAGTTTCTACATCATCTCTTGGCTTTCTTTGTTCTCTAGTTCTCATAGCCACGCTTTGTAAGCCTTACTTACTTCTAGATCTAAACTATAGACTTAAATGGACATGATGTAAAGTGAAATTGGATGTAAACATGTTAATTACCTTGGATCTATGCTTGTATACCCTAAAGTTACTATCTTGACTTGTGAAATGTTGACATGGACCCTAGATCTATACTTTGACATGTGGAACATTTGTGTAGACTTGATTTGGGGCTTATGCATGTAAGAAAACCCTTAACCCCTCATGTTCCTTAACATGCATAAGATGATGTTGAACCTATTTGCTATGCACAAGTTAGGATTGTCACCCTATGATGCTATTGTCATGTTTGAGGCCAAATCGCCCTTTATGCTACCATACGTGTTTGAGGCCAATATGCTATATGCTAGTTATGTTGATCACCTTTGCCTCAATCTCACCATGTTTAACTTGTGATAAACTTTGCCACCATATGCCCACTTTTTTCATGTTATTCCCCTAATTTGATCTATTATGTTTCTTCGCTTTCATGTGCGTTGGGGGTACGTTTGGGTAGTTTAGGGAAAACATGAATATGACATGAAAACATGGTTTTTATGATACTTGAATGTGGACATGACATTTAGAAAATCAGGAGAATGGCCAACTCGAGGTTGGGTTGAGTTTGTAGCATAAATCTGCCTGGAACCGCCCGGTGAATCCAGTAGTTGCAAACAATAAGACCCAATGTGAGTAGTTGGTCATATCGGACTTGAAACCCGAGATCAGACTAGGTTGTGGTGTAAAACTGCCCGGACCCACTGGCACATCCAGTAACCACAACAAAGTCTAATGTGAGAGGTTGGGGGTGCATTAAATAAATTAATGCCACAAGATAAGGTTAAGTCATGGACCACTTGAATACTTAACCAACTTGACATGTTGATTGGATGAGGTTAAGTCATTGATTTGAATGACAACACTTAACCCATTAGAAACCCTAGTTTGCGGGTCCTTTTCAGCAGTAACCCTCTTAGATGTATCACGATACCTTAGGGACTAAGGTGGGGTGAGGCACGATTACTGGGCTGATTATATGCGACCAAACAGGGCGGCTGAGTGGGTGCGCCATTGTAGGTT
The DNA here is from genome assembly GCA_030737875.1 of Allium sativum. Classification (NCBI taxonomy): domain Eukaryota; kingdom Viridiplantae; phylum Streptophyta; class Magnoliopsida; order Asparagales; family Amaryllidaceae; genus Allium; species Allium sativum. The sequence goes on from CM060924.1 coordinate 15,605,410, forward strand.
CAGACGGACTAAGGTCGTGCACTTAGTCCGGAGTTGAAAAATAGCAGACGTGGGCACCCGTAGTTGTACACTGTGCATTCTTGGAATTGTGTCTGTGGTTGACACGCTAGGGCTTGATACACCCCTAGGATGGACCTAGCACAGAGTAGCTACATTCCGCGATAGGGCCGTGTGACACCGACACTTGACGAGTTAGGCTTGTATGTAGTCGTTCGACTAGATCATATAGTTGGACCCGATTTGGGTCATCTCATGATATTGGGCCAAGGGATCATTTCTTGGTTTAGTCTTGACATGGGCTAGAAAACTAGTACTATTGGTGCAACTTAACCTTGTATATGCGACACCACACTTGATCTATCTTGTTAGATATTTACCATGCCAGTTTAGTTACCATCCTTATGTTTAATCTCAGTTTCTCATGTCTAGTTAACTTTATTAGTTTTTATACTAAAAGTAGCTAGGACTTACCAGTCTTTATGACTGACCCTTTTTCTTTTGCTTCTTTTCTTCCGTCCCCCCCCCCCCCCCCCAAGGTTCTCAGGGAGGGAACACTAGCGCCTAGCTTGGATCTTTAGCTTGCTTTTCTGACAGCTCATGTACGGTTTGGACTTGAACTTTGCTATGGCTGCACCACTGCTATTTTGGGGAATAATTTACTTTTATGTTATTTTGATTTCACGTTTCTAGGCTTGTAGTAAATGGAAAAATGATGACTTGGTATTTTGATGTAAGTTGGCTTTGGTTTTGAAATGGTTAAGCTTGGTTTTTAATTTCTACCGTTGTTTTAATTACTCTGTTTTACTTACCTATGTTATGTCTTGTGATATCTCTGTGCATGTTTACCTAATAACGCCCCTCCAAAGCTAGTGCATTCCCTTGTGAGTGACCCTAGTGGAGGTGGGGTGTTACACTTGGTATCAGAGCATAAGGTTTGCCAGACTGAGAAAAAGTTTTAAAATCCTTTGAAAAACTATTTTCAAAACCGATTATAAAGAAGTATTTTTCCAAGAAAAGTCTAATTTATTTTAAAGGATATTCCACAAAAGTCATTAGCACTATCCTTTGTTTCCTCGTTCTGAATCTATCTTTTTCTTCATTTCAGTATGGCCGAAAACTTTACCATTCCGGAGGGCGTACTAGTACCTATTTGGTTCAGGAGGTACATGGAGGCTAGGGCAAATGAAGCCTACCCCGCGGACATTCCTCCTCCTGCTCCTCTCGTGGCTAACATTCCTCCTCCTCCCGTAGCTGAGGTTACTCCTCGTCCTCCACCCCATATGGACCTATTGCCTAAAGTATGCAAGGATTTCAAAGCGATGGGTGGCAAGAATTTTGTTGGGACCGAAACCTTTGTAGAGGCGAGAAATTGGTTGAAGGAGACCGAAGACCTTTTTACTATCTTTGATGTAGAGGACCAAAGAAAAGTCCAAATTGCAGCATGGTTGTTGAAAGAGGAAGCAGCATTTTGGTGGGAAGTCACCAATGCTACTAGGCCTATAGAGACTTGGGCCGACTTTAGGATGAGGTTTGGGCTTAAGTTTCTATCATCAACTGAAGAGAATATGCAAATGGAGAGGTTTATATCTTTGAAGCAAGGGGACATGACCGTGAGGGAGTATGTGAATAAGTTCAATCAGCTTCCTCGATTTGGATTGGACTTGGTCAACACGGTTCAGAAGAAGTCTCTACGCTTTGCTCGGGGATTGAACGAGCCATTGCATAGTTTGGCCATGTCTCATATACCCATGGGGGCGACTTTTGAGAGCTTGGTGGATATGGCCCTACTTAATGAGGAGGATAATAGTGGCAAGAAGGAGGTTAAGCCCAATGAGAACAAAGGAAAGAAGACTGACTCCAAGATGGGAGGCAACAACAACTACAAGAACAAGAACAACAAGGGCAACAATGGCAACAACAAGGAACGTGAGACGAGGAAGTGTAACTTTTGTGGGATCAAGGGGCATCTGCAAAGGACTTTAGGAAGAAGAAGAGGAAATTGGGCAAATGCTTTCATTGTGGAGAGTCTGGACATTATAGTAAGGATTTCCCGAAGAAGCAAGGACAAGGGCAAGGGCAGACTCAGCAAGCAGGACCTTCTGGAGGCAATTGCATGCTCTCAACACCACTCCAGCTCTTGACCGAGTTAGTATTTCTGTAGAAAGCCTTGTTTACATTTCTGGTTTTCCTGTTCGAACCTTATTTGATTCTGGCGCATTGCATACTTTTATTTCTTCTGATATTGTTGAAAGTTTGCACCTTAGTACTAGTCTGGTTGAGGATCCCGTTAGTGTTTCAAACCCAATTGGGGGTTCTGCCCATCTATCTATGATATGTATGGATTTGAGGATTTCTATCTTGAGCGTAGAATTCATGTGTAATGCTTATGTTCTCGGGTTTGTGGGATACGGGTTGATTTTGGGCATGGATTGGTTGTCCAGTTATGGAGCCATTCTTGATTGTGAGCATAGGGTTGTGAGGCTCACGACTCGCCTCGGTAATACCCTAGAAATTTCTTGTAACCCTATGGGTCCCGTCATGTTATGTTATCTTGAATCCCTCGACTCGTCCATTGATAATCTTCAATCTGTGAGGGTGGTCCGAGAATATCCAGATATCTTTGAAGAGGTTAAGGGGTTACCCCCTAAACGCGAGATAGACTTCCGTATTTATCTTGTAGACAATGCCAAGACAGTTTCATTGCCCGTTAGGCACATGGCCCCACGAGAAAGAAGAGAGCTTAGTAAGCAAGTGAAGGAGTTGCTTGAGAAAAATTTCATTAGGCGAAGCATTTCTGAATGGGGTGCTCCTGTGGTATTCGCTACTAAGGCGGATGGTTCGCTTCATCTATATGTTGATTATCGTGAATTAAACAAGTTGACAAAGAAGAATAGGCACCCGCTACCAAGAATTGATGATCTTTTTGACCAGCTTGTAGGTGCTTCTATTTTCTCTCAACTCGATCTAGCCACCGGATTCCATCAGCTTAGAGTGGCTGAGGATAGCATTGACAAGACTGCGCTTAGGACTCCAGATGGATCCTTTGAATGGCTCGTCATGCCGTTCGGTTTAACTAATGCACCCGCATACTTCGTTGATTTGATGAGTAGGGTGTTTAGGGAGTTCCTTAACAAGTTTGTGGTGGTTTTCGTGGATGATATTTTGATCTTTTCAAAGGATGAGGATGAACATGCTAGACATCTCAATGAGGTTATGGATACGCTTAGAGCTCACCAGTTAAAAGCCAAGTTCTCTAAATGTCATTTTTGGAGGAAGGAAGTTCAGTTTCTTGGGCATATAGTTTCTAAGCAAGGCATAGCTATGGATTCCGCGAAAGTGGTTGCGGTTCAATACTTGAAAGCTCCTAAGAATGCAACTGAAGTAAGAAGCTTTCTCGGTCTGGCAGGCTTTTATAGGGAGTTCATTAAGGACTTCGCCAAAATTTCGACTCCTCTTACTAAGTTAACAAAGAAGAACTTAGTCTTCGCATGGGAAATAGAGTGTGAGCTTGCTTTTCAAAGGCTCAAGAGAGCCCTTACCATAGCTCTAGTTTTGGCATTACCCGATGGAGGTAAGATGTTTACCGTGTACACCGATGCATGTGGTACGGGATTAGGCGCGGTCCTAATGCAAGAAGGAAGAGTGATATGTTATGGGGGTAGGCAACTTAAAGTTCATGAGAAAAACTATCCCATACATGATTTAGAGTTGGCGGCGATCGTCTTTGCACTTAAATCGTGGCGCCATTATCTTCTAGGTGAAAGGTTCGAGTTGTATACTGATCACAAGTCGCTCAAGTACCTCTTTTCGCAAAAGGATTTGAATTTAAGGCAGCAGAGGTGGATGGAATTCTTGGCATCATATGACTTCGATATAGCTTATACCCCTGGCAAGGGTAACGTGGTGGCGGATGCGCTAAGTAGGAAAAGGTTGACTTTGAGCCCTTTATTTGTTGAGATGAAGAATCTAGAGTTCTTAGCAACCTTTAACTTTACACCTGCTGTTGAATCATTGGCTGGCACGTTAGCATCTCTTGAGCTTGGACCTACACTTCTAGATCAAGTAGGGACTTCGCAGAAGGAAAACCCATAGATAGTTGAGATCATGGACAAGTTGATTCGGGGTGAGACGTCAAGTCACCTCGCTAGATATTCTATTAATGACAAGGGATGGCTAAGGCGCGATGGGAGGCTTTGTGTCCCACAAGTAGGAGACTTATTTCATAAAGTTCTTGAAGAAGGGCATCACTCAAAGATGACTATTCATCCCGGAGGGGATAAGATGTATAGGGATATGAAGCGCATTTTCTTTTGGGCCGGAATGAAAAAGGACGTGGCAGAGTTTGTTTCAAAATGCATGGTGTGCCGACAAGTGAAAGCCGAGTCAAAGAAACCCGATGGGCTATTACATACATTGGAGGTCCCGTAATGGAAGTGGGAAAGTATCTCTATGGATTTTGTGGATGGATTGCCTAGGTCAAGGAAGGGGAATACTAACATATGGGTCATAGTTGATAGACTCACGAAAAGTGCTCACTTCATTTCGGTGAAGAGCAAGAGGACCACATTATGGATAGCGTTTGTTTGTCTTCGAGAGATAGTACGGTTGCTTGGAGTTCCTTCTAGCATAGTTAGCGATCGTGACCCGATCTTCACTAGCCAATTTTGGAATAGTTTGGAAGAAGCAATGGGTACGCGATTGAATTTAAGTACAGCCTGTCACCCACAGACGGATGGCCAAACTGAAAGGGTAAATAGGGTACTAGAAGATCTGTTGAGACTATGCATTCTTGACTTTGGTGGTACATGGGAAGGCCATCTTCCTCTCATAGAGTTTGCTTATAATAACAGCTACCAAGCAAGCATAGGGATGGCACCACTCGAAGCTTTGTATGGAAGACCGTGCAAGTCACCAACTTGTTGGTGGGAGACCACGGATAAGCTTATACTTGGGTCCGACATGATAAGGAACACATCCTAGAAAGTTGAGTTGACAAGAAGACGGATGAAAACGGCCCAAGACAGACAAAAATCCTATGCAGACAAGCGAAGGACAGACTTGGAATTTGAAGTTGGAGATATGGTCTTTGTGAAAGTTTCTCCTTTGCATAATGTGGTTTGTTTTGGAGCCGTTGGGAAGCTAGCACCAAGGTTCGTAGGACCCTTTCCTATCATAGAGAGGATTAGGCAGATGGCTTATAAGGTGGAATTGCCCGAGAAGCTGGCCGGAGTGCACAATGTCTTTCATGTCTCGCATCTCAGAAAGTACCTACATGAGTCAGCCGAGGTGGTTGAGCCTAGCATTCTTGAAGACATGGAGGTAGCGAAAGAGGCAACCCTGAGGCGAGCTCCGATTCGTATCTTGGGAACGGAGATCAAGAAGCTCAGGAATCGAGAAGTCAAGTTAGTAAAGGTACAGTGGAGTGAAGCCGAAGAGGACGCAACTTGGGAAACCGAGGAGAAGATGCGCGCGCTTCACCCATTTCTTTTTGAGGGTACATTCTCGATCTCTTTTTCTAGTTAGCATATCTTTCTTTTGCTATCCATGTTTATCTTGTTTATCTTGTTATTTCGTTAATCTTGACATGAGAACCTTAGGTAGAAACCCTTTGGATGAAACATGTTATGCTTGGTGGTTGCAAATGGTTGCAAGTGGTTACTCGTGGATGCATGATACACGCTAGGCACTAAGATCGGCTCACACACTTTCATGTTGCATATGCATGAGTGCTTATACTTATTCATGGATGAAACTTGTTATGCTATCACGTGGATGTTGCATATGAATTAATGTTATGTGCACTCATGTAGATATTATAAATTATGTTAGGAATTCGCATACATTTGGACTCATTTCACTAACATACTTTGCATTAAGGAGGTTTACTGAATCAGTAACCACCTGATCTTTCGCATTAGATAAGTGCATATACATGCACCTTTTACATATGTTCATACAACACTAGAAATCTTTTAAGGACATTGTTTTGCTCATGGATGATGTTTTGAGTAGATGGATGATGGTTGGTAGGATACTTTCTTCCTAACTTGGAGATTTCGGGGACGAAATCCTTTAAGGAGGGGAGAATGTAACAACCCGAATTCTTATAACCATAAATTAGGGAAAAATTAAATTGTAAATTAAGAATCAAGGGAAACGGGTTAAGACATTGCGTTCTTCTCGAAATTCTACTTAAAAACGAGTCCGAAATTTCGTAAATCGGAGTCCGTATGACCAAGTTATGGTCCTTAGAAGTTTTCAGAAAAATCAGCCCGAAATTCGAATTTCAGCCCAAACAGACTGGACGGGAAAATATCCTGCCCAGCCCAGGTCGACTGGGGGGTCGACCTGCCCCAGACCAGGTCGACCTGGGTGCTGACCTATGGGTCGACCTGGGGGTCGACCTCCCTGGTCGGGCCTGGTCGGCCTGTGTGCACCTGCATGCTGTTTGGGTCTGTTTCGGTGGCCTGTGTCGATTTTTTATGGTTCAGATTTGTTCTAGGGTTAATGCTATGACCTAAACTTGTCTCTACTCCTATAAAAACACCCTAAGACCTAGCCTAAATCACCACAAATCATTTTAACATCAAAGTGCTGCCAAAATTCTCCTTGATCTTGACCTCTATCTTCAACTTGAGAGCTTGAGCATTCAAAATAGATCCAAGGCAAAAGGAGCAAGCTTTCTTCATCAAAATTAAAAGGGGTTTCATCTTCTTTCTCAAGGCTTTGTGTAGAGCTTCGCTTATTTGGGATTACTAGAGTTTCTACATCATCTCTTGGCTTTCTTTGTTCTCAAGTTCTCATAGCCACGCTTTGTAAGCCCTGCTTACTTCTAGATCTAAACTATAGACTTAAATGGACATGATGTAAAGTGAAATTGGATGTAAACATGTTAACTACCTTGGATCTATGCTTGTATACCCTAAAGTTACTATTTTGACTTGTGAAATGTTGACATGGACCCTAGATCTATACTTTGACTTGTGGAACATTTGTGTAGACATGATTTGGGGCTTATGCATGTTAGAAAACCCTTAACCCCTCATGTTCCTTAACATGCATAAGATGATGTTGAACCTATTTGATATGCACACGTTAGGATTGTCACCCTATGATGCTATTGTCATGTTTGAGGCCAAATCACCCTTTATGTTATCATACATGTTTGAGGCCAATATGCTATATGCTAGTTATGTTGATCACCTTTGCCTCAATCTCACCATGTTTAACTTGTGATAAACTTTGCCACCATATGCCCACCTTTGTCATGTTATTCCCCAAATTTGATCTATTATGTTGCTTCGCTTTCATATGCGTTGGGGATACGTTTAGGTAGTTTAGGGCAAACATGAATATGACATGAAAACATGGTTTTTATGATACTTGAATGTGGACATGACATTTAGAAAATCATGAGAATGGCCAACTCGAGGTTGGGTTGAGTTTGTAGCATAAATCTGCCCGGAACCGCCCGGCAAATCCAGTAGTTACAAACAATAAGACCCAATGTGAGTAGTTGGTCATATTGCACTTGAAACCCGAGGTTAGACTAGGTTGTGGTGTAAAACTGCCCGGACCCACCTGGCACATCCAGTAATCACAACAAAGTCTAATGTGAGAGGTTGGGAGTGCATTAAATAAATTAATGCCACAAGATAAGGTTAAGTCATGGACCACTTGAATACTTAACCAACTTGACATGTTGATTGGATGGGTTTTAGTCATGGATTTGAATGACAACACTTAACCCATTAGAAACCCTAGTTTGCGGGTCCTTTTCAGCAGTAACCCTCTTAGATGTATCATGATACCCTAGGGACTAGGCTAGGGTAGGGCACGATTACTGGGCTGATTATAAGCGACCAAACGGGACGGCTGAGTGGGTGCGCCATTGTAGGTTCAGACGGACTAAGGTCGTGCACTTAGCCCGGAGTTGAAAAATAGCAGGCGTGGGCATCCGTAGTTGTACACTGTGCATGCTTGGAATTGTGTCTGTGGTTGACACCCTAGGGCTTGATACACCCCTCGGGTGGACCTAGCACAGAGTAGCTACATTCTGCGATTGGGCCGTATGACACCGACACTTGACGAGTTAGGCTTGTAGGGAGCCGATCGACTAGATCGTATAGTTGGACCCGATTTGGGTCATCTCATGATATTGGGCCAAGGGATCATTTCTTGGTTTAGTCTTGACATGGGTTAGAAAACTAGTACTATTGGTGCAACTTAACCTTGTATATGCGGTACCACACTTGATCTATCTTGTTAGACATTTACCGTGCCAGTTTAGTTACCATCCTTATGTTTAATCTCAGTTTCTCATGTTTAGTTAACTTTATTAGTTTTTATACTAAGAGTAGCTAGGACTTACCAGTCTTTATGACTGACCCTTTTTCTTTCGCTTCTTTTCTTCCATTTCCCCCCTTAGGTTCTCAGGGAGGGAACACTAGCACCTAGCTTGGATCTTTAGCTTGCTTTTCTGACAGCTCATGTACGATTTGGACTTGAGCTTCGCTATGGCTGCACCAATGCTATTTTGGGGAATAATTTACTTTTATGTTATTTTGATTTCACGTTTCTAGACTTGTAGTAAATGGAAAAATAATGACTTGGTTTTTTGATGTAAGTTGACATTGGTTTTGAAATGGTTAAGCTTGGTTTTTAAGTTCTACCGCTGCTTTACTTACTCTGTTTTACTTACCTATATTCTGTCTTGTGGTGCATGTTTAGCTAATAATCCCCTCCAATTCTAGTGCATTCCCTTGTGAGTGACCCTAGTGGAGGTGGGGTGTTACAATCTGTGTCTTTTACCTACAATGCTCCACCGAAGTTAAGGCATTCCCTTTGTGAGTGACCTTAATGGAGGTGGGGTGTTTCAGTACCCCATACGTCGACATGGTTATCGTTATTTTAAGATTTTGAATTTCAAAATTATGTGTATTAGTTTGAATCTTTCCCTAAAAGGATATGATTGTTGGTCAACTATAAATAGGCTTCTATATTCAAAATTTTATAACTAAATTTCATTTATCTTCTTCTCCCCTTTCTCCTCTCCATTTTTAGCCTTAATTTTCTAAATATTATGATCAAAGTCTACCAAATTTCAGAATGAATTAAACCAATTCAATTCTAGTTTGACTCTCTATCAAACTCTCTCAAGGTTTTAAGTGTTATTCAGTGTTGTTGGAGCTTCTATGAATAAATATCGCATGATCAAGTTCGGTCGAGTCTTCCTTCTAACACATATATTGAAAAGGTGTGGTTGTAGCCCGTATAAATAAACTAGGTGTGATAATTGCTCAAAAATCAATTAGGTCACACTCTACTTCGAAACAGGTGGGGTTTACCTCATGGTCAGTGAAATAGAGGATTTTATTTGAAGATTACATTGAAAAGAAATCCGCATAAACTCAGCGTTGTGTGCGATTGGATGTAGGGTAACTCTGAACCAGTATAAAAATCTTGGTGTGTTCTTTCCTTATGCTTTTACTTTTTATTCTGCATTTTGTTTGATTTTGTGATTGTTATATATTTATGATTTTCATCCGTTTCTGATTAATTCAAATGGATTTCATAAAAATTATAAAATTACATTAAACATTATTTACCCCTTTGGTGTTAAGTTCACCTTAAGATCCATAATCCACATTTATCAACAATATCAACTATGACCTTGTTTTTTCCTACAAAGCGCTATTAGATTACATAAGTTTTATAAATATTGTATTTAATGGGCCTACGACCAGATGGTGATGAAGTACAACGATCTAAAGCTATGCATATCTCTTTTACTTGGCTTAAATGAGCTACAAAAAAACTAGCAATAATTGTGGAGTTACGGCTTAAGCTGTGAGAGAAATCGTTGGAAAGTCAAGATCCACCCATTTATTGTGATTGACACCTACTCTACTTACAATGCCTTTTGTGACAATAGTATCTTTCTGAACTCCGAGCACATCTTCCCCCTTGGTGCCTACTTATGTTGTTTCCAATAGAGAACATTTGCAATGTTGTTAAAGGAGACCAAGCAATAGGAGGAGCTTGTCGTACTTTAGAACGGAGAGACCCTCAATATTGAAAATGGAAAAGGTAAGGAGATTGCCCTCGGCACTAAGAAAGTTGATGTATAACCGCCAATTTCTTAGTCTTGCTCGGGCAAGACAATCAAATATACAAAGACACAGATCCAAGAATCGACAAAGGAAAGCCAGGAGACTTAAGTATTGCACCCGCTAGGTTGACAATCAACATTCTAGTCAGTCACGATGATCCTTCATGGGTCTTTGAGACCGAATTACAACTCAACTCTAGACTGATGAAAAAACTTGCCAACTCCTCCAAGAAAATTTGGACTTGTTTTCTTGGACTCAAGCAAACATATGAGGGTTATCGCCGAGCATTGCCAGCCATACACCGAACATTGACCCAACGCTTGTTCCCATCAAATATTATATTAGGATTGGAGATGTAGAAACCCATCCCAAAAAGGGATTTTGATGCAAAAAAGGCACATCCAAACATATAACTGTTCTAAGATAAGTATTTAGTTTAGAAAAGAAAAATAACATGATAGAGACATACATATATCCTTTCAAAACTCACAATGGAAGGAATAATATATAATATCAACAAATGTACCCTTTATTCCATAACTGATAAAAATGTCACATACAACAATCTTTCATAAAAGCCTAATTCTCACAATTGTTTCAGGATACGTAATCAAAACGATAATCATATAGTAACCATATAATAACTGTATCTAATACAATCACCTTCTTCCTCCATGATCCATATCCTCTATCCAAACCTATGCTGTTAATAACAGGGTTCAGAAAAACAAGTCCTTATGAATAAAATCTTAAGCTTTACCTTTTACTTGTACTATTTATACTTGTGTAGTGTAATTTTTATTAAGTATATCTCTATGTAATAACAAAAAGTACATGATGTCCTACTACTCAAATGTGAAAAAAGGAGGGTCCTATGATAATTTAATACCAAGGCAGATCCAACGATCACTTAATACCCAAAGACTTATCAACCACTTAATACATAAATTCCCAGATAGACATCATAACCATTCCCAAAACATATTCAAGTAAATAATGTGAGAGATAGTAAGCGATTACTTATTACTTATGGGATAGTTAGACAACATCTTTCCATTTAATACCTTCTCTCAACGGACCCGTTTGTTACCACATAGTTGACATTATTAGGTAATCTTCTATTGACGCACTTTTTGATGAAAGCTGTCACACATGGAATTCCTAAATAGTAACACGCTCAAGCGGTAGAAGCCACGACGGAAGACATGAAGCGATTTGGTCGAAATCGCAACATCAACATAAACAGGCCTGAGACTCCTATAAGACGACCTCTTATGGGCTCAAAAACAGCAATTACAGAGCTTTGCTATAAAACTCTCGTAGCCCTCTGAATTAGCTTCAAGTAGAGCTTTTGTTCGGCTAAAACGGACTTATGGTTTGGAAGTTATGCCCATTTCCGTGAACGGGTGTAAACTAGCATCGAAGACTCAGACCATGACACCGGCTCGTCCTCCTTGGGCTCAACCCTCCTCGGCTCGTGGAGCCTCCTCGGCTCGTGAAGCACATATGGACCACGACCCCTACTCACGAACCACCCCGGCTCATGGACCACCATCTCCATCCATGACCTGATCGTGGGCATCAACTTCACCACTCCAGCTCGCAACCAGATTTCGGCTCGTGAATCCCACATCATGACCCGACCACCACCATGAACCGCCTGCAGCTGCACACACAATTGTGACCTATTCTCAAGCCTGTTTGCACTCCTACTTTCCTGGATCGGGTGCCACGTGCCTCATCATGAACTGGTCCTCACAGAGGCTCTCCAATAGCTATAAATACACCACTACATGAGATTTTGAGGGGACTTTTGGCTAGGACTTTCAGCTACCTCTCCATAGTCTCTGCCATTACCGAGTGCAAGGATTTTGCACCTTTCTACATCTAAATTCTCCTCTTTTAATCTAAATTAACACATAGATTGTGTGTCAGCATGTAACTGATTCTTGTAATCCATCAGTATAACAATAAGATTATAAAGTGGACGTAGGCTACATCTACATCCGAACCACTATAAAAATCTCGTGTGTTCCCTCTGATTTATCATTTTCTGCATTCTGTGATCTGTGATCTACATTTGGGTGTTAGTACCATTTTTTCGTCTAATATTTGGCATGCCAGGAAGGGGGCACACGATACAACTTCAATTTCTTTCTCTAAAGGAATCGATTTTCTTGGCTATTTGATCAATGGTTAAAAGAAAGAAGGATGGAACTTTCTCTCGTGCTGAAGGTGCTAAGGCCAAAGGCACGAGAAACGAGGCAAGCCAGGAGGCTTCCTCCCACGAAAACCCATCAGCGTATTTGACCAAAGAAGAGATGGATGGCGTTCTAACTGAACTGAGATATCAAATGGAAAAGCAAGATGATCTCCTCCATAAACAACAAGAGATGATCTATGGATTCTTCGCTCAGATGGATGGTAGGCCGAGCAACGCTTAGGTCATTGGAGACAGAGCCATTGAAGCAGCTCGCTTAGGCCACCACGATCAGGACGGATCGAGCCTAGTGACCCGCAACCCGCCAGCACTAATGCTCGGGGGCAACTCCCTCCCTATTTGAAATGCACAACGACCTACTTCAACTCCAGTTCAGATGAACATCAGAATGCACGCTTCCACTTAGCGGTAGGACACGGCTCGTGATGTAGAGCCAGGAGCGGTTCGTGTTGGTGCTCTCGAACCCGGTCGGTCCGCCCCCTGGGTCAAGAGTCGGGCTCCACGACCCGACCTCACGAACCAGCCTCCACGACCCAGGACCTGATCGGGTCGCCCCCCCTTGAACCATGAGCTGCGATGCCCAAGCAGCAGCTCACCAACAGCTTCCATCTCTCTTGCATTCAACGCTGGGGGAACCAGTTCTGATCTTGGCAACTTACAACAGCTTTTTGAAGGCGATCAGCTCGCCAATATCATTCAATGCCTCTCGAGGGGTGGCACTTATCAGAATGACGTGGATGACGTCAATCATAATCTATTCACTCAGGTAATCGGGAATTCTCGTAATACTTCGGATTTCAAACTTCCACAACTGGAGCCATACAACGGCAGGACAGAGCCTTCCATGCACCTGATGCGCTACAAACGGCGTGTGGAAGTTCAATCGGCATCGGAAAACGTCATGGCTAAATGTTTTCCCCTGTTTCTAACTGATATAGCAGCTATGTGGATATGGCAGCTAGAAACGGAATCGATCAACAGCTGGAATACGTTGGTCGCTCGCTTCCTTGAACAACATCGGATCCATGTTTCTCGACCCAAGAACGTAATGTCGCTCACTACAATCAAGCAGAGTCCCAGAGAAACTCTTCCCTCATATCTGGAAAGATTCAACGTTGCAGCAGCATTAGTTGATCGCCCTGAACCATCGATGATACTGATGGAAGCTGTATCTGGAGTTCTAGATAACTCGGAGTTCAAAAAGTCTTTGTAACAAGACCCACCATGAAATCTCGGCGAATTCTACCTCGAAGCAGACATATTTCTATGCAAAGAAGATGCAACTTCTAAGAAAAGCATCCTCGACGTCAACATGCTCAAAGACGGAGAACCGTCCAATCCTGGAAAAGGAAATGACAAGGGTAAAGGAAAGACCCCTGCTACCAATAATCGTAATGCTCCACCCCGGAGAGGGTCCAAATACGACAAATACACTAAACTGAATGACACTTTGAGCAGCATCTACATGGACACAGGGAGTGTTACCTCATATTCAAGCCCCCCCCCCCCCCGGAGGGAGCCAACGTTAGCACAAAGCAATTTCGGAAGGCATTGCATATTTCATGACATGGACGATCATAACACCGATGATTGTAGACATTTACGGGACCTTATCGAGGACCCGGTCAGACGAGGAGAGCTACCCGAGTATGTAGCTCAACCAACATCGCCCACACTTGCGCTGCCACCACCTACTCCACGAAGATGGAACGATCCCGGGTCGAGCAATCGTGTAACACCCCTCTCGAAAAGCTAATACAAAGATCTTTTAGCACAGTGGTTAGTGTGTGGTGTTACTTTCTGGGAGGTTGGGGGTTCGAGACCAGCAGTTGTCACATTTGGTATCAGAGCCTATACCCAGTCGGAATTATGTATGTAATGCTGCAGATGTCAGTCGGTGTGGTACTGATGCAGGTTTCATGCACAACGCCTGAGTGGTAAGTAATATGAGCCAATGAGTACGTTGGGCTCTTTAAGAGGGGGTAGTCAGTAACTCCCTCTCGAAAAGCTAATACAAGGATCTTTTAGCACAGTGGTTAGTGTATGGTGTTGCTTTCCGGGTGGTCGGGGGTTCGAATCCCGTGGGTGTCACAAATCACGGGCTTATCATTAACTGATCCCACTCAGCGGATCTCTTCAGTTTGCAGGATTCCGGTCCGTAGTTCATGTTTTTTAGGCTTTTAGGAGACTTCTCGCCCCTATTTGTTTTCACTGCATGTAATAAGCATGGCAACATCGGCCCACACGCACGGAACCGACCTATAGTCTCCAGCCGTGTTCAAGGTTAGAATAACTGCCACTTAGTTTTCGTGAATCAATAAAGATCATTGATGAGCTCCGGCTCCCAACTAGATCCGTCCAGTATAAACAGACATGAGCTCCGGCTCTGAACTGGTTCCGTCCAGTATAAACAAATTCTCACTTGCTTTTCCTTAGTTGTCTTACTCCGACAAGTCCATCTTGGAACATTCATTGCTTCTCCATGGGTGTCTTACTCCGGTAAGGCCGTCTTGTAACTTTAACTACTTTTCCTCGTTCGTCTTACTCTGGTAAGGCCGTCTTGGAACCTCATTAGCATCTCCTTGGTCATATTGCTCCAGTAAGGTCGTGTCGGATCAATTCTTTCATTGTTTGTCTTACATTTTTGCAGGTACAAACTTCTGGTCTTCTTGGATTTTTCTGGCCTTAACACGATCCCGCGCGATCGTTGGTTTTTTGGCCTTAATACGATCCGGTGTGATCATCGCATTCTGGATTTATATGGATTATAGATTTATCGCGTTATCCAGAACACATCTTCCTTAACCCTGCAAGATATGTTCTGGGGGTAAAATTTGTTGACACACTTTTTGATCAAAGTTGTCACACATGGAATTCCTGAATAGTAACACGCTCAAGTGGTAGAAACCAGGTCGGAAGACATGAAGCTGGTCGAAATCGTAACATCAACATAAACAGGCCCGAAACTCTTATCAGATGACCTCTTTTGGGCCCAAAAACAGCAATTACAGAGCTTTGCTCTATAACTCTCGTAGACCTCTAAATTAGCTTCAAGTAGAGCTTTCGTTTGGCTAAAACGAACTTATGATTTGGAAGTTATGCCCATTTCCGTGAACGCGCGTAAACTAGAATCGAAGACTCAGACCATGACATCGGCTCGTCCTCCTTGGGCTTTCCCCTCCTCGGCTCGTGGAGCCTCCTCGGCTCATGAAGAACACGTGGACCACGACCCCTACTCACAAACCAACCCGGCTCGTGGACCACCATCTTTATCCACGACCCGATCATGGTCACCAACTTCAACACTCCAGCTCGCAACCAGATTTTGGCTCGTGAAGCCCACATCACGACCCGACCACCACCACGAACCGCCTGGAGCTGCACACACAATTGTGACCTATTCTCAAGGCTATTCGCACTCCTACTTTCCGGGATCGGGTGCCATGTGCCTCATCAAGAACCGGTCCTCCCAGAGGCTCTCCTACAGCTATAAATACACAACTACATGTGATTTTGAGGGGACTTTTGGTTGGGAATTTCTCCTACCTCTCCATAGTCTCTGCCATTACCGAGTGCAAGGATTTTGCACCTTTCTACATCTAAATTCTCCTCTTGTAATCTAAGTTAACACACAGATTGTGTGTCTGCATGTAATTGATTCTTGTAATCTGTCAGTATAACAATAAGATTATAAAATGGACGTAGGGTACATCTACAGCCGAACCACTATAAAAATCTCATGTGTTCCCTCTGATTTATCATTTTATGCATTCTGTGATCTGTGATCTGCATTTGGGTGTTAGTACCATCTTTTGGTCTAACATTTTGGCGCTCCAGGAAGGGGCCACATGATACAACTTCAATTTCTTGCTCTAAAGGAATCGATTTGTTTGGCTATTGGATCAATGGTTAAACGAAAGAAGTATGGAACTTTCTCTCGTGCTGAAGGTGCCGAGGTCAAAGGCACGAGAAACGAGGCAGGCCAGGACGCTTCCTCCCATGAAAACCCATCAGCATACTTGAGCAGAGAAGAGATGGACGGCGTTCTAACTGAACTGAGATCTCAAATGGAAAAGCAAGATGATGTACTCCGGAAACAACGAGAGATGATCGATGGATTCTTCGCTCGGATGGCCGGCCGAGCAATGCTCAGGTCATTGGAGACGGAGCCACTGAAGCAGCTCGGGTAGGCCACCACGATTGGGTCGGGTCGAGCCCAGTGACCCGTGACCCGCCAGCACCAATGCTTGGGGGCAACTCCCTCCCTATTGGAAATGCACAACGACCTGCTTCTACTCTAGTTTAGATGAACATCAGAATGCACGCTTCCACTCAGCAGTAGGACACGTCTCGTGATGCAGAGCTAGGAGCGGTTCATGATGGTGCTCTCTAACCTGGTCGGTTCGCTCCCCTGGCTCACAAGCCGGGCTCCACGACCCGAGCTCACGAACCGGCCTACACGACCCAAGACCTGATCGGGTTGCCCGCCTCAAACCACGAACCGCGAGCCGCGATCCCCAGGTAGTAGCTCACCAACAGCTTCCTCCCTCTCTTGCATTCAACGCTGGGGGCACCAATTCTGATCTTGGCAACGTGCAACATATTTTTGAAGGCGATTGGCTCGCCAATCTCATTCAACGCCTCTTGAGGGGCCGCATTTAACAGAACGACGTAGATTACGTAAATCGTAATCTATTCACTCAAGAAATCAGGAATTATCGCAATCCTCCGGATTTCAAACTTCCACAAGTGGAGCCCAACAACGGTAGGACAGACCCTACCGTGCACCTGATGCACTACAAACGACATATGGAAGTTCAATCGGCATCGGAAAACATCATGGATAATGTTTTCCCCTTTTTCTAACTGATATAGCACCCATGTGGATTCGACAGCTAGAAACGGAATCGATCAACAGGTGGAATATGTTGGTCCCTCGCTTCCTTGAACAATTTCGTGTCCACATCGCTCGACCAAAGAACGTAATGTCGCTCACTACAATCAAGCAGAGGCCTATAGAAGCTTTGCGCTCATTTTTGGAAAGATTCAACGTTGCAGCAACATCAATTGATCGCCCTGAACCATCGACGATACTGATGGAAGCAGTATCCGGAGTCTAGATAACTCGTAGTTCAAAAAGTCTTTGTACCGAGACCGACCATGAAATCTCGATGAATTCTACCTCGAAGTCGACAGATTTCTACGGGAAGAAGATGCAACATCTGAGAAACGCATTCTCGACGTCAACATGCTCAAAGACGGAGATCCCTCCAATCCTGGAAAAGGCAATGACAAGGGTAAAGGAAAGACCCATGCTACCAATGATCGTAATGCTCCACCCCGGAGACGGTCCAGATACGACAAATACAGTGAACTGAATGGCACACTGAGCAACATCTACATGGACACAGGGGGTGTTACCTCCCTAGAGGGAGCCAATGCTAGCACAATGCACCGGAAGGCATTCCATATTTCATGACATGGACGGTCATAACACCGATGACTATAGGCATTTACGACACCTTATCGAGGACCGGGTCAGACGAGGAGAGCTACCCGAGTATGTAACTCAACCAACAGCGCCCAAACATGCGCTGCCACCACCTATTCCACGAAGAGGGAACGATCCTGGGTCGAGAAATCGCAGGCTTATCATTAACTGATCCCACTCAGCAGATCTCTTCAGTTTGCCGGACTTTGGTCCGTTGTTCCTGTTTTTTAGGCTTTTAGGCGACTTCTCTCCCCTATTTGTTTTTTCTGCATGTAATAAGCGCGGCAACATTAGCCCACATGCACGGAACCGACCTATAGTCTCCAGCCGTGTTCAGAGTTAGAATAACTACCGCTTAGTTTTCATGAATCAATAAATATCATTGATGAGCTCCGGCTCCCAACTGGATCCGTCCAGTATAAACAGACATAAGCTCTGGCTCTGAACTGGTTCCGTCCAGTATAAACAAATTCTCACCTGCTTTTCCATGGTCGTCTTACTCCGCCTAAGCAATCTTGTAACACTCATTGCTTCACCTTGGTCGTCTTACCCCAGTAACGCCGTCTTGGAACATTCATTGCTTTTCCTCGGTCGTCTTACTTCGGTAAGGCCGTCTTGGAACCTCATTAGCATCCCCTTGGTCGTCTTACACTGGTAAGGCCGCCTCAGAACTATCCTTGCATTGTTTGTCTTATCCTTTTACAGGTACAAACTTCTAGTCTTCTTGGATTTTCTGGCCTCAATACGACCCTGCGCAATCATTGGTTTTCTGGCCTTAATACGATTCGTTGTGATTGTCGAATTCTGGATTTCTATGGATTATAGATTTCTCGCGTTATCCAGAACACATCTTCCTTCAACTAGCAAGATATGTTCTGGGGGGCAAACTTGTAAACACACTTTTTGGTCAAAGCCATCACACATGGAATTCCTGAATAGTAACACGCTCAAGCAGTAGAAACCACGTCGGAAGACATGAAGCAGTCTGGTCAAAATCGCAACATCAACATAAACAGGCCCGAAACTCCTACCAGACGACCTCTTTTGCACCCGAAAACATCAATTACAGAGCTTTGGTCTGTAACTCTCATAGACCTCTGAATTAGCTTCAAGTAGAGTTTCGTTTGGCTAAGACACACTTACGGTTTGGAAGTTATGCTCATTTCCGTGAACGGGTGTAAACTAGCAACGAAGACTCAGACCATGACACCGGCTCGTCCTTGGGCTCGCCCCTCCTCGGCTCGTGGAGCCTCCTCGGCTCGCGGAGCCTCCTCAGCTCATGGAGCCTCCTTGGCTCGTGGAGCACGTGTGGACCACGACCCCTGCTCACGAACCAACCTGGCTCGTGGACCACCATCTCCATCCACGACCCGATCATGGGAACCAACTTCATCACTCCAGCTCGCGACCAGATTTCAGCTCGTAAAACCCACATCATGACCCGACCACCACCACGAACCGCCTGCAGCTGCATACACAATTGTGACCTATTCTCAAGTCTATTTGCACTCTTACTTTCCCGGATCGAGTGTCACGTGCCTCATCACGAACCGGTCCTCCCAGAGGCTCTCCTACAGCTATAAATACACCACAACATGAGATTTTGGGGGGACTTTTGGCTGGGACTTTTTCCTATCTCTTCGTAGTCTCTTCCATTACCGGGTGCAAGGATTTTGCACCTTTCTACATCTAAATTCTCCTCTTGTAATCTAAATTAACACACAGATTGTGTTTCTGCATGTAACTGATTCTTGTAATCTGTCAGTATAATAATAAGATTATAAAGTGGACGTAGGCTACATCTACAGCCGAACCACTATAAAAATCTCGTGTGTTCCATCTGATTTATCATTGTTTGCATTCTGTGATCTACATTTGGGTGTTAGTGCCATTTTTTGGTCTAACATTTTGGCGCGCCATGAAGGAGGCACACGATACAACTTCAATTTCTTGCTCTAAAGGAATCTATTTTCTTGGCTATGCAATCAATGGTTAAAAGAAAGAAGGATGGAACGTTCTCTCATGCTGAAGGTGTTGAGGCCAAAGGCACGAGAAACAAGGCAAGCCAGGACACTTCCTCCTATGAAAACCCATCAACATACTTGACCAGAGAAGAGATGGACGACGTTCTAACTGAACTGAGATCTCAAATGGAAAAGCAAGATGATCTCCTCCAGAAACAACAAGCGATGATCGATGAATTCTTCGCTTGGATGGATGGTAGGCCGAGCAACGCTCGGTTCATTGGAGATGGAGCCACTGAAGCGGCTTGCATAGCCACCACGATCGGGTCGAGCCCAGTGACGCGCGACGCGCCAACACCAATGCTCAGGGGCAACTCCCTCCCTATTGGAAGTGCACAACGACCTGCTTTAACTCCAGTCCAGATGAACATCAGAATGCACACTTCCACTAAGCAGCAGGACACGGCTCATGATGCAGAGCCAGGAGTAGTTCGTGATGGGGTTCTCGAACCTTGTCGGTTCTCCCCCTGGCTCACGAGTCGGGCTCCATGACCCGAGCTTATGAACTGGCCTCCACGACCCAGGACCTGATCGAGTCGCCCCTCGAACCCCGAGTCGCGAGCCGCAATCCCCGGGCAGTAGCTCACCAACAGCTTCCTCCCTCCCTTGCATTCAACGCTGGGGGCACCAGTTCTGATCTTGGCAACTTGCAACAACTTTTTGAAGGCGATTGGCTCGCCAATCTCATTCAACGCCTCTCGAGGGGCCGCGCTTATCAGAATGACGTGTATGACGTCAATCATAATCCTTTCATTCAGGAAATCAAGAATTCTCGCAATCCTACGAATTTCAAACTTCCATAACTGGAGCCCTGAAAATACAGGACAGACCCTAACGTGCACCTGATGCACTATAAATGACATATGGAAGTTGAATCAGCATTGGAAAACGTCTTGGCTAAATGTTTTACCCTTTTTCTAACTGATATAGCAGCCATGTGGATTCGGCAGCTAGAAACGGAATCGAGCAACAGTTGGAATATGTTGGTCGCTCGCTTCCTAAAACAGTTTCGGGTCCACATCGCTCGACCAAAGAACGTAATGTCTCTCACTACAATCAAGCAGAGGCCCAGAGAAACTCTGCGCACATTTATGGAAAGATTCAACGTTGCAACAGCATTAGATGATTGCCCTAAACCATCTATGGTACTGATGGCAGCAGTATCCGGAGTTCTAGATAACTCGTAGTTCAAAAAGTCTTTGTACCGAGACCCACCACGAAATCTCGGCGAATTCTACCTTGAAGAACACATATTTCTACGTGAGGAAGATGAAACTTTTGAGAAACGCATTCTCGACGTCAACACGCTCAAAGATGGAGAACTGTCCAATCCTGGAAAAGGCAATGACAAGGGTAAAGGAAACACCCCTGCTACCAATGATCGTAATGCTCCACCCCGGAGAGGGTCCAGATACGACAAATACACTAAACTCAATGACACTCAAAGCAACATCTACATGGACACAAGTGGTGTTACCTCCTATCCAAGGCCTCCCAAGAGGAAGCCAACGCTAACACAATGCAATTCCGAAAGGCATTGCATATTTCATGACATGGACGGTCATAACACCGATGACTGTAGACATTTACGAGACCCTATCGAGGACCGGGTCAGACGAGGAGAACTATCCGAGTATGTAACTCAACCAACAGTTCCCACACTTGCGCTGCCACCACCTATTCCCCGGAGAAGGAACGATCCTGGGTTGAGCAATCATGGGCTTATCGTTAACTGATCCCACTCAGAAAATCTCTTCAGTTTCCCGGACTCCGGTCCATAGTTCATGTTTTTTAGGCTTTTAGGTGACTTCTCGTCGCTCTTCGTTTTCTCTGCATGTAATAAGCACGGCAACATAGGCCCACATGCACGGAACCGACCTGTAGTCTCTAGCCGTGTTCAGGGTTAGAATAACTGCCACTTAGTTTTCATGAATCAATAAAGATCATTGATGAGCTCCGGCTCCCAACCGGATCCGTCCAGTATAAATAAACATGAGCTCCGGCTCTGAACTGGTTCCGTCCAGTATAAACAAATTACCACTTGCTTTTCCTTGGTCGTCTTACTCCGGCAAGGCCATCTTGGAGCAGTCGTTGCTTCTCCTTAGTTGTCTTACTCCGGTAAGGCCATCTTGGAACCTTCATTGCTTTTTCTTGGTCGCCTTTCTCCGGTAAGGCCGTCTTGGAACCTCATTAGCATCTCCTGGGTCGTCTTACTCCGGTAAGGCCGTCTCGGAACTATTCTTGCATTGTTTGTCTTATCTTTTTGCAGGTACAAACTTATGGTCTTATTGGATTTTTCTGGCATTAATACGATCCTGCGCGATCGTTGGTTTCCTGGCCTTAATACGATCTGGTGTGATCGTTGCATTCTGGATTTCTATGGATTATAGATTTCTCGCGTTATCCAGAACATATCTTCCTTCAAACAGCATCATATATTCTGGGGGGCAAACTTGTTGACACACTTTTTGGTCAAAGCTATCACACATGGAATTCGTGAATAGTAACACGCTCGAGCGGTTGAAACCACGTCAGAAGACATGAAGCGGTTTGGTCGAAATCGCAACATCAACATAAACAGGTCCGAAACTCCTATCAGACAACCTCTTTTGGGCTCGGAAACAGCAATTACAGAGCTTAGCTCTGTAACTCTCGTAGCCCTCCGAATTAGCTTCAAGTAGAGGTTTTGTTTGGCTAAAACGTACTTATGTTTTGGAAGTTATGCCCATTTCCGTGAACGGATATAAACTAGCATCGAAGACTCAGACCATGACACCGGCTCGTCCTCCTTGGGCTCGCCCCTCCTCGACTTATGGAGCCTCCTCGTATCGTGAAGCACATGTGGACCATGACCCCTTCTCACGAACCAACCCAGCTCGTGGACCACCATCTCCATCCACGACCTGATCGTGGGCACCAACTTCACCACTCCAGCTCGCAACCAGATTTCGGCTCGTGAAGCCCACATCACGACCCGACCACCACCATGAACTGCCTGTAGCTGCACACACAATTGTAACCTATTCTCAAGGCTATTCGCACTCCTACTTTACCAGATCGGATGCCAAGTGCCTCATCACGAACCGGTCCTCCTAGAGGCTCTCCTACAGCCATAAATACACCACTACATGGGATTTTGAGGGGACTTTTGGCTGGGACTTTCTCCTACCTCTCCATAGTCTCTGCCATTATCGAGTGCAAGGATTTTGCACCTTTCTACATCTAAACTCTCCTCTTGTAATATAAATTAACACACAGATTGTGTGTCTACATGTAATTGATTCTTGTAATCTGTCAGTATAACAATAAGATTATAAAGTGGACGTAGGCCACATCTACAGCCGAACCACTATAAAATCTCATGTGTTCCCTTTAATTTATCATTTTCTGCATTCTGTTGTCTGTGATCTGCATTTGGGTGTAAGTGCCATTTTTTGGTTTAACATCTTTTAAATACTTAATAACTACCATAGGATAAGCAGGCCTTTCGTACCCACATGGAGGCCATTTAATACCATATCCATAGTTGGAAACCTAACCCTTTCACTTACTATTAAGCGGACCCTTTCAGAGATACCGTTCAAAAACCCTTTTCGACCATTTAATACCTCATATTGAGGAAAGGCGGGACCAATGATCACTTAGTATGAATGTAGATCCAGTAATCACTTAATACCTGATGGTAGAACTAACCACTTGATACTTTTTTCTAAAGAAGATCATAAAATAACCTATAACACTACAACGTCTCACACTGATTCACCTTTTGTAGATGTTGGTAGCCAGGTTGACTAGGCGTACTTATCGTACAAAAAGAGATTAACCTCACGTCGGCATGATACTTATTACAATAAATTATCCCAATAACTTATTAATTTTTTTCATACACCTCACTAAAGAAAATAATATATATATAAGTATAAGGAAATCTTCCTTAATTAACCATTTAATATACATAAACAATCCTAATAGGGCAATAAGCTTGAAATAAAAACTGCTAATTAATTATAAACTTATTTTCATTAATTATACGTTACATATGTTACATATACGTGTATTTGGATAACCTTGTAAATTATTCATAAAAAATGTCAGTCTTAACCTAATTTGTAATTACAAAATTTTTTCCAGAATTAGAATTGTTTGTAACATAAATATAGATTTACAACCTCTATCAAACATTAAATTTGTAACTTGAATTCCAAATTATCTTACAAATCAAAATGAATATTCAACAGTTGGGCTTTAACCCGATAAGAAATAGAATGTGATTTGGGTTTATCATGAACTGTGTTTTAAATGACATTAGTTCTTTAACCCAATAAAAGAAGTTTTAATGAATCTGCAATTAGATTGAAATGTGAATTGATAATTTAAATTATCAAATTTGGAAAATGAGCGAGAATGGAGTATCGCCAGTTTTGCTCCGAGTGATAGTTAAATCTTTAATTAGATTTGAACGTGAAATGGTAATTAAATTTACCGATAACTCCGTGGTGTTAGTGATGGGGTAGTAACAGTTTTGCTCCATGGGATGAATAGGTTGGGATTGGGAAATAAAATAAATAATTACTTCGGTGTGGTTCGCTAATCCCGACTAGTTTGGAAAACCATAATTTGGTTTGAAATGATATCCAAAGGATGATTAAAGAATAAATTTTAAAGAATTTATCTTTGATAAAATTAATGGGAACCTTTCCCTAAGAATGTGAAATTTAGAAACTAACTGTAGGTTAGCTAAGAATAATGGTTTCCTAGGTATTGATCTGATGTTGGTTTCGGCCTTCGGGGTTAATATTTGGGGAATTGTTCTCTTGCTAATTTACGGTTAGTGATTTGAGTTATGCACAATTTCCTATTCTCAACCCTATTGTTTTCATGAAGAACATAAGAATTAAAGTGAAATAAGAACAAAGGAGAGGAGTAAACTAAAATTTACATAAAAATTCCAAAAACATACAATTCCGTCAAATACATACACATAACTGAAATTCAACACATAAGATTGACATCTTTGTAATTACAATAGAATCATGAGCATCTTTTATGATTTTATTGCAATCCCCAAAATCCTCAAGCGTATACAAATCCAATAATTCAAACTGAACAATTAACAGACAAAAGAGTCATAGACTTTGGTATTTGTTGCTGACTTTCTGAGAATCTCCTCGGCAAGAGAAATAGGGAGGATTTGGGTCAACCTCTTCTAGTATAAATTACAGATGTGTAGCTTCTCGATGGACTAATTCAAAGGTTAATTAAGTCCCTGCCAATTAATATACCAAGGTTCTGGAAGCTTCCTCTTCGGGGAAATGGCCTGTAACACCCCGTGTATTCTATAACAGTGAGATTCACAAATTAAAGTATAACTAATTTCAAATCAAAGAATTAAGGGAAACGGGATAAGCCATTGTGTTCGTCTCGAAATTCTGCTTGAAATAGAGTCTGAGTTTGCGTAAAACGGATATCGTATGAAGAAGATATGGACGAACGAAGTTGGGCGAAAAACAAGAAAACGGGTCAGAATGCACTGGCGCACTTGGGAAGTGCGCCAGAACAAAAATGCACTGGCGCACTTGGGAAGTGCGCCAGTACATTTTTGACCTGGCGCACCTGCCAAGTGCGCCCAGGTCAAAAATGACCTGCTGGTCAGGTCTGGTCAAGTCCTGGCTGGCCAGGTCTGTGTTTGGTCGATTTTCTGAGCCTTGCCTTGTCACTAGGGCTAGGTGTCAGCTCCTGGTTGGTCTCTCCTTCAAACGAACGGCTATTATTGAACCAAGCTTCATCGACGGTTTAAATCAACTCACAAACTCTATAAAAAGGACCTAAGACTAACCCTAATTCACACAAACTAATATGGAGATGAGACCGTCATGTTGCTGAGGAGAGACTAAGGATAGCCGTCAGAAATAGAGAGACAACTAGGAGATAATTCAAAGCTTAAAGCAACGTTAATCAAATCAAAGCAACGCCTACAACAAAGGATAGCATCTCCAAATTCAGAATTCAGATTCCTGAATTGAAGATTCGTCATACGCTGTAAGTAGAGTGCTATTCCAATGTGAATTAAATAATTGTGTTGATTTGTGTAATGTAAGAAATGGAATTGTGGCAATAATATTCTATATTTGTATGTTGCTTTGGTGCAAAACGATTTGGGAATATTATGGTATACGATTGGATATTTGCAAGTACGCGATTTGCGTTGGAAACAAAATGGAATTGTGGCGATAATGACTTATATTTGTATGTTATTTTGATTCTAAACGATTGGGCAATGCTATGGTTTGATTCATACAAGTATTATGGTTTATGTTGACAACCACATGTTGTGGAATTTTAATTGGGATTCATGCAAGCATATGATTCATATTGAAAACTACATGTTTGTGGTAGTTATTTACAACACCCATTTGATAATTGCAAGTATATGATTCATGTTGAAAGTAACAACTATATGTGTAATAGTTTATTTGAGATTCATGCAAGTATATGATCTACTGTTATGCCAAAATGAGGTATAATTCTATGGTCATCTTTAGTGTAATTTGATCCATTTGAGTATTATGATTCATATGAAGTTATGTTGGAATTGGCATCATAGTTCAAGTATAAAAATCATATTTTTGTGATAGTGACAAAAGCACGCATCTTTGTAAATTTGTATTAATTTTATGAACATGACAAAACTATGTTCGTTATTATGCCCAATTGAAAAACATGTTTTTAGGCTCATGTTGTTATCATAAGTTACATTAGAATTACATTCCTCTTGCAAGTTTACATAGATAAAATAAAAAAACCATGATGTAAGTTTAGATATGTTTATGCTATAATTCTATGAATAGAATGAAAACCATGATTCATATAAGAATTAGGTTGGGATAATTCTAGTTGAACCATACTTTTGTATTAGTGACAAAAGTAAGTACCCTTTTATTAACATGTAGTGATTTTATGAACACGATTAGTGTATGCCTAAATAAAAATATAGGCTTATATTTCTAGTCAAGACCCTGTGCCAATAATAATGATATCTAATTTAGTTAGATTCTTAATTTCAAGTTTACCTGGTTAGTTGAACCTATGATTCATGTTTAAGTTTATGCCATTATCATATGACTAGAATAATTCATGTTTAAGTACTGCTTATGCCATAATCATATGAATAAAATAATTCATGATTAAGTATTGTCTATACATTAACCATACGAATAGAATGATTTATGTTTAAGTATTGTTTATGCTATGATTATATGGATAAAACGATTCATGTTATGCCATAATTATATGATGTTACAATTGCAAGTTCACATGTGCCTATTTTATGTTAATTGAATCGTTCATTGCAAGTTCATGCATTCACACTCCCCTTTTTCATGTTACCTTATAAACACCATGTTATAAGCCTCCCTTTTTCATTTGGCTAAATTGGGTTTAAGTAATAAACCCAACACACCTTACGTTGGAACGAACGTGTAAAACGGGGGTAATGACGTTTGGGCTAAAATATAGAACATACGTGTTGGCATGTTCGACGCATGCCAACAATCTTGAAAAGCAATTAAGTGGCATAAATAAATCTTAATCAATAAAGATGAATTTGAATAATGGGCCGCAAATATTTACATATAAAAAGAAAAGAGACAAAATATGTAAATGCAGAAAAATACGATGTGTTTAACCCGAGGTTGGATTGAGTTGTGATGTAAACCTGCCCGGAACCGCCCGGCTGTCCAGTAGTCACAACAATACCTATCCAATGTGGGTGGTTAAACACGGAGCCCAATAAGGACCCGAGGTTAGACTGAGTTGTGGCGTAAGACTGCCCGGACCCAACCGGCAACAGGCAGCCACAACAATACCTGTCTAATGTGAGAGGTCAAGGCTTTAATAAGATAATTAAGGCTGAGTCAGGATTGATAGGATTAAGTAAATTATATTAATACTTAATCAAAATGGAACATGCTAAACTAAACAGATTGATTGGGGGTTAGGTTTAACAAACACTTAACCAACTTAGCATGTTGGCTAGAAATAGAAAACCTAGTAGCGGGGGACCCTTTTCGCAGTAACCCTACAAGGTATCATGATACCCTGAAACTAGGCAGGGTGGGGCACGATTACTGGGCTGATTGTAAGAGGTCAAATCGACGGCGGTGGTGCAGCAGTGTAGGTTCTAACGGGGTGCGGGCGTGCACACACTCCGGCGCAGAAAAATAAGGCACTGGGCACCAGTAGCATACCTATGCATTTTAGGATTGTGTCGGGCCGCCACCATGGGACTTGATACACCCCATGGTGGGACCAGCATAGGTAACTACAACATCGGGGGCCGTAAGACACATGTAACTATGCGACTAGGAGCCGATCATCATAAAATGGATCGCTTCACCCTGATTATGGGGTGCCCGTTAGGAACTAGTTTATATGGGTACAGAGATTAATATGGGGTACGATAGTATATTCGACCCTAGACAACTTAACTAAGTTTATGGTGCTTTCCCATTTCAAGTTTATACTTATCATACCCAGTTCTTTATTCATAGACTGAATAGTCCTAGACTTACTCAGGCTTTATGTCTGACTCTACTTTTCTTTCGTCTTCTTTTCTTCCGTTCCCCCCCCCCCCCTCCCCCAGGTCCACAAGGAGGGAATACCGCAGCTTGACCAGCCTTCATATCCAGCTTGAAGAGAAAGAATGTATTGCTTGGATCTTTTCGTTTTGGACTATGGCTGTGGACAGCAACTATGGGACTTTTGCAGTTTATTTATGTTTTCATTATGCTTCTTTAAATAATGTAATCAAGACAGTTATGAAGATGTTATTTTTTTGGAAGTATTGTAAGACAATTATGGTATGGTTGGTGTAACACGTATTTTAATGAAATAAAAGTTGTTGTTTTCCGCTGTTCAAAAATATGTGTTCTTATATCTGTCTTGTATATCTGTGACTTATACTTATAAACCTCCACCAAAATTAGGGCATTTCCTTTGAGAGTGACCTTAACGGAGGTGGGGTGTTTCATGGCCCTGAAGTAAGCAAGTCATTCGCTGGGCCTTAACTTAAAAGTCTATTCTTTTGTTCTTTGATTCTTTTTAATTGAAACTTGCAATTGAAACTTCTTACACGCCATTCTTTCTTCCATGAATTCCTCTTATTTTAGAGTTAAGGCTACAACGCCCAAAAGTTGCTTCCTCTATAGGACAAATGTCCGAAAGGAAGTATATTAAATGCCGAAAATAAGGCCTCGTGGTCAATATTTAAGGTAGTTGATTTGGGTCTGGTTCTACATGTCGTCGAACGCCACTCGAGCATCACATTCATTTATTGTCCGACTTCCCTACGAGCTGAGATACCAAATGAGATTGAGAATCAGAAGGAAGCCCTGGGGGGACCAAAATCTTTCTAAGATATTAGGTTAAGTAGGCTGAGAATTCCATCTTGAGCGAGAAAGCGTGGCTCATCAAGCATATAGGATTGACTTCTTTCAGTTCCTTCCTTCTCCTGGGCCTCATAAGATTCCACTCACAAACTTCGCTTAACCTTTGATTTATTTGACTTGTTACGAAGTAATCCTCTTTGAATTATTCCTTTTATTATATAATACACACACACACATACATACATACATACATACTTATTAGATACAAAATTTATGAATATAAGCTTAAAGAAATAAAGAATAAAGATGGATTCTAAACATAAACCCTAAAATTCTCTAGATCTAATAGAGGAAGATTGTAACAACCCGGAATTTATGAATTTAAAATTATTGTTTTAACTATTTTAATGGGTTTTGAATATTATTATTTTTGTCCAAGCATCTCCTCCTCCCGACAAGCAGCAAAAAGGTAATTCATTGCATAACTCAATGACAAAGAATTCAGTTGATGATGTGAACGCTGATGGGCAATCTGCTACAGTCAATTATGTAGATGAGAAAATTGGTGGTCTCGATAGCTTTCTACAGGAAAACTTCAACTTCATGGCTTGTTTTGGTGAATACAAAGCCAAGCAACCAAAAATAAAAGCGACGCTGAAACCAAATATTGAGAAAACAGTCCTTGAAACCATTGCGAGCCTGGGAGTTGAAATTGATAGTGGGACACTTGACCCTTTTACTTGTAATGAAAAAAGAAAGCTCATGGAGCTTATGTCGAAGAATCACTCTGCCTTACAAAAACGGAAAGCTCTGAATGAATCTGGCAAGAAACAAGCTGCAAACCCTTACGCAAACATTCCATCGCCACCTGGCTACGAACCGAGACCCCCCCCCCCCCCCCCGATATTATTGTTGCTTGTGCATCTACCTCAACTTCAGCTGGAGTTGGTAGCAGTGTCGGAAAATCTCCTATAACTCGCAGCAAGACTAGAGCTGGGGGGCATAACCTATTTGACAATGGTTAAAGTGCTTTGGTGTATTCTGTACAGTCTTTTGGCACAATGGAAATAATATGAAATGTATTATCATGTAGGTGGAGGTATGAAAACGATGTAGTGGTTTTTCCCTGACGAATTGTATGTGTAGTTGATATACGCTTAGTATATCACCTATGTGCATTGTATCTTTCTTTTTTAATAATAAAGTGTTACGGATCACTATAAAAATCGGTCAGCCTTGCAAAAAAAAATATTTAAAATGATTTATTTCAAATAATAACGACTAAAAATTTATTTATATTGAAGTTAGAACATATAATTATAAAACGAACTCGAAATGGCGTTGTAGTTTGAAATTTTGATTTCTAATTTCAATTGAATAAACAGAATTCAATATAAGTCAGAATTGGACAAAACAAGAAACATTAGAATCTATTTAACTATACCTTTCTAACGAATGTAAGAAACCGAGATTTCACTTTATAAATTGAAAGTTATATCCAGTTTAAAATTTAGAAAAATCGCTATGGAATTTATATATATATATTTAAAATAACATATAGCCCTTAAAAATAGCCATTTTGCAAATGACCTCCGTTTTCGATGAAACAACTTTTGTTGGATCCGGAATGTCAAATTATTGCTAAGTTTAAAATTTCATAATTTTTGGAATTAATATGTGAGCCTGGTAAATTTAAACGTGTTTGGTTATTTCAGTTTAAATTTAATCAACTAAAAAAAGAACATTTTTTAAACAGTCTCCAAATTCGACGAAACAATTTTGTTAGGACCGTATCGTCAAAACATAGCTAGATTTTAATATTCGTAACTTTTGTAGTCAGTATGTGGCCTCGGTAAATTAAAATATACGTTCAAATTCAATATTGACCGTTATATTAATTTATATTTTAATTTTGACAAAAACTGATTGAAACAGTCGAATTGGCTTACGAAACGTATCCCATTGTGTTCGGAATTAGGGTATTTAGTTAGGAGCGACAGTCGTTGGAGTTCGTTTGGAGTTAGTAGATTAAGCAAGAAATTTATGGATGAAATAACATTAAAATAAAGGCTATAAATATATATATTTATTTATTTATTTATTTATCTACTCAAAACCCTAGTTCCTAATCAGATACCGCCGCCCTCTTAAAATAGACGTCCAGAAATGTCAGAATTTTAGTCCTAAATTTTCTTAACCCAATTCGAATTTGACCCTGATCCTAAAAAAAATCGTGGATCTCTCTTAGCTCTTTCCATCCATACTAATCTGATGGAGAATGGAGAAGAATCTTGCTCGATTTTGGGCCTTAAAGTGGCTGAGTTTCGATGGGTTTTGCTCGACGTCAGGAGCATCGAGTTCGCTGCCTTGACCAGGGGTGAGAGGTGCTGTTAAGGCGAACGTCGTGGGTTACTCCGATCCACTCCAGGGACCTCGAAGTGCGCGCAAAATTCAACTCTAGCAATCGACGCCTTTCCACTTTTAAAACGATGAAGATGGAAAAACTAACAACAACATTTTTTCTGGTGTTGTGGTAATTAATTTAATCATTCAATTAATGTAATTAATGTAAAAATGATCATAACTTTTCATACGAGGTCGAAATGGAACGATTTCAGTTGCGTTGGATTCGCAACGCCGAATTCTACATTTTAGAACTGTCCAGAATGGAAACGGAGCAAATTGAATTTTAGGCTAAATTAAATGGGTATTTAATTTAGTTTAAAAACAGAAATTCAGAAATAAAGACTAATGGAATGGAAACCAAAGTGAGAACTCCTTCTCACTCAATAATTTATCATGTATCTATTTTTGGAGTTCAACAAACGAACTCACACAAATCATTTGAATGAGAAGCGATGTATGGATATTAGTGACACTCGCATTTCATACTCCGCGAATAGCCACTTGTGGTATCATAAACGGTATTGGGTAGTTGAGTATTCATTTATATGGATGATTTGGTGATTTGTGTATTGTGGATGAGAATTTGAAACGATTAACATGTTAGAATAATTATAATATTATTGTTGTAGTTAAAAATGGACATGAATATTTATTTATATATTAAGTGGATATTTTCATGAAGGGTTTAATAGTCCGGTCCAATTTGTTTTAAGGACGCAGGTTTAGAACAATTATTTTCCAGGACAAAATCGATCATTCCCTCGTTAAATCTATTTTGCTTTTAGTTTTTTCAAATCAAACGCAATTATTTCTTTTCAAATCATATCAGCTTTGACTTAATCTTCTAAGGCGATCTTCTCATGCAGTCTTTTTAGGAAAGCATTAGCTTCGAGTGTGTGACTGATACAGAAAGGCAACAATGTGTGGAGGTGAAGTTCATGGTAGATCTGAAATGTATGCTTAAGTAAAATGGCGATTTCGGTTAATGTCAGATTTGAAATAAAATTGCGATTCTTCATGGGGAAAAAAACATGGTGACCTTGGAATGATTTGTATCAAAAAATAGGGTGCTTTGTTTGATTCTATTTAAGGTTGGAGCGTGTTGCTCCTTCCATCAGTTCGATTCGAATTGACTTCATTTTTTGTAAGTAACGTGAATTGTGTAATTACTTTAATATGCTCTTGGAAGTGGATCAACTCTTGAATATAATATCATTTTTATCTTAGTTGATATATGTTTGTGTGTTTATTCGAATTTGAAAAGTTTTCTGTCACATGAAATTGTTAAATTTTGCACTTTGTTTCTTTTATTTGGTTAAATGTGAAATCCATTCATGTAGGTAATGTTCTTGCTAAAATTTGTGAATGACATTGTGAACACCATAGTTGTAATTATATTTCACTAAATGATAAAACTTGTAAATTATATTTCATTTAAACATTTAACTTCTAAAAAAGATAAATGTATTTATCTTTTTAAAATAATAAACATATCCAAATCTTATAATTGTTTGAGTTTTTTAGTTACAACTTAATCTTATAAAAACATATAATGTATATATTATATTGTGTGAAAACATGTAAATTGTTTGAAAAGATAAATGCTTCTTTTACAGAAAAA
This sequence comes from Allium sativum, assembly GCA_030737875.1. Taxonomy (NCBI): domain Eukaryota; kingdom Viridiplantae; phylum Streptophyta; class Magnoliopsida; order Asparagales; family Amaryllidaceae; genus Allium; species Allium sativum. Next base: position 15,638,671 of record CM060924.1, read on the forward strand.
GATATATAATTTTATCTGTTTGTTTTGAAAATAAATAGTCTATTTTTACTGTTGGATTGTTTGTTCTTTGGTGAGTGTCTTTTTTATTTGGTATTTTTACGACCACCTGATTCATAGATACGAGCACCTGATTTCGATGACCACATGATTAAACATACGAGAAAGGTTTGTTTGCTGTAGTAGGAATAATGGGCTCTGAAAGGTATTATTTTATTCTGATAAAACAAGCACTGTGTATTTAGCCTGGTTGCATCATTCACTTTAATTTATGATCTTAGTTTTTAGACTATCACTTCAGATTTGGTTTGACCAACCAAACCAGTTATTTACGTCAATCAATTCTGTTTTTCCGTGTAAACATTTTATCTTTTGCGTGTGTAAAACATTTGTCTGTGTAAAGTATAAGTGCAGCTTTAATATAAAATTTTAATGATCATCTGCATAATCAATTAATTTGAAGCAAAAAGAAAAATAGTATTTATTTTGAAACATAAATTGCTTTAAATGATAAATATACTTATCTTTTGGTTTACTTGTTTTTAAATGGAAAAATAAGTTATTATATGAAGTATTTAAAATAATAAGCATATTTCATAAAGAATAATAGATTTACAATCTTATTGAAAATATTACTATGTTTAAATTTTATGGGAAAAACATAAAATCTTCAAAAAGATAAATGTATCTATCTTTTGTCTATATTATTACATAAATAATGTTGAAATTGACATGTACATTAAAAAAATAGTTTTTTTTTTTGAAAAAAAAACTTGTAAGTATATACGAAAATATAATTTCACAATTTTCGTTGAAAAATTAATATGTATATTAGTCTTTATTAAAACATATAGTTTATTTAAAAAAGATAATTGTGTTTATCTTGTTAAAATTGTTTAAACATTAAACAGATAAATACATTTAGCTTTTTAAAACCATAAATTAACTTTATATTGTTTTTGTAGTATTTAAGATAAATACATTTATCTTTTTAAACAAGTAATATTATTTACATTCACCAACATTTAATACAATATCTTATTTTATTTAAGATTTAAAAAAGCTAGTTGCTTCTATCTTTTCAAAACTAAACTTCACATTTAAAAAAGATATCGGTATATGTATGTCATGTGTTAATTATTAGTTGCAAATATACAATTTTTTTTAGACAAGACGGATATGCAACATGGAGCTGCACAACCGATTAGATAACATAAGCATAATATATATCCGATCAACAAGCTTGATCGGTAGCTAAAAAATATATTTGGTGATTAAGGTACCATCCCAAAAGTCTTAAGCATCATTGTAGCAACAAAAATATTTACAAAAAAAACCACAAACCTCCATCATTAAGCATGTCAAAAGTGTCCACCAGCATTCCATCCAACATTAGTGCTCCCTTGATCCTATTCCTGTTGAGCTTCATTGTGAATGGTCAATGTGAATGGATTAGTGTGAGCCATACTGTAACAATCCACGTTCCGACGGACCGAATTTTTTTCAGAAACCCAATCCTTCGAAACCCGTGTTGTTTTGCTCTGGTATCCTGCAGAAAAGACAGAGACATAAAACACGTCAGAGTTCGGAAAACATCTCACAGCGGAAGGAACAAAATATAATATAATTAAAACATAGCTTTACCTTAATAACAATACTGCTAAACCAGTATCCAAAGCTATACAGTCTCTGTTAAGAACCTAACCTGCGAATGTTATGAGGAGAGGGTCAGAACATAATTTCTGTGTGAATGAATTTAAACTACACCTCTTGATTAATCCATATACCGTTCAATAACGTTTTCTCATTTATTAGGTTATCTGTGTTATTAGCACTCAAGGCTTTCACACACATGTCGCACCCATCTACCCCCCAGTAGATTAACCTAATATAATGTATACGTAGCTACCCCCAAATTGAGGTACACCCCGTGGTACCTCGCTCGCACGGTCTCCTCCGTATCGCCACAGTAATATGCGCAGTCCCTCATCATATGTTATAGTAACGTACAGCGCTACATCCGCATAGAACCACTATCGATGTGCTACGTAAGCGTACTGACTGCCACCCTCGAACTACTCAATCGAATTGGTTCCATCATCGAAAGATGCCCTCTAGTCTATGATACACCACGCAGAGCAGACATGGTTGTACCTAGACTTTCCCACGTACGTATCATCAATCGTACTCGATGTTTCTACTGCGCATAACCTTTACTTGTGCACCCGAGTTTTGTGGCAGCGCTACACCAGAAAACATGGAACTCGGTCGGGAGCTTTCCTATATCCGTATGGGCCCGCCTATAAGAGTGTCCAATGTAGAGATATCCATCGGTTCTGGTTTTCTATGGTGGCTATGGCCCCACCTCAGCCACTCCCTCAACTAGTAAAGACCACATGAGCGAAGAGACCACCCCTAACAAGCAAACAATCTAAACATACATGTGGGGTCTCCCCGCACCCATCCCTTGATAGCAAAGGTTAACGATCTCTAGGGATTAGCTCTTGTCTTTTCGCATTCCTTAGGCTCCTGGTGACAGGCGTTCGACGATCTTGCTATCGTTTGGTCTTGACCCTCCACCTCTGCCTAAGGCAACCGCCGAACCACCCTTAGTGCCACCGCGTACATCATTCTGACTACCCCCTGCTTGTGCAGTCAAGGCCCACCCACCTGGTAGTTCCGCGCAGACCCAACCTCTGTAATCCTAGCCCGAAGCTAAACCACCACAGGGGACGACCAGGAGCTCCTTTAATGTCTCAAGAAGCCGTCCGGCTCCCCTTCCAGTCTGTTGGAGCCGCCAAAATAATAAACGTGCGCTCCCCTCGTGCCTTATGACACCGTGATGATCAACCTCGTTGGGCTATTCATCCGATAACGTACGGACTGCTTCAAGCGCCTTAGTTTTATTTGTCATTTGACCCTACATCTAATCTTTAATTATGCACTTGCGCTACCTCATCAGTTTTCTTATTTAACTTGGTTATTCACATTTACTTCCTTTTCAAGTTTACCAAGTCATCCTTGCTTATTAATTCCATTTATAACTTAATCCATTTAAGTTCATTAATAAGCCTACGACATGTTATTCTCATAATCTAATAATTATCCCTCTTATGGTTATAATAACATGTTCTACTTAATTTATAATTAAGTACATCTTAATCCAAATATACATTGGTTAAGAGAATAACTCCCTAAGTATCAACCCCTAAGATCGAAATCAACATCAGACTGACACTCAGAGAATTACTCAACTCAACCAATCTTATGTTATGTCATTCATATACTTATGTTATCTTCATTTGTAGATTTATTCTTGCCTTTACAGATTACTTAATCTTCAATTAAGTACAACTTTCCTTACTACATAAGTTACTTCATCTTCCCTTATCGTTCCTTGTAACTTACCTTATTCCATAAATTATAATCCCCACTTGTCCCTAGGACAAGCCTACCTATTATCATTTCCATTTCTTAAGTTCATTCATAATAGGTTATTATCATCATTCCCCATTTCTTGTCATAAATTTTAGTTTTGACTTAACCCTTCCTATTTACTTAACCATTACTTGAGCTTTACCCAATTCAATTAACTTATTATACCGTTTCGGGTCCCATTTTGTTAAGCATATCTAAATTTGATTCACATGTCATTTATATAACCCACTTAACCCTCTAGCCATACCTATGTCACCCACATGTATTATTATGGTTAGTATTTCTTAATTTATTTATCATGCTGTAACGACACATGACCCCTCACATTATACGTTCGTTCGTGGCTGCTGGATTTGCCGAGCGGCTCCGGGAAGGCTTATACCATAACGCGCCTAACCTCGTGTCATAAAACGTTATGCCTCTAGTTCTTGCTGTTGACCTCTCACATTAGATGTCCGCTTGTGGTTGCTGGATTTGTCGGGCGGTTCCAAGCAGTCTTACACCACAAGCATGCCTAACCTCGTGTCGTAGGCGTTCATTAAAAATCGTCTTTCACCCAAACCCCAAATTCATGTCAAGTGTTACAAATTCAACTTAGTCCCAATTCATTTTTACGCCTATCTCAAATTTGTCATTAACTATACCAAATTACATAATAGTTAGCCAAATTTCATATCACCCAAATTATCCAATTATACCCATATTCACCAATTCCATGATGTTCATACCCGAACATGCCAATTTCCAATATCCAACTTTTACCCAATTTCGTATAATCAATATTTTCCCAATATATATATATATATATATATATATATATATATATATATATCTCCCAACATTTCCCAAGTTCATACATATAATCTAATTCACCCTTTAGGCTTATTTTCCAAGTCACAAATAAATTTCACCAATCCATATTACGCCCAAACACCACTCTTTCCCTTTCAATTTTACGTTCTAGTTTACAACGTATAAATCCATGATAGACATAGGCTCAAGATAGCCTAGCTATAAAAAATAAAAAGGGGAAAGGATAAAAAGGAGGGAACTCAAACGTAGGCATACATAAAATAGCTGATCTTATTAAATTAACATCATATTCATTATGGGGAATGGTAAACGATAGAAGCAATATTATACAACAAATATAGTTTAAATCCACTCACATTTACTGGATTGGAGAAATAAACGATTTGTTGTTGATGTAGAACGCTGATTTAATCTTCTTATTTGATTATTGGTGAAGAGCATGAATTGTTAATGAAGAACTTTGCTACTTGATTTACAGTCTTGGGGCGGCGGCTATGTTTGGTTGAAGCTCGACGGCATGGAGACGTCTTAAGGAATTGTTATGAATTGGGGTTAGGTCTTGCTTTGTATTTATATGCATAGAGAATGTTTTAGAGCCCTTTGATTGACCTAGAAGCCATCAGATACGTACAACACATCAAAACAACGTCACAGGAACCAAAATCGCCCAGATTGGGGTATAGGTCGACCCGTAGGTCGACCTTCCTAGGGGTAGGTCGACCCCAAGGTCGACCCCCTAGTCGACCCCCAGGTCGACCTGCCCGGTTAATGGCGGGAAATTTCCCGCCTAGCTGTCTAGGTCGAATTTCGAACTGTTTTGAATTTTTGTTGAATCTTCTAAAGGCCATAACCCATTCATACGAAGTCCGATTTACGCAAACTTGGACTCTATCCCAAGCAGAATTCAGAGACGAATGCAATGGTGATGTCCGTTTTACTTAATTCCTGATATTTTACATGCATTGTTATTGCAATAATTTCCTTACCCTTCAATGTATGAATAAATTTCAACTATATGTTGCCATTATTAATCCTTCTCTGGAATATATCCTTGCATATAATAAATACATATTTCCACATTCTTAATTTCATAAAAATGCAGGGTGTTACATTCTCCCACCCTTAAGAAATTTCGTCCCTGAAATTTGATAGTGATTAAATAGCTAATCCCTCGTATAATATACATCCATCGTGTGTGCATCCAAATTTTGCAACCATTATGCGCAAGAGCAACGTGAAATACATCATAGTAATGCATGTATGCCTAATTTGGTACCACCTATATGTATGCGAACCTTCAAAAACTTTTTTTTCAAAACTTGATGCTCGCATCCTAAGTATACTTGCAATTTTATATGAATGCATTATTTTTGAAAACCAAAACATCTTTTCATCCAAATTTTCCCATACTCTTATAAAATAGAAGCATAGTTCATCCAAATTGTTGCATCCAAACCCTACCAACCATCATTAAATCAAAATTCAGAAAAATCTAATTTTCCAAATTTTTATTCCTTATGCATTTAACGGAAAAATTTATATTTTCCCGTTTTCTTTTAGCATTAAAATTTCTCATTTTTTCATATCCAGCAGATTATAACAGAAAATTTTCTAATTAATCAACTCGTAGATTACACCAAAATAAATTCTAGTGCATCACTTTAACTAGAAAAAAGAGAAACAGTCATACACTACATGATAAGATACTACCCTACTGGTACAGTAATAGAGGTCAGGACCCTATCCGAAGAAACTACGAATGAGATCCTCTATACCACCAACCTTACTATCCAGATGCTCTATAAGCTATCCAGCTCCCTCCCTAACCTCTAACTGCAAGTCCTGTAGCCCCGCCCCTAACTGATTATAGGATGTTCCCATCTCCTATAGCATCTGCTGTTGAGTCTGTCCCAACTCAACCTGTGTCTGGAGCATCTCCTGCTGTGTCCTCAAGATGTCCTCTTGATCTCTAACTAACTAAGTTTGTTGCTCAGACACTGTTCTCAATTCCGCCCTCCAGTCTGACTCCTTGGAAATCCAAGGGTCCCACTCAGATGTGCCGGAAGTACCCCATCCAGGAGCCTGGGAAGTCCAAGCACCTCCCCAAGCCTGCTCTGTCTGATATGGGTCTGATCCTGCCGGCGGTACATACTGGGGCTCTCCATCATGTCCGGGCTGATAGTCACCACCCTGCGGTTCCTGCACATGCTCCTCTTGTACATGCTCCTCCTCTTCCCCCTCATACCCTCCATCATGCTCCATGAGCTGAGGCTCTAATAAATTAAATAGGTGAATATGCATCCTGGTCGGCGCGGCCAAGTCTATAATGCTGGAGGGATGAGAAGGATGTGTATATAACCTTTCTTTCGTAGAGGAACATTTCTTCGTGTAAAAACTACAGTCCATAAATTTTCGAAAGAAATGTTTGACTGTCTCGCCTCTCTAGTAGAGTCATAATACCATAGGATAGTGCGAGCCCAATTTATCTGCATACCCCCAAAAATAGCATATGGGGCTCGTTTAACAATTTGTGTTATCCTATCAAATCCACCAGTCTGCCCAACAATATTATACTGTAAAATCCGAATAACAATTCTAGCTAATGGACGTAGATGGGTATAAACCCAAATCCTCTCGTATCTATCATAGTAAATCCGATGCCATACAGCCAAGTCAGTCATCTCAAAATCCCTTATATCGTGTCCCGTACTACGGATGTTCAACATTTCCCCAACCTGTATTTCATTAAAACTAACGATGGTTCCCTTTACATCCGAATTATATATAATCAAACCTTCACTGTCTACTCCAACTTCTAAATTAGCATCAAAAAGTCTTACTAACCTCTTGTAGCCCTTTCGCTCGACTGTATTAACATCCAAAATTGCGATTAATCCCGCATCTGCAAATAAACCCTCCAAAGGTGTTCCAGCAAAATCACCAAACTTAACCGAACGCCCTAACAATAGCTACAAACCTGCGGTGTTGACGTACGCCTCGACTGCATCTCTCCGAGTGTTGCACCAAGCGATTTCCTGAGGCGTAAGTTGGGGAAAAGAGGCAAGAAGAGAAGGTTGGCCCACCATGGCGAATTAAGCTTGAATTGAGAGAGGAAAGGTATAGATCTGGGTAGAGGAGACTTTTAGCTTCGATTTGGAGGTAATTTTTCGTGAAATAGTGGAGATTTGAAGTGGTGGGAGGTGAAAAACGTGGTGGTGGAGGTAGGTTTCGTGCTCTTGGCGATGGGGGAGTTGGAATGAACGACTGAGCCGAAGGCCTTCGGCCTTTTATTTTTTCGTCCTGCACTTGGCAGGTCTACCCCCTGGTCGACCTCCCTTGGGGTAGGTCGACCAAGGTGTCGACATATTTTTTTTCGTTCTGCTTCTTTCCGTCTTCTTTCTCGACGGTTCACCTCCGTTTTTCTGCTACACTGTTGGTCTAAAACTTGATATGTTTTCTGGCAACTGCCTATTCTTCTTGCATATGTTCCAATTCCATTAAATAGAAACTTAATGCGGAACATGAAGTCTTGAATATCCATTTTTATGTACATCCTCTGCTTTTTCTTAAAGGTTCAATTTTTTTTCCTGATTTCCATTTTTAGTGTACGGGGGGTAAAAATCTCATTCTTTTACAGATCTATTTCTCAAATCGGCTCCCATTCTAACCTAGGCTTATATATACCATATATTTATACTTTAGAAAATATAAATACGTTCACTCATTTCCTATATAAGAATCCTAAACCTACGCTCTGATAACAGACGTAACAACCCGCGTTTCGACAGATTGAATTTTTTCAAAACCCAATCCTTCGAAACCCGTGTTGTTTTGCTCTGGTATCTTGCAGAAAAGACAGAGATATAAAACATGTCAGAGTTCGGAAAACATCAAACAGCGGAAGGAACAAAATATAATATAATTAAAACATAGCTTTACTTTAATAACAATACTGCGAAACCAGTATCCAAAGCTATACAGTCTCTGTTAAGAACCTAACCTGCGAATGTTATGAGGAGGGGGTCAGAACATAAGTTCTGTGTGAATGAATTTAAACTACACCTCTTGAATAACCCTACATATACCGTTCAATAACGTTTTCTCATTTATTAGGTTATCTGTGTTATTAGCACTCAAGGCTTTCATACACACGTCGCACCCATCTACCCCCTAGTTGATTAACCTAATATAATGTATATGTGGCTACCCCCAAATTTAGGTACACCCCGCGGTACCTCGCTCGCACGGTCTCCTCCATATCGCCACGGCAATATGCGCAGTCCCTCATCCTATGCCATAGTAACATAAAACGCTACATCCGTATAGAACCACTATCGTTGTGCTACGTAAGCGTACGGACTGCCACCCTCGAACTACTCGATCGAATTGGTTCCATCATCAAATAATGCCCTCTACTCTACAATACACCACGCAGAGCAGACATGGTTGTACCTAGACTTTCCCATGTACGTATCATCAATCGTAATCGATGTTTCTACTGCATATAACCTCTACTTGTGCACCCGAGTTCCGTGGCAGGGCTACACCAGAAAACACGGAACTCGGTCGGGAGCTTTCTTATATCTGTATGGGCCCGCCTCTAAGAGTGTCCAATGTACAGATATCCCTCGGGACTGGTTTTTCTATGGTGCCTATGGCCACACCTCAGCCACTCCCTCAACTAGTAAAGACCACATGAGCTGAGCGACCACCCCTAATAAGCAAACAATCTAAACATCCATGTTGGGTCTCCCCGCACCCTTCCCATGATAGCAAAGGTTAACGATCTCTAGGGGGTTAGCTCTTGTCTCTTCGCATTCCTTAAGCTGCTGGTGATAGGCGTTCGACGATGTTGCTATCGTTTGGTCTTGACCCTCCACCTCCGCTTGAGGCAACCGCCGAACCACACTTAATGCCACCACGTACATCATTCTGACTGCCCAATACTTGTGCAGTCATGGCCCACCCACCTGGTAGTTCCGTGTAGACCCAACCTCTGTGATCCTAGCCCGAAGCTAAACCGCCACAAAGGACTGCCAAGAGCACCTTTAACGTCTCAAGAAGCCGCTTGCCTCCCCTTCCATTCGGTTGGAGCCGCCAAAATAATTAACGTGCGCTCACCTCGTGCCTTATGACACCGTGACGATCTACCTCATAGGGCTATTCATCCTTAACGTACGGACTTCTTCAAGCGTCTTAGTTTTATCTGTCATTAGACCCTACCTCTAATCATTAATTAAGCGCTTGCGCCACCTCGTCAGTTTTCTTATTTAACTTGGTTATTCACATTTATTTCCTTTTCAAGTTTACCTAGTTATCCTTGCTTATTAATTCCATTTATAACTTAATCCATTTAAGTTCATTAATAAGCCTACGACATGTTATTCTCATAATCTAATAATTATCCCTTTTATGGTTATAATAACATGTTTTACTTAATTTATAATTAAGTACATCTTAATCCACATATACATTGGTTAAGAGAATAACTCCCTAAGCATCAACCCCGAAGACCGAAATTAACATCAGATTGACACTCAGAGAATTACTCAACTCAACCAATCTTATGTTATGTCATTCATATAACTTATGTTATCTTCATTTGTAGATTTATTATTGCCTTTACAGATTACTTAATCTTCAATAAAGTACAACTTTCCTTATTACATAAGTTATTTCATTTTCCCTTATCGTTCCTTGTAACTTACCTTATTCCATAAATTATAATCCCCACTTGTCCCTAGGACAAGCCTACCTATTATCATTTCCATTTCTTGAGTTCATTCATAATAGGTTATTATCATCATTCCCCATTTCTTGTCATAAATTTTAGTTTTGACTTAACCCTTCCTATTTACTTAACCCAATACTTGAGCTTTACCCAATTCAATTAACTTATTACCGTTTCGGGTCCCATTTGGTTAAGAATATCTAAATTTGATTAACATGTCACTTGTGTACCACTTAACCCTTTTTTTTATATTATAGTTTCCATGTCTTAGACATGTCTTACTACGGTTAAGTCTACCTCAGTCCTGTTTCACGTCACATGTCTTATAACGGTTAAGTCCACATTTGTCATGCTTTACATGTCATTTATATAACCCACTTAACCCTCTAACCATACCTATGTCACCCACATGTCTTATTATGGTCAGTATTTCTTAATTTATTTATCATGTCGTAATGACGCATGAGCCCTCACATTAGACGTTCGTTTGTGGCTACTGGATTTGTCGGGCGTCTCCGGGCAGGCTTATACCACAACGCGCCTAACCTCGTGTCATAAAATGTTACACCTCTAGTTCTTGACGTTGACCTCTCACATTAGACGTCCGCTTGTGGTTGCTGGATTTGCCGTGAGGTTCCGGGCAGTCCTACACCACAAGCATGCCTAACCTCGTATCATAAGCGTTCATTAAAAATCGTCTTTCACGCAAACCCCAAATTCATGTCATGTGTTACAAATTCAACATAATCCCAATTCATTTTTACGCCTATCTCAAATTTGTCATTAACTATAAAAAATTACATAATAGTTAGCCAAATTCCATATTACCCAAATTATCCAATTATAGCCAAATTCACCAATTCCATGTTATTCATACCCAAACATGCCAATTTCCAATATCCAATTTTTACCCAATTTCATAAAATCAATATTTTCCCAATATATATATATATATATATATATATATATCCCAACATTTTCCAAGTTCATACATATAATCTAATTCACGCTTTAGGCTTATTTCCAAGTCACAAATAAATTTCACCAGTCTGTATTACGCCCAAACGCCCCTCTTTCCCTTTAAATTTCTCGTTCTAGTTTACAACGTATAAATCCATGATATACATAGGCTCAAGATAGCCTAGCTATAAAAAGTAAAAAGGGGAAATGATAAAAAGGAGAGAACTCAAACGTAGGCATAAATAAAATAGCTGATCTTATTAAATTAACATCATATTCATTATGGGGAATGGTAAATGATAGAAGCAATATTATACAACAAATATAGTTTAAATCCACTCAAATTGACTGGATTGGAGAAATAAACGATTTGTTGTTGATGTAGAACGCTGATTTAATCTTCTTATTTGATTATTGGTGAAGAGAATGAATTGTTGATGAAGAACTTTGCTACTTGATTTAGAGTCTTAGGGTGGCGGCTATGTTTGGTTGAAGTTCGGCAGCATGGAGGCGTCTTAAGGAGTTGTTATTAATTAGGGCTTGGTCTTGCTTCGTATTTATAGGCGTAGAGAGTGTTTTATAGCCCTTAGATTGACCTAGAAGCCATTAGATATGTACAGCTCATCAAAACTACGTCACAGGAACCAAAATCGCCCAGATCTGGGGATAGGTCGACCTCCCTAGGGGTGGGTCGACCCCAAGGTCGACCTGACCTCCAGGTAGACCTGCCCGGTTAATGGCGGGAAATTTTCCGCCTAGCTGTCTGGGTCGAATTTCGAACTGTTTTGAATTTTTGTTGAATCTTTTAAAGGTCATAACCTATTCATACGAAGTCCGATTTACGCAAACTTGGACTCTATTCCAAGCAGAATTCCGAGACGAGCGCAATGGTGATGTCTGTTTTACTTAATTCCTAATATTTAAATTAAGTATCTTTATTTCCTCATTTCTTCTGTTACATACATTGTTATCGCATTAATTTCCTTACTCTTCAATGTATGAATAAATTTCAACTATATGTTGCCATTATTAATCCTTCTCTGGAATATATCCTTGCATATAATATATACATATTTCCACATTCTTAATTTCATAAAAATGCGGGGTGTTACACATACCTGATGCTCCTGGTACTTAATTAGCACTTTGGTTCCTGACACTGCATATGACCAGTGTCTTCGTTGGTCTGGGCTCCGATGATCCGGCTACTGGAGTGACTGGTGAGTCAGGCTGGGGCGGCGGCATGTATTCTTCCTGAAAATCGTAATCATGCATAATTTGCTGTGGAGATTCCATCCATTCTCTCCAACCTATCTCTGGACCAATGACTTCAATGGACTTATCTTTTAAGGCTTCCCACAGTCTGATGAGTGAGATTTCATCTCATAACCCATGATATCAAATCGATCACTCATGTTGATGTCTTGTAGGTCCTCATTGTATACCCTCTGATCAAGAAAATTCAACTCGTTCTCTTCAAATCCTATTAGGATTTCTTGTGGTGATCCAGTATGATGAGAATGATCCCAGCGTTTCACTCTCAAAAAATATTCATAATTATTGATGTGATCAACAAAATCCATTTGACAACACACTCCCATGTAAAAATGCATTTTCAGAAATAGAAAGCGATGATCAATATGTGAATGTTCACAAGAGTATAACTCAGTTACTCTTCCTACAGTTTTTAAAGCTTCACTTACTGCTTCGAAATTATTTCTGAAAAACTCCGAAAAGTCGACAATCCTGGCCCATGAAACATGATCAAGATTGGGTCTCAGATCGTTCTCAAAATCTTGCCAAGGGCGTAAGACTATCTTCCCACCAAAGCAACGTGCTGATTTAGACAGTATACCCAATTACATGGCCTAGACGTATGATTCATGAGTTGGGGCGCAGAATAAAGATCATTTGTTATTGATAAGTCAACCTTCCCAGTCATCTCTCTCAAGGTGGCAAGCGAGTTAGATCGTACTTGGTTCAAAGTCCAGTGCCCAGAGACTATGTTTATTGTGAAGTAAGCCATTTTGTATTTTTTAGAAGGAAAATATATTGTTTTGGGTTTCGAAGAATGATTTGTAGGTGATGTGGGTGGTGTAATATTTGTTTTGGCAGAAGGATGGATTGACGTGTTATTCGTGTTGATTTGATTGAGAATTTTCGAGACACACATTACAGCATTTCGATTAGAAGGTAAACGAGTGTTTAAATTTTGTTGGGTATTATTATATACTTTCTTTGGACACTGATTATTTGCGTGGCCCGAGAAATTGTAATAATAGCATATTTTTAGGTTTTTACAATTTCTTGCGATGTCTTTTCGGTCTGCGCAGTTGATTACAATTGGAGGTGGTGGATTGTTTTGTAGTGGCTGAGATAGGATTGGTTTCGATGGTATTTTTGGATGGTACATAAAAGGTTTATCTGGTAGTGGCGTAGATGAGGGTTTGGATCGGAAAGTTAAATAAACGAGTAACAGAGTGGAATGAAAGAGAAGGAGATAGACGGAGGAGGTGGAGAGTGTAGTAAGGCCGCCATGGTTTCTTAGCTGTTATGAAGGAAATTAGAAATGAGGTTATAAATGATTGAATAGGAATTAGATTTTGATTAAAAATTTTGCAATTTTGTAATTAACAATTTTTAAATGTTTAGTGGAATATTTTATTTTATTTCAGATTAAAAAAAGGATAGTTGCATCTATCTGTTCAAAATTGAACTTCAGGTTTAAAAAAGATAGTTGAATATATACGTCATGTGTTAATTGTTAGTTGCAAATATTCAATATTAATGATAAAAATTAATTTTTGATTAAATTATTTAATTTTTTTTAATTAATAATTTTTTAAAATTTAGTAGAATGTCTTATTTTATTTCAGATTTAACAAAGATAGTTGCATCTATTTTTCCAAAGTAGAACTTTAGATTTAATAAAGATAGTTGAATATATATGTCATGTGTTAATTGTTAATTCAGATATGCAATATTAATGATAAAAATTAAGTTTTAATTACAAAATTGCATTTTTGTAATTAACAATTATTAAATGTTTAGTAGAATATCTAATTTTATTTCAAATTTAAAAAACATAGTTGCATCTATCTTTTCAAAACTAAACTTCATATTTGAAAAAAATAATTGAATATATTTGTCATATGTTAATTTTTAGTTGCAAATATGCAGTGTTAATGATAAAACTGAACCTTTGATTACAAAATACTTTTATCTTTTTTGGATAAAGATAAATACTTTTATCTTTTTTACAATAGGTTGAACAACTTGCAATAATGATCTAAATCATAGTGGCATAGTTAAACCTTTCTTGTATACTGTGTACTACAATACAATTAAAATTGCGAACAAAGTGGAAACCGTAGCAGGGAGGGTCTTACGAATAGAGGGACTGAATTAATAAGAACATGTATATATTTTTCAGATAAAGATAAATACTTTTATCTTTTTAAGACAATGAAGAACTACTTGTTATGTAAAATCAATTATTAACTATGACATTTACATATTTTTATTTTGCAGTCTCAACATGTATTTATAAACTACAATAACAACATACATGAAACAAATTAGATAGAGGAAGATCATAAGAAAGGCAGAATCATAATTTAATATCAACTTATCAGATGCAACCATGTGTTTTTATTTGGGGAAAAAGGTTAAAAATCCGCATGTTTATTTGTTGATATTGTATTGACATGTGGAATAGTATATTAGCATGTAAGATGAAAAGAAATGTGGTTTCGAATCAAACGATATCCATATAAAAGATATACATATTTAACTTCTTTTATTCAAAGACAAAAACATATTGTCAATTTAAATATAATCATTGGACTAAATCCTTCACAAGCTAACTGACCATCTCACTTTTACTCTTCAAGTCGCACCATCAGAATTAAAAATTAATCACCTGAGTCAATTTCGACATGCCTCGTCATCAAATGAAAACACAGAAACCAAAAATAGCAGGCTACCGATGAACAATCTCCTCAAGTTAGCAAACAACATCCAACTTACATTATATTTAGAGAAAATGGCCTAACAACCAAACCCACGTATATGAAAACGAAATCGAAGCATCCGAAGTTGTGAGTTTCTAAATCTGGAATCTATATGTAGGTGCTGAATTGCTGCTATTGAATTGATTTGACAGAGAATTTTTGAATTGAGATTTGAGAAAGAAAAATTTGGGTTTATAAATTTTGGTGGATTAAGGGATACGACCTTTTTTTGTTGTAAAAGTGAACAAGAGAAAGCGAGGAGAATAAGCGGCCTATTGTCATTAAAAATAAATATTTTAAATCCATGTCCTGGAAATTAATTGTTTGATGTAAGGAGGCCCTTATGGTAAAGCTCCCCTTATATTAAATAGTGAAAATTGTTTAGTTAGAAAAATAATTCAAACCAAATTAGAATTAGTTAAATTTATTAACTAGTGATTAATTTGAATCGACTGTTGTTTGAAAACCCCACACGGGTATTGGAATGATATTTGACATACACTAATCCCAATATTTAATTGTATGTCAATCGATTGATTGACAGACTGTTGTGAGCATTATTTATTTATTTTAATGCTTATACAGTTGTAGAATGCACTCTAGATGATGTTCGAATATTTAATGATTATTTATCATGATTGTTGAATACATGCGATGTATGAAATCCATATAATTGATATCATATGGTAATTGATTGAGTCGCATTCTGATTCAGAATACGAAAAAATATTTTAAAATAATAATCAGTGAAGAATTAAAATACGATTTTGTTGTCCGATTTTGGATGGACACAAAAATATTGAAATGCAAAGCCGAGTTAAGTAGTCAAACGTCATTTTAACTCGAACGGGTTAATCAATCGATTTTATTCATTTTATAAATGGATACGAAAGGGAAATGGATTTCAAAATCAGATATTTTGAAGATATTATCATTTTGATATTATAACGGTATGGAATATTCAGTTTTGATTTAAAATTGAAAATGAAGTTGAGATCATTTTAAAACGAATTTATAAATATTTTAAAATACGTTTTGAAAAGGAAATCGACGATTATATATATATATACACCCACACATATATATATATATGGCTTGAATAGAATGCGTCGCGCAACGACCTTTCGTGAATTTCAACCACTAACTTCAAATTGATGTAACGGGAGATCCGACCGTCGATTGTCCTAAACTCGGAACCCTTGGGTTCATACCGAAAAGATCTTTCCAATGAGTATAAGAAATTTAAATTTGAATGGTTGGATTTTAAATTATGTCCAAATCTTTGGAAAAGGTCGTTATGAATGCAGTTCGGTGGCTGATATTGGAAACCGACTGTGAGGGCCTTATTAAAATTATGGATAAATTATGTAAAATAATATTGACTGATTTGGAAATATTCTGGATGTAATATTCCATATCTGGAAAGATAAATGATATTTTTATCTAAATGAACTAGTTATTAACTAGAATTATAATCCAACGTTTTTAAATAAATAAATTGGATTTGTAAATTGGTTTTTAAAATAACCAGAATTTTCTAATGTTAAATTGGAAATGATTTGAATGGAAATAGTCTTTGGAATATTTCGATGTTGGATTCCGTGATTATACAGAAATTGTTGAGGAATTTGGAAGATATAGATATCGTTATTCCCAATATGATATTTGTTTGTTTCAGAATTTGATATTGAACATAAGCTGATATTATTTCCAGTGAATATTAGGTACACATCTCTAAAATCAAACTCAGTTAGGCTCACATCCGGTGATAAACTTATTATAAATTTAGTCCCTACTTTTCAAAAATTTAGTAAAATAAATAATAAAAAATATGAAAAAATCATGTAAATTCTTATTTAAATAAAATACGTAAATGCTAAAAAATTCAGATCCAAAAAACATCGAACTTGGCGTCAAAAACCCAAAAAACTAGAAAGAACAACGAAATTGCAGTTTAATGCATAATAGTATGCAAGTATCTGTATTTTCTTGCGTACATCCGTGCATGTTTTAAACTCATGCATCTATGTCTGAATTTTTTGCATACATCTATGTAAGTACTGCGTAATTTTGGCATACAAGTGTGCATAAATTCACATGCATAAATATCAGTTCAAAATTTTGCATGAAATACTTGCATACATGTCTGCAAGTATTCCAAATAGTTGCACACATGTATGCAAGTTTAGGTCTAGATTTTCTGTAGAAAACAACGTATGCACTAGATGCATACGTGTATGCAACTATTAGTAAAAGTTGCATACATGTATGCAACTTTTTTTTTTGCGTGGACTTCTGAGAATATTTCTAGATTTTAGATTTTTTTTATGTGAGAGCGCATTTTTTTGCCTGAAATACGTAAGAGGCCGAAGTCTTCAAAACAGCAGGCGGAAGGGGAAAATAGGGACCGGGTTTGAAGAAGAAACATGATAGGGACGTGAGTTGTATTTTAAACTATAATAGGGATGTGAGACAAAAATACCCTTATTTCTATTCAGAGCCTTGTATTTAATATAAAATTGGATTTTGGGTTTGTCATGAATGGTGTCTTAAATAACATTATTCTTAAACCCCCTTGAGAAAGGAATAAATCTTTTGATTAAAATTAATGAAGTTTACCAATTAATAAATTTAATTAGAATCGAAATGAAGGTTGATTTTGGATTTATCGTGAACAATGTTTCAAATAACATTTGTTCTTTAACCCAATTGATAGTGATGATATGTTTTGGAATTTATAAGTCTTTTCATTAAGATTTACTGGAAATTTTTCAAAGTAAAGTTTTCCAATTTAATACATTAAATTGGGATTGAATGAAATTCGATTTGGTGATAATCGAGATGAGCATCCTTAAAGGAAGGCCGTTATTATATATATGGAATTTAAAAGACCTTGTGGTTATTCCATTTATATTATTAGTCTGATACGGAAATTTATATCGATTATGTATTGATCTATTTTCCGTGAAGATTCCATAGCTAATGGAAGCTGATTTGGGTATATCGTGAACTGTGTTTTAAATGACACTAATTCTTTAACCCGATTAAAGAAAAGATTAATTTCTTAAAGTTGAATAATCATAAAGTAATGATTTATGATACTGAAACCAAGTTGGAGTTTTAATGAATCATTAATTAGATTGGAATGAGAATGGGATAGTTAAATTTATCGAATTCATGAAATGATCGAGAATGGAGTACCACTAGCTTTATCCAGACGATAGTTAAATCTTTAATTAAATCTGAACGTGAAATGGTAATTAAATTTACCGATAGCACGTGGGTGTTAGATATGGAGTACTTCGGTAAGGGTCGATAATCCCGACTAGTTAATAAAATATTTTGAAAATGATATCCAAAGGAAGATTAAAGAATAAATTAAGTGAATATTAGGCTCACATCCCTATTTTGAAACTTAATTAGGCTCACATCCAGTCATAAACTTATTATAGATTAGGTCCCTATTTTCAAAACTTATAAAATAATAATTAAAAAAAATTGTAAATTAGTAATAAAATAAATTATGCATTGTACAAAAAATTTAGTTCAAAAAATAACCAAAATCATGTCAGAAAGAAGGAAACAGCAAAAAAAAAGAAAAAACTGCAGTTAAATGCATAATATTATGCACGTTTTTGAGTTTATTGCATGCATATGTGCAATTATTACAGTTCTTACAGCGCCTAGATTTAACTGCATATTTTAGTTCATTTTTATTTGCATCCAAATATGCAAATATCTCAGAAAACATGCACACATGTGTGCAACATTTTTATAGGATAACACGCTAGCTAAAAGTAGGGACCTAATTTATAAAAAAAAGTTTAAAATTAAAACCTACTCCCTATTTTCTGAGTTCCGCCTTTTTAAAAAAAAACGTGCGGTACTTCATAAAAAAAAATTCTAAAATCTGGAAATAATTTCAGGATTCCACGAAAATAAAATAAAAATAGTTGCATACATTTATGCAATTATTACTGATAATTGCATATATGTATGCAACTTTTCCGTAAACTATGTTCGGTTTGGAAATCAGAAAATAAACCTGCACAAATGTGTGCAAGTATTTGAAATATTTGCATACATGTAAGCATGTATTTGCAAGAATAAAAATCAACGAAGATGAATGTAGTGAAAAATAAGCGCGGATGTATGTAGGAAAATGATATATGTGCATACTATTATGTATTTAACTGCAAATTTCGTTTTTTTCTGTTTTTTTGATTTTTGACGCTTTGTTTGATGGTTTTTTATTCTGATTTTTTTTAGCGTTTACATGTTTTATTTAAATACGAATTTACTTGATTTTTTTATATTTATTTGATGAATTTTTAGAAAATTGAGACCTAATTTACAATAAGTTTATGACCGGGTTTTTTTTATATTTAGAAACTTAATAGAGACCTCTAAAAAACGCACCCATAAATTTAAAAGAATTTATCTTTGATAAAATTAATGGGAATCTTTCCCTAAAGATGTGAATATCTGAATAAAAGAATATTCTGAACTAGAATGAGGCATATGATGTGTTTTTATGGAACTTGATTATTGATTATAAAATACGCGAGTTATTCGGGAAGACCGGGTTTATCACATTCTGAATAACTGATACGACGACTAAAAGTCTATGATTCGAAGACGGTGGTTGAAGACCGGACATCTTCACATCATATGGATGATTTCCGATGTCTTGATTGGGCTGTACACCCAAGATGAGGTAATAAGTGGTCATCGTCCAGACGTACTTGGAGAGTGCGAGGGTCTTTCTCCTATATTGGACATGTGGGACAAGGAATAAGGTGCCTCCGGTTTCGTTCATACCCAGAACGAACTAGTAAATGATGTGTGTCTGACATTGGATTCATTCTGTGTTAATTTATTTCAATTAAATATATATCTGTTTGGTGGCGGAGAATTTAATCTATTGCTTAACACCCCTCTTTGAGAAGTATGAGCTTAGAGGTTATATATTGATAGACATCAGTCATATGGCGTGGATTTGAATGTGGCATGCTAAGATGCAAATGATCACGGATTATTGTTGAAAAGAAGAGTCTTGTGGATGATGATCAAAACACGACTTTAATTAGCATAGCTTTGTGTATAGCGTTAATTCGCGAGCCTCACAGCCTGGTGTGAACCAGAAACGGGAGAGGACCGCAGGGAGGACATGTGTTTCTTTCTAGCTAGGAGTGGTGTCATGGTATGAAGCCCAAACGTTTTACTTATGTGGATGTTGGAAAGCGAGGTACCTTATATTTGAGTCTCTAGTGGCTATTGATAAGGTCGATATACTGACCAGATTTTATGCCCCATAGGGCAGGGAAACGTATTGTTCAGGAATTATTAATCCTCTAAAGTAAGTGTGGACCGGCCATGTCGCATCCAGGTGCAGTTGTGGTTGAATCCTAAGGCACGGGCTAGATTGTCTCGAATTGGAAGTAAGATCCCTTGCCTTGGCTCATGATGGAATCCAATTTCCAATACGACATTATGCAGTTTTGATTGTAAAACTATTGTGGTGACATAATATATGGTATCTATGTCGTCTATGATTGATACATTTATATTAAAAAGTGTTTTAAACCTCTAGACACGAATAATAATATCAAATGATTTTTGGTTTATGAGTATCAAGCATATTTGGCCATTATAAGGTAAAACTCTATCCCTCGGCTTGCGTTGCATTGTGTGATGGGACCTGAGTCTTATAATGGCTTCATTTTTCCTTTTTAGCATTGCGTGGTTTGTTTATGGTGTTCTTGGAAGGAAACCCGTTCTGTGTTATACGGCATGGTCCCTTGATTTACCCAACTTTAAAATAAAGTTAATAACTGTTTTAGTTCTCACACCAGTCCCATGACTGACTCATAGTTTATTGTTTCTATCTAAACTCTTGGTGCCCATATTTTCCATACGGGCAGCTAGTATTTTTTTTCCGCAGATAATTCTTTTCCCAGGATCCTGGATTACAGCTGGAGCTATATTCGGAAAGCTTTGTATCCGTGTATTTCCTTCAGTTGTGCTATTTAATGTTTTTCGCTATGCATTATATACATGTATTATATTTTCCACTGTTCTGTAAATTATTAATCTCTAAAATTGTATTTCCGCTTTGTAATATTTATTCTCACTCTGATATATTCTTGTACTGTAACACCCCACCTCCGTTAATGTCACTCACAAAGGGTATGCGTTAACTTCGGTGAAGCATTATAGGTAAAAGATACAGATAATTTACAAGGCAAACATATAAAAAGCGGAAAAACTGGAATTATTTCATAAGCATCGTGGTTTAGTCAAAACATTACAACCATTGTCTCAAAACCCAAATTCCAAATCATTACAATAAAACCGCTGTCTTGATTAAAAACTCCAAATACATAAAGAAGCATAAAACAGTAGTAAAGCAGCATAAATCCGCAATAAAAGTATAACCGTAGCCATAGCCCAAGAAAAGAGAATCGAAGCAAGACATCTTGTAACGACCCGCCATTTTGACCGCTTCAAGTCAGTAATTAAACCAAGTTGAAACGTCCAAAACAACAGATTGTTATTAGCTTCTGAGGTAAATAGAATAAATCACAGAATCACAGATCGTGGACACAGATACAGAGCAATATAATATCTCACAGCGGAAAAATTAAAATACACTAGTAGTTCATGAGCAACTACATAAATTTTACATCAGAGTTTACATAAAAAATACAGCGGAAGACTTAAACAATGAATTTCAGATACATAAATAAATGATAACAATTTGAAATAGAAACGACAGAAATAGCTAGATGACTAGACCAACAGAATGAGTAGACACAAGTGAGCAAATGCCAATATAAACTTCAACTCCAATAGTGAATCTCAACAGCTGGAATACTCAATCTGACCCGAGCAATAATGAAAAACAAAACAACTCAGAGCAGGACTAACATTCTCATGGAAGTAAATCAATTCAAATGAAATGTTCTATGAAATGCAATCAGTAACTTAAAGAATGTTTGGGATCACCATTCTCTAAGGATCCGTCAAACTAATATTATATAGTATAATACGGTACATACAATAGTGTCTATCAGTAAAGTAAAATATCAAAATAGCGTAAGCGGGATTTCCATGATTACCCTTACACCGTTTATATATTCCCATAGTATATACAGTGCCGTAATTCTCCGTAAACTGGAGGTTGATCAGAGGGCACTCCATATAAAACAGTACAAAACAAAATCGTTGTGGGCTCGTATAAGGCATGCGACAAGGCACGCAAGGAATGCCAGGGTGGATTCACCGTTTGCAGAGCCAGACTGGTGGTAACGCATAGCAGCTACTACCGCCCACCTCGAGACACACTCCCATATCAAATCGGAGGGTGGCCACCAAAACACATCACAAAAGTAATAGTATGGTATCGAAGAAGTGCGCTCGATAGGAGGTATGACCTCACTTGGTCCGTGCGTAGCTCCTGTTTTAGTCACATCAAGCTGACTCAAGGTAGTCAGGGTCTCGTAATTAATATCAAGTAGAAAATGGAGTCGTTCGCCAAATAATCCCCTTCATTCTGGAACTCCACCGCGTACACAGTTGTTAAAGTGGTTTTCGGTATTGTCAGAGAGTATGACTATAGCCGATCCCGGTCTCTTTAACAACCAATCGTTTACAATTTTCACACCGTGGTCATTATTTTATAAATCGCTTTATAAAATAGTTTATACGAATTCACATATTCAACTTTGAAATCAAATTTAAATATCTAACTTTAAATATATTTAATTTTAAAAACAACTCAATTATATCACTTAATCAAATCGATTTTGGAAACATTTAGAAAATTCCCAAAATATAGTATAAACTAATATTATATTCAACTTCAATCATATTAGATTTTCGAAAATATTCATAAAATGACTTCCAATTCACAACGATTATAAAATCGATTCCCTATATAAAATCTATACATTCGATTTCACATTCGGTTACTTAAAATTGAATTCATTTCATATCAGTTATAAATTCAAATACATTTTCTTCTAAATTCGAATGATTCAAATTTAGAATCAATTTCTCAACTCAAATTTATCTCTTAAAAGTTCAAACCAATTAGAATTCTAATTGATTTCATATTTTTACCAAATTCAAATTCATCTCTACTAAAAGTTCGTATCAATTCGAATCCATAACTTAATATGAGTTCATTCGTTATTCAAATATCGTTATATAAATTTACATCTTTAATACTTCGACTTTAAATTACGAAATCTAACATATACATCTTTAGTTTATTATTAAAGTTTACAAAGATATATATAAGAAAATTAGGTTTGAAAATATATATATATATAAGTTTATAAAATTCTAAAATTAACTAGAATATAGATTATAAACATATATAAGATTAAAATAAAATAGAAAACAAGTTTAAAATAATTATTTATAATAATATAAAAAGTTAAAAATACTTATGTAATTAAATTATATATTTTAAAATATTTAAGAATACAAAGAAAAATCTTAAGTTATTATTCAAAATCAAATTCTCATATCAAAATACTTCGAAAATACGACCAACGGTGTCCGTATATAGTTTTTTACCCTATGGTCAAGTGATATGGATATTTATCATTTCAACCCATAATTTATAAAATTTCTACAGGTCTATCATTTCAACCCGCGATCCCAAATTCAGTAAAAATCGTTCAGGTCTATCATTTCAATCCATAACGATTTTTCCCTATTCTAATGTCCGTTCGGGTCTGTATCATTTCAACCCTTAGTGATTTTTTCTAAACTAGGGGTATCAACAATTACAAACAACAATCACATAGCAACAATCGCAATATATAAAATCAGTGCACCTACTGTGATATAAATATCGTGTCACATATGAAAGTGTACATATTAAACAAACAATTTCTACTAGCAGTCCTATACATTTCATATCAGTTCAAATAGTTGATCTAACATCGATGAAATAAATGTGAGTCAGGTGTGAGATAAACTCACCTTTCGTGGCACAGATACGGAGACGACAATTGACAGATTGGCATTGAATGTGACGACAACTTTCAGGCACGACTCGAAATGATTTCAACTCAACGATCACTCAATTTTATAATTCAAAAAAAAATGGAGGCTAAGGACATCTCAATGGATTGGTACGACTATCTGGTTTTGGTTGGTACGATATTGGGTTTTAGGGCCGTTTGCCGAACTCAACACCACAAAACTAACCCAAAATAAACACAGCACTTCCATTTACAAAATAATATATAATATTTCTATATACGTAAACACAAAATAAATTCATAAAATATATATACTAGAAATTCAACGCACACCGCAACCACAACGCAAATTATAAACATTATAAAATCAAAATATATATATTTAAATTATATACACACCCAAAACATATTCTCACATTATACACACACATAAAATAGTAAGAAACCGACGCACTGCAATATGTATGCACACAAGCTAAACACTAAACATATAAATAACCCAAAATCAAAACATAGACGAACACACTTAAAATATAAATATGCAAATATATGTTTCATTCACGCGCACCACAGTACACACCGAAATCATACACACGCACGCACTTCAGGTTAGGTTTCGGGTTAGAGTGGGATAGCAGGTTCGGATCTCGGTTGAGGCGGAGTGTTGGGTGGAGCTCGGAAGTTGATAGGGTGGTCGGTCCTTGAACTCGGAGGCTGGAGGGAGGAACAGGGCTATATGGAGGTCGGCTTCGGCTACAGGTTGGCAGAGCAGGCGGCCCAATGAATAGGAAGGAAGAGAAGTTGCGATGGGAATGAAAATGGAAGTGGCATGGATTTTCATTTTGACGGGAATAATATATTGGATGTTGATGGAAAAAGCTACGGTCACAACACTTTCTCTCTCTCTATCTTTTTTTTTAATTATACAAAAGCTTCTTGGAACTGATGGGAGGAAAAGAAATAAGTTTGGTAGAAAAGAAGAAGGGAAGCAGCTTTGTTTCTTTTTTTTTCATCTTCCTCAAAGGAAACTGTGGTATCGGGAACATAAGAAATCTAACGACCAAAAGAAACCTTTGGAAATAAACAGATTTAAACTTTTCAAATGGTAATTAAGGGAAGCTGAAACGAATGGACGCGGAAACAAATGAATTAAATGCTTGATGGAAACTTCAGGGAAACGAAAGTTTTTGAATAATAATAATACATGGAAACGTGAAAAGGCCAAAAGTACCCACTTGAACGCATGCAAATGCAGAGAATTGGAATGGAAGCAACGTAACATTTGAAATATAGAAGTGAGAGTTAAGAATGTACAAATAAATGAACGTGCATGCTTCATGAAATAAGGAGACACAAGGCTTGAAAGTTGGAAATATATAAAATGGAATGAAGTTTGGGAATGGGAATGGACAAACGTTTGGAATTTAAATACAAATTAACGCATGCATTGTTTAAGAAAAAGTGAAAGGAATGCATGCGTATGTAACATAAAGTGCCCATTCTAAGAGGAAAAATTTAAATAGGTAGATAAGTAAAAATAAAAGAACGGGTTTTGCGGACCGAAAATGACTAGAAAAATACATAAGATCCAAATAGGGACACGTCGAACTCAAATGACATTGTTTCAAAAATGAACTGTGCAAGCATTTTCATAATTTCAACACGAACCGAACATCAAAATTAACAAATGAATATATTGCGTTGATCGGTGCGATGAGACGGACACAACGGTATATAATTTGCAGTATCAGGATGCTTCGTTCAAAAACGCGTTACGGACCCCTTTTAACGTAAAATTGCAGGCAGAAAACGGAGGTCAAAATGTCTGATTTTCGCGAAACGAATTTCACCGTTGGATTACTGACAACGAATAGAATATTTTTCATGTTTGTCCGAACTGGATTTGGAGAGATTTTACGGTTGCTAAAATTTGAACTGTTAGGCACAGCTTTGCACTGAAAAATGCGCGACCGACAAACATTCAAATTTTCTGACGAAATTTCACAGCTGCTATATCTCACTGTACGTATTTCAAATTTCAAATTCCCATTATGAAAAATTATAAAATATTTTCAAAATAAAAATGGAATTTAAATCTTAAAAAGTATCGGGTTGTTACATTCTCCCCCACTCAAAACTTTTCGTCCCCGAAAAGTAACGAGGCAGGGAAATAGTAATTAAATAGTATATTTAAACAAAAAAAATTCAATTTTCATACATATACATATAATTTGAAATATATATATAAATCAAAGCTTATAATATATTCAAACATTTCAAAATAGTTTTATGTATTCACTCGACGTTTCGATTGGCGATATATATATATATATATATATAAATATATATCACTTTCGAAACAGAAAAATAGATATCAATGATGCTGCAGTTATCACCAGAATCATTTTCAAGCGACTAGAGTGTGACCTTATATTTATCTAATACAAATGGGATTTAACATATACGTTGATCAGACGTATACCCAAATCACAAGGTATTCGACAGGCCAATTTTTACGTTAATTTAATACTCAACACATCTTTCTATATTTAAACAAAATATATATCAAAATTTCAATCATATATTATAAATAATATAATTCAAATCTTTTAAGTAAGGAAAATTTATATCTATCTCCACTCATTTATTTATTAAAAACTCAACCATAATCAATAATAAATAAATAACAATATTATTATTAAATTAAATACATAACAATAATATCCTACACTATATCTACATATTTTCAAATTCAAATTATTTATATTTAAACTTATAAAACTAGAATAATTCCATAAGTTAACATATATATGTGTCACAAATAAAAATCTGTATAAAATCATTTAATTTAATATATTTTTTATAAATCCCATATATACATACATTTATAAACTATAAGCAAAACATTATAGATTTCAACTAAGATAAAAACATTTTATTTACAAAATCTACATTTTCAAATCCTATATAAAATATATGGTTTATAAAAATATAAGTATAACATCATATCTTTTCAAAATATTGGTCTTACCAAACATAATGTTATTTACAACTATATATCAAAACTTCAATATTGCAACAAGAAGATCTTATATCATAATACTTTTTGAAATACCAATATTTAATAGGAATAAACTTGCTAGAAGATATTTACTCCACTTCTGCTTCTTACCTTGACATGAACAAAGATAAGTTATAGAATTCGAGTTAAAAGCTGAACGAACGAAAGAATCTAATCAAAGAGGATCTACGAAGAAAGATGGATTCGAATGGAAAGGAAATTTCAGAAAAGATTCAAATACTAAACAAAATTTTATATCCGAAAAAATTTGTTTTAAAAACCATTTATACTTTCAAAATACGCTCTCTCTTAGGAAGGATTCCGCGACTAATTCCACTCATTCTAGGGTATCACTACCCTATCTCTAATGAGTTTTTACCCCATAGGCTAAAGCTTTGACAAACCAAAGCTCTGATACCAACTGTAACGACCCGTCATTTTGACCGCTTCGTGCCAGTAATTAAACCAAGTTGAAACGTCCAAAACAACATATTGTTATTAGCTTCTGAGGTAAATAGAATAAATCACAGAATCACAGTTCATGGACACAAATATAGCGCAATATAATATCTCACAGCCGAAAAATTAAAATACACTAGTAGTTCATGAGCAACTAAATAAATTTTACATCAGAGTTTACATAAAAAGTACAACGGAAGACTTAAACAATGAATTTCAAATACATAAATAAATGATAACAATTTGAAATAGAAACGACAGAAATAGCTGGATGACTAGACCAACAGAATGAGTAGACACAAGTGGAAAAATGCCAATATAAACTTCAACTCCAACAGTGAATCTCAACAGCTGGAATACTCAATCTGACCAGAGCAATAATGAAAAACAAAACAACTCAGATCAGGACTAACATTATCATGGAAGTAAATCAATTCAAATGAAATGTTCTATGAAATGCAATCAGTAACTTAAAGAATGTTTGGGATCACCATCCTGAAACGACCCGAACATCCCAGCAATGGAAAGCGCGGATAGAGTTGAGAACACGACACAATATAATGCAAACGGAAGAACATTTCATTGCTATTACAACAATTTACACTAGAGTACAAGAATATACAGAGTATTCACAAATAATATACATTACACAAATATCAGAGTTTAAAATACATTACAATACAGCGGAAGATAATACAAAGCACAACTGAAAGGAATACACGGGTACAAAGCTTCCCGAGTATAGTTCCAGCTGTAAACCAGGATCCTGTGAATATAAATCTGCAAAACCAAAACTACTAGCTGCCCGTGCGGAAAATAAGTGCACCCAGAGTTTAGGTTAAAACAATAAACTCCAGGTCAGTCATGTGACTGGTGTGAGAACTAAAACAGTTATTATTCTTTATTCTTAAAGTTAGGTAAATCAAGGGACCACGCCGCTAACGCGGAACGGGCTTCACCCCAAGAATACCAGTGCATAAAACAAACAGCGCAATGCTAAATAAAGAACAATGAAGCTATTATAAGACCCAGGTCCCATCACACAATGCAACACAAACCGGAGGATAGGGTTTTTCCTTATAATAGCCAAAGCATGCTTGGCACGTTTAAAACAAGTTATTTAATACTATAATAAGTGTATAGTGTCAAAAAAACTTCAAATATAAATGTATCAATCCTAGACGACATTAGCGTCCCATGCCACTATGTCACCAATACTAGGCTATACAATTTAAAACCGAAATGTCACGTATTGGAAATTGGATTTCCGTCTGTGAACCGAGGCTAAAGATAATCCTCCACCGATTCAAGACAATCTAGCCCATGTCTCAGGAACAGAACGCATCGTCCCTTGGATCGACAGGGTCGGTCCACCGATGTGGATTAAACTTAAACCCTGAACACTACGTTTCCCCGCCTTATGGTGCGTAAATGAGTCCACTGACTCCATCGATTCGAGAACGACCGATATATCCAAGGCGCCTCGCAACAACAACAATCACATAAGCAGTGCCAGCCAGTTCAGACACTGACACCACTTCTAACTAGAAGAAAACGCAAGTCCTCCCTGAAGTCCGTCTCCCGTTTTTGGTCCACCCGGGGTGTGAAACTCGCGAGTCAACGCTAATACACAAAGCTACGCCACACAGGCCGTGCTTTGATCATCACCACAAGACTTTGCTTTTCAACAGAAGCCTTGATCATTTGCCACTTAGGCATGCCACACAGGCAATCTGCTCCATGCGACTGATGTCTATCGATATACAACCTCTGATCCGAGCGACTCAGAGAGGGGTCAAGTAAGAGAATAAATTCTCTTTCTCCAGGCAGATGTATATTTAATAAAGACCAATCAACACAACGCCAAAATCCAATGCCAGACACACTGACCATTTACAAGTCCGTTCTGGTTCTGAACGAAACCGGAGGCCACTTTCCTCGCATATCCGTCGATCTCCAAATACGTCTGGACGATCACCAACTGATTCTCTCCTCTTGGGTGTGCACCCCAATCAAGATGGTCAGTAATTATCCAACTGACGTGAAGACCCTCGGTCTTCAACCATCGTCTTCACCTTCAACATATAGTCGAATCGGTTATTCAGAATGGGTATAACCCGGCCTTTCTGAATAACCCGCGTATATTTTAAATACAAGTGTTACACAAACACAACATACGCCTCATTCCAATTTAGAATATTCTTTTATTCAA
Organism: Allium sativum; assembly: GCA_030737875.1. Lineage (NCBI taxonomy): Eukaryota > Viridiplantae > Streptophyta > Magnoliopsida > Asparagales > Amaryllidaceae > Allium > Allium sativum. Next base: position 15,668,354 of record CM060924.1, read on the forward strand.
ATATTCACACTCTTCGGGAAAGGTTCCCATTAATTTTATCAAAGATAAATTCTTTTAAATTTATACTTTAATCTTCCTTTGGATATCACTTCAATCTAATTAAAGATTCACTAAAACTTCACTTAGTTTTAATTTTTAACTGGGTTAAAGAACCGATGTCATTTAAAACATGATTCACGATAAACCCTAAATCACATCCAATTGTTAATCGGGTTAAAGAGCAAGTGTTATTTAAAACATTGCTCACGATAAACCCAAATTCCAATTCAAATTCTATTCCAGTTAAATATTAATTAACTGGACACCTTCACCAAATCTTAATTAAAAGATTTATTCTTTCTAAACTGGATCCAAGAACAGTGTTATTTAAAACACCATTCACGACGAACCCAAAATCACATTTCCAATTCACGTATCAGAAATTCTGGTTATTTTTAAAACCATTTCAAAACCAATTTATCTATTTAAAAATAAATAGATTTTAACTCTAGTTAAAACTAGTTAAATTCGACAAAAACACATTTTTATCTTTTCAAATATGGAGTTTTTCATCCCAAATCACTTATTTTGATTTTTCACAAATTATCACTATTTTTAATAATTTTATCAAGGTCCGTACAGTCGATTTCCACTAACGGCCACCGAAATGCATCCATAGCGACCTTTTCCAAATTTGATTTGGGCATATTTCCAAATCCCACCATTAGATTTCAAATTTCTTATATTCGTTAGAAAGCTCTTTCCGACACGAACCCAACGGTTCTGGTTTTAGGAGAATCCGACGGTCGGATCTCCCGCAACGTCCACACGAAGTTTAATGGTCGAAATTCGCGAACTACCACGGCACGGCGCGTTCTATTCAGGCCATTAATATATATATTATATATATTTCGTCGATTTTAGCTCTAAACGTATTTTACTAATCGTTTTAAAAATCGATTCCCACTTCACTTTTAATTCTTAACCAAAATTGACTATTCTACATCGTTATGCGATAAACGATATTATTTTCAAAATATTTGAATTTGAAATAATTCCCTAATCGATATTTATTTTAAAACGAATAAAATCGATATAAATATCGTCCGCGTCCAAATGGCGCAACTCTAATCAACACGGCTTAATATATTTTATTTCAAATATTTTCACTTCAAATATTCTCTTTCAAATATTTCTGCTTCAAATATTCTATTTCAAATATTTACACTTCAAATATTCTATTTCAAATATTTACACTTTAAATATTCTATTTCAAATATTTCTCCAAATTGGAATGAGGCCCAAACACATACCATATAACTTCACTTATATGGATTCACATACAACACATGTATATAATCAACCATCATCCAAAGTGCACTACACAACTGCATAAGCATTAGATATCACTAATCAACACTTACAACAGCCTGTCAACCAATCGATTGACATACAACTAAACAATTGGGATTAGTGTACTTCAATTTCATCCCAACACCAGTGTGGGGTTTCAGCCAGCAAACACACATTTTTATTCGTGCAGTTGGGCGACGTGTAAAATATATCGTCCCAAATCAACGTCAATCAAATAGGTGAACATAGACAAACCGTCTGGTTTGAATATGGATATTTAATTCCACTAGTCAAATTTTTCTAAGACTTTTTAGAAAATTTCGGCAGCACAACGGCGCTATACCAAAATTGGAGTAAGGTCTAACCTAGCCTTACTCCTTCACCTTATCACGGCGCACGTCTAATCCTAACAAATTTTTCGATTCGTTATTCAAACCACAAACTGGGGTAAGGTCTAACCTAGCCTTACACCCTCGCCTTATAACGGAGCACGTCTAATCCTAACCAATTGTATCGATTCGTTTTTCACACCACAAATTCGGTTCAAACCAATATCACAATCACATAGCAACCAAACAAATCAACTAAGCAAACAAGCCGTCCAATGTTTGTGTACGACGGGTGTCAGGTGCTACTAAACACCGTCAAACATCCTATTATATATTTTCTAACTAGAAAATAAAAATAGAGTGAGAATTCTCACCAATTGCTAACCAAACACCACGACTCTTCTGATGTAGAACATCTTCGCCGTGCTTTTCACTTGGTCCCGTCACACTCTGTTTCACCCGGTACACGTTAAAAATCACATTTTTAACATTGCTAAATGTGTAGCAAAGATTATGTTTTTACCTCGCTATTTAAATAGAAAAGATTATATTTTTACAATGCTATATAATAGATAAAGATTATATTTTTATTCCTCTTCTCATATAATAAAAATTATATTTTCTAGCTTATAAAAATCTCAACTTTTAGCAAATAAAAGCCTCAACTTTTAGCGAATAAAAACCTCAACTTTAAGTGAGTAAAAACCTCAACTTTTAGCGATTAAAAATCTCAACTTTAAGCGAATAAAAATCTCAACTTTTAGCGAATAAAAATCTCAACTTTAAGCGATTAAAAATCTCAACTTTAAGCGATTAAAAATCTCAACTTTAAGCGATTAAAAATCTCAACTTTAAGCGATTAAAAATCTCAACTTTAAGCGATTAAAAATCTCAACTTTTGTTATTTAAAAATCCAACTTTTGTTAATAAAAAAAATTAAACCTTTTGTAATTAAATATTTTTTCTTTTTTCAGATTTTACTTATATGGAATTTCAGATTTAAAATAAAAAAATATATATATATATATAAAAACTAAAACAAAGATTTCATAAGTGAAGGAAAACTTACATCTTGTATTTGGAAGGGAGAGGGTTGTTTTGATCGAACTGGAGGGAGGGGGCTACTCACGGCGGTGCGGAGGTGGAGCAGGACGTCGGGGTGTCTGAACGAGGGGCGGTCAGTAGGGAACAGGAGGCGAAGGGCGGAGGGGCGAAGGGTGGACGAGCGGGGGATTACACGCCGGAAGTGGTCAGGCGGAGGCGGAGGGTTGCGGGGGACTGGTGGCGCGCGTCGGAGGCTGAACGGGGGGCTAGGGTTCGGTTTTGGTTCGATTAAGGGGAGGAGGGGCTCGCAGAAATGGAGCGGAGGGGGCGTCGCGCGGCGTCATGCTGGGCGGAGGGAGGCGCTGGTGGTGGCCTCGTGAGCTCACCAGTCAAAGGGAGGGGAGTGCGACGTCGACCACCTCAATTTGGGGAGCAGCGCGTATTTTTTTTTTTTAGATCTGATTAGGGAAAGTGACGGGGGGGACTGGGCAAAAGGGAAAAGAGAGAGGGGGGAATTTGAATTTATATATAAATATAATTATTATATTAATTTTAATCCTCGAAAAGTTAATTTTCCATTCTAATCCCGAATCGAACCCAACGACCGTCGTCCCTAGTGTATTACCCCCATTCCGGACACAATAGGATATGTATCGTGAGCCAATTCGGCCGTTTCGACTAGTTTTTCTCTAAATTAAAATATAAATCAATATATATTTAATTTTAACGCACATTTCAAATTGTCGGGGCCACATACTAACTCTAAATATTCCAGAAAAATTATTTCTAGCTTCGTATCGACGATACGGTCCTAACAAAACTAATTTCGTCGAATTCTGAGACCGTTTGAAAAATGGTCATTTTCCAGTCGATTAAATTCAACTGAAAGTGGTCAAACGCGTTTAACTGCGCCACACTCACATATTAACTCCAAAAATTACGAAACTTGGAACCTAGCAATAATTTGACATCCCGGATCCAACAAAAGTGGTTTCGTCGAATTCCGAGGTCGTTTGCAAAATGTCTATTTTTAAGGGCTAAATATATATTTAAAATACGTATAAATGTATACAGCCTTGTATTAACAGCCCTGCGACTATTTTAAAATGTCGGCCAAGCCCTAACATTTACTCTACACTGTGACGGTCTTGTTCTCAACTTCCGTTTGAGAGATTTTGTTCAACAGAGTTAAATTTTCTAGGGTCGTCCCCTTTACACTTTAAATTGAATTATATATATTTTATCGAAGTTTAAAACCAAATTTTCAAACTACCGCGCTATTTCAAGCGCGTAATATAATTAAAATAAATTTACTCGTTTTATCTTTGTCGAAAATAAATTTTTTGTCGTACTTATTTAAAATATCCTATTTTAAATATCCAAAATACGTTAAATTAGCCAAAATAAAATTTTTAAATTGGCCCAGATTTCCGGGTTATTACAATCTCCCCCACTTAAAAACTTTTCGTCCTCGAAAAGGAACGAAGCCGAAAGTTGTTTTCTAATCAACTCAACTTTCACTGTTTTAATTATGGCTTAAGTTTTATAACCTTTCAGTTTCTGAAAACTTTTCAAATTCTTCAAAAATTTGGCTAACACCCTAAATTTTTGAAAAATTTCGCCATAACCTCCCCTGCACCGAGAGTAACGGGATATTTCCAATAGCCTCCCAGGGGCCCTCAGATCTCAAAAAGAAAAAGAAAAAGCCAAGCGGCTAGCCGATACGGCTCATAAAATCATCATCACCCAAACAAAACAGTAAATATGGTAAACATGTACCTATTTGTAGGGCAAAACAATTTTATTCCTTGCTTAGCATCCCTGCTATGACCTGTTCAATTCACATAAGCATGTACATATATGCAAATCCAAGAAAATTCATGTTAGTTCAAATTTTGGTATATTTGGCTAAATTTGCCTTACAAGCACATATTAATTTGAACAACCAATCACACAACACAATCAGCAATCAATTTGTTGACTATAGTTTTCAAACACATAAGGTTGATATATAGTCAAAAATCACATTTTTGATGCCGAATCACAACAAATAAGCCCTATCTAATTTTGGTTCTCACACCAATCTGATGGGAATATATAGATAACCCACTCTCTACACTTGAACTCAATCACTAATGACGATGCCTCATCATCAGAATCACCTCCAGCAACTAGAGTGATTCTATATCTATCAAGTATATTAAAACTTCGAATATAAGCCGCTAAGCGTCTATGCAAAATCTTTATATACTCAATTGCCCAAATTCAAATTAAATAAACTATTCAAATACGAATACTTAAGATTTGAATTTCCAAAACAAAGTTGGTTTTCACTTTTATTTTCAAAAACAAAACTCTTCACACTCGTTCTAGGATACTACTGATCCCATCTCTAACGAGTCATTCCCATTGGATATTACTAATTCAATCTCTGATGTATTCTTTCGTTTGGTTCTAAAGTGTCTTGTTCTCGAGATTTGTAAACCAAAGCTCTGATACCAAGCTGAAACGACCCGAACTTCCCAGCACAGGGAAGCGCGGATAGAGTTGAGAACACGACACAATATAATGCAAATGGAAGAACATTTCATTGCTATTACAGCAATTTACACAGAGTACAAGAATATACAGAGTATTCACAAATAATATACATTAAACAAATATCAGAGTTTAAAATGCATTACAACACAGCGGAAGATAATACAAATCACAACTGAAAGGAATACGCGGGTACAAAGCTTCCCGAGTATAGTTCCAGCTGTAAACCAGGATCCTGTGAATATAAATCTGGCAAACCAAAACTACTAGCTGCCCGTGCGGAAAATAAGGGCACCCAGAGTATAGGTTAAAACAATAAACTCCAGGTCAGTCATGTGACTGGTGTGAGAACTAAAACAGTTATTATTCTTTGTTCTTAAAGTTAGGTAAATCAAGAGACCACGCCGCTAACGCGGAACGGGCTTCACCCCAAGAATACCAGTGCATAAAACAAACAGCGCAATGCTAAATAAAGAACAATGAAGCTATTATAAGACCCAGGTCCCATCACACGATGCAACACAAACCGAAGGATTGGGTTTTACCTTATAATAGCCAAAGCATGCTTGGTACGTTTAAAACAAGTTATTTAATACTATAATAAGTGTATAGTGTCAAAACAACTTCAAATATAAATGTATCAATCCTAGACGACATTAGCGTCCCATGCCACTATGTCGCCAATACCAGGCAATACAATTTAAAACTGAAATGTCACGTATTGGAAATTGGATTTCCGTCTGTGAACCGGGGCTAAAGATAGTCCTCCACCGATTCGAGACAATCCAGCCCATGTCTCAAGAACAGAACGCATCGTCCCTTGGATCGACAGGGTCGGTCCACCGATGTGGTTTAAACTTAAATCCTGAACACTACGTTTCCCCGCCCTATGGGGCGTAAATGAGTCCACTGACTCCATCGGTTCGAGAACGACCGATATATCTGAGGTGCCTCGCAATAGCAATAACCACATAAGCAGTGCCAGCTAGTTCAAGCACTGAACCCACTTTTAACTAGAAGAAAACGCAAGTCCTCCCTAAAGTCCGTCTCCCATTTTTGGTCCACCCGGGGTGTGAAACTCGCGAGTCAACGCTAATACACAAAGCTACGCCACATAGGCCGTGCTTTGATCATCACCACAAGACTTTGCTTTTCAATAGAAGCCTTGATCATTTGCCACTTAGGCATGCCACACAGGCAATCCGCTCCATGCGACTGATGTCTATCGATATACAACCTCTGATCCGAGCGACTCAGAGAAGGGTGAAGTAAGAGAATAAATTCTCTTTCTCCAAGCAGATGTATATATAATAAAGACCAATCAACACAGCGCCAAAATCCAATGTCAGACACACTGACCATTTACAAGTCCGTTCTGGGTCTGAACGAAACCGAAGGCCACTTTTCCCTCATATTCGTCGATCTCTAAGTATGTCTGGACGATCGCCAACTGATTCTCTCCTCTTGGGTGTGCACCCCAATCAAGATGGCCAGTAATTATCCAAACGACGTGAAGACCCTCGGTCTTCAACAATCGTCTTTAACTTCAACATATAGTCGAATCGGTTATTCAGAATGGGTATAACCCGACCTTTCTGAATAACCCGCGTATATTTTAAACACAAGTGTTACACAAACACAACATACGCCTCATTCCAATTTAGAATGTTCTTTTATTCAAATATTAACACTCTTATGGAAAGGTTCCCATTAATTTTATCAAAGATAAATTCTTTTAAATTTATACTTTAATCTCCCTTTGGATATCACTTCAATTTAATTAAAGATTCACTAAAACTCCACTAAGTTTTAATTTTTAACTGGGTTAAAGAACCGATGTCATTTAAAACACGATTCACGATAAACCCTAAATCACATCCAATTGTTAATCGGGTTAAAGAGCAAGTGTTATTTAAAACACTGCTCACGATAAACCCAAATTACAATTCAAATTCTATTCCAGTTAAATATTAATTAACTGGACACCTTCACCAAATCTTAATTAAAAGATTTATTCTTTCTAAACTGGATCCAAGAACAGTGTTATTTAAGACTCCATTCACGACGAACCCAAAATCACATTTCCAATTCACGTATCAGAAATTCTAGTTATTTTTAAAACCATTTCAAAACCAATTTATCTATTTAAAAATAAATAGATTTTAACTCTAGTTAAAACTAGTTAAATTCGACAAAAACACATTTTTATCTTTCCAAATATGGAGTTTTTCACCCCAACTCTTCCCAAATCACTTATTTTGATTTTTCACAAATTATCACTATTTTTAATAATTTTATCAAGGCCCGTACAGTCGATTTCCACTTACGGCCATCGAACTGCATCCATAGCGACCTTTTCCAAATTTGATTTGGACATAATTCCAAATTCAACCGTTAGATTTCAAATTTCTTATATTCGTTGGAAAGCTCTTTCCAACACGAACTCAACGGTTCCGGTTTTAGGAGAATCCGACAGTCGGATCTCCCGCAACGTCTACACGAAGTTTAATGGTCGAAATTCGCGAATTGCCGCGGCGCAGCGCGTTCTTTTCAGGCCATTAATATATATATATTATATATATTTCGTCGATTTTAGCTCTAAACGTATTTTATTAATCGTTTTAAAAATCGATTCCCACTTCACTTTTAATTCTTAACCAAAATTGACTATTCTACATCGTTATGCGATAAACGATATTATTTTCAAAATATTTGAATTTGAAATAATTCCCTAATCGATATTTATTTTAAAACGAATAAAATCGATATAAATATCGTCCGCGTCCAAATGGCGCAACTCTAATCAACACGGCTTGATATATTTTATTTCAAATATTTTCACTTCAAATGTCTCTTTCAAATATTGCTGCTTCAAATATTCTATTTCAAATATTTACACTTCAAATATTCTATTTCAAATATTTTCACTTTAAATGTTCTGTTTCAAATATTTCTCCAAATTGGAATGAGGCCCAAACACATACCATATAACTTCACTTATATGGATTCACATACAACACATGTATATAATCAACCATCATCCAAAGTGCACTACACAACTGCATAAGCATTAGATATCACTAATCAACGCTTACAACAGCCTGTCAACCAATCGATTGACATAAAACTAAACAATTGGGATTAGTGTACGTCAATTTCATCCCAACACCCGTGTGCGGTTTCAACCAGCAAACACACATTTTTATTCGTGCAGTTGGGCGACGTGTAAAATATATCGTCCCAAATCAACGTCAATCAAATAGGTGTACATAGACAAACCGTTTGGTTTGAATATGGATATTTAATTCCACTAGTCAAATTTTTCTTAGACTTTTTAGAAAATTTCGGCAGCACAACGGCGCTATACCAAAATTGGAGTAAGGTCTAACCTAGCCTTACTCCTTCGCCTTATCACGGCGCACGTCTAATCCTAACAAATTTTTCGATTCGTTATTCAAACCACAAACTGGGGTAAGGTCTAACCTAGCCTTACACCCTCGCCTTATAACGGCGCACGTCTAATCCTAACCAATTGTGTCGATTCGTTTTTCACACCACAAATTGGGTTCAAACCAATATCACAATCACATAGCAACCAAACAAATCAACTAAGCAAACAAGCCGTCCATGGTTTGTGGACGACGGGTGTCAGGTGCTACTAAACACCGTCAAACATCCTATTATATATTTTCTAACTAGAAAATAAAAATAGAGTGAGAATTCTCACCAATTGCTAACCAAACGCCATGACTCTTCTGATGTAGAACATCTTCGCCGTGCTTTTCACTTGGTCCCATCGCACTCTATTTCACACGGTACACGTTAAAAATCACATGTTTAACATTGCTAAATGTGTAGCAAAGATTATGTTTTTACCCCGCTATTTAAATAGAAAAGATTATATTTTTACAATGCTATATAATAGATAAAGATTATATTTTTATTCCTCTTCTCATATAATAAAAATTATATTTTCTAGCTTATAAAAATCTCAACTTTTAGCAAATAAAAACCTCAACTTTTAGCGAATAAAAACCTCAACATTAAGCGAATAAAAACCTCAACTTTTAGCAATTAAAAATCTCAACTTTTAGCGAATTAAAATCTCAACTTTTAGCGAATAAAAATCTCAACTTTAAGCGATTAAAAATCTCAACTTTAAGCGATTAAAAATCTCAACTTTAAGCGATTAAAAATCTCAACTTTAAGCGATTAAAAATATCAACTTTAAGCATTAAAAATCTCAACTTTTGTTATTTGAAAATCAAACTTTTGTTAATAAAAAAAATTAAACCTTTTGTAATTAAATATTTTTTCTTTTTTCAGATTTTACTTATATGGAATTTCATATTTAAAATAAACAAAATAAAATATATATAAAAACTAAAACAAAGATTTCATAAGTAAAGGAAAACTTACATCTTGTATTTGGAAGGGAGAGGGTTGTTTTGATCGAATTGGGGGGAGGGGGCTACTCACGGCGGTGCGGAGGTGGAGCAGGACGTCGGGGTGTCTGAACGAGGGCGGTCAGCAGGGAACAGGAGGCGAAGGGCGGAGGGGCGAAGGGTGGAGGGGCAGGGGATTGCACGCCGGAAGTGGTCAGGCGGAGGCGGAGGTTTGCGGGGGACTGGTGGCGCGCGTCGGAGGCTGAACGGGGGGCTAGGGTTCGATTTTGGTTCGATTAAGGGGAGGAGGGGCTCGCTGAAATGGAGCGGAGGGGGCATCGCGCGGCGTCGTGCTGGGCGGAGGGAGGCGCTGGTGGTGGCCTCGTGAGCTCGCCGGTCAGAGGGAGGGGAGGTGCGACGTCGACCACCTCGATTTGGGGAGCAGCGCGTATTATTTTCTTTTTTTTGTTTCGGATCTTATTTGGGAAAGTGACGGGGGGACTGGGCAAAGGGGAAAAGAGAGAGGGGGGAATTTGAATTTATATATAAATATAATTATTATATTAATTTTAATCCTCGAAAAGTTAATTTTCCATTCTAATCCCGAACCGAACCCAACGACTGTCGTCCCTAGCGTATTACCCCCATTCCGGAAACAATGGGATATGTATCGTGAGCCAATTCGGCCGTTTCAATTTGTTTTTCTCAAAATTAAAATATAAATCAGTCTATATTTAATTTAACGCACATTTCAAATTGCCGGGGCCACATACTAACTCTAAATATTCCAGAAAAATTATTTCTAGCTTCGTATCGACGATACGGTCCTAACAAAACTAATTTCGTCGAATTCTGTGACCGTTTGAAAAATGGTCATTTTCCAGTCGATTAAATTCAATTGAAAGTGGCCAAACGCGTTTAACTGCTCCACACTCACATATTATCTCCAAAAATTATGAAACTTGGAACCTATCAATAATTTGACATCTCGGATCCAACAAAAGTGGTTTCGTCGAATTCCGAGGTCGTTTGCAAAATGGCTATTTTTAAGGGCTAAATATATATTTAAAATACGTATAAATGTATACAGCCTTGTATTAAAAGCCTTGCGACTATTTTAAAATGTCGGCCAAGCCCTAACATTTACTCTACACTGTGACAGTCCTGTTCTCAACTTCCATTTGAGAGATTTTGTTCAACAGAGTTAAATTTTCTAGGGTCGTCCCCTTTACACTTTAAATTGAATTATATATATTTAATCGAAGTTTAAAACCAAATTTTCAAACTAGCGCGCTATTTCAAGCGCGTAATATAATTAAAATAAATTTACTCATTTTATCTTCGTCGAAAATAAATTTTCTTTCATATTTATTTAAAATATCCTATTTTAAATATCCAAAATACGTTAAATTAGCCAAAATAAAATTTTTAAATTGGCCCAGATTTCCGGGTTATTACACATCCTTAAGGATCCGTCAAACTAATATTATATAGTATAATATGGTACATACAATAGTGTCTATCAGTAAAGTAAAATATCAAAATAGCATAAGCGGGATTACCATGATTACCCTTACACCGTTTATATATTCCCATAGTATATACAATACCATAATTCCTCCGTAAACTGGAGGTTGATCAGAGGGCACTCCATATAAAACAGTACAAAACAAAATCGTTGTGGGCTCGTATAAGGCATGTGACAAGGCACGCAAGGAATGCCAGGGTGGATTCACCGTTTGCAGAGCCGGACTGGTGGTAACGCATAGCAGCTACTACCGCCCACCTCGAGACACACTCCCATATCAAATCGGAGGGTGGCCACCAAAACACATCACAAAAGTAATAGTATGGTATCGAAGAAGTGCGCTCGATAGGAGGTATGACCTCACTTGGTCCGTGCGTAGCTCCTGTTTTAGTCACATCAAGCTGACTCAAGGTAGTCAGGGTCTCGTAATTAATATGAAATAGAAAATGGAGTCGTTCGCCAAATTAACCCCTTTATTCTGGAACTCCACCGCGTACACAGTTATTAAAGTGGTTTTCGGTATTGGCAGAGAGTATGACAATAGCCGATCCCGGTCTCTTTAACAACCAATCGTTTACAATTTTCGCACCGTGGTCATTATTTTATAAATCGCTTTATAAAATAGTTTATACGAATTCTCATATTCAACTTTGAAATCAAATTTAAATATCTAACTTTAAATATATTTAATTTTAAAAACAACTCAATTATATCACTTAATCAAATCGATTTCTGAAACATTTAGAAAATTCCCAAAATATATTGTAAACTAATATTATATTCAACTTCAATCATATTAGATTTTCGAAAATATTCATAAAATGACTTCCAATTCACACCATACGATTATAAAATCGATTGCCTATATAAAATCTATACATTCAATTTCACATTCGGTTACTTAAAATTGAATTCATTTCATATCAGTTATAAATTCAAATACATTTTCTTCTAAATTCGAATGATTCAAATTTAGAATCAATTTCTCAACTCAAATTTATCTCTTAAAAGTTCAAACCAATTAGAATTCTAATTGATTTCATATTTTTACCTAATTCAAATTCATCTCTACTAAAAGTTTGTATCAGTTCTAATCCATAACTTAATATGAGTTCATTCGTTATTCAAATATCAATATATAAATTTACATCTTTAATACTTCGACTTTAATCGCGAAATCTAACTTATCCATCTTTAGTTTATTATTAAAGTTTACAAAGATATATATAAGAAAATTAGTTTTGAAAATATATATATATATAAGTTTATAAAATTCTAAAATTAACTAGAATATAGATTATAAACATATATAAGATTAAAATAATATAGAAAACAAGTTTAAAATAATTATTTATAATAATATAAAATGTTAAAAATACTTATATAATTAAATTATATAGTTCAAAATATTTAAGAATATAAAGAAAAATCTTAAGTTATTATTCAAAATCAAATTCCCAAATCAAAATACTTCGAAAATACGACCAATGGTGTCCGTATATAGTTTTCTACCCTATGGTCAAGTGATATGGATATTTATTATTTCAACCCATAATTTATAAAATTTCTGCAGGTCTATCATTTCAACCTGCGATCCCAAATTCAGTAAAAATCGTTTAGGTCTATCATTTCAACCCATAATGATTTTTCCCTGTTCTAATGTTCGTTCGGGTATGTATCATTTCATCCCTTAGTGATTTTTCCTAAACTAAGGGTATCAATAATTACAAACAACAATCACATAGCAACAATCGCAATATATAAAATCAGTGCACCTACTTGTGATATAAATATCGTGTCACATATGAAAGTGTACATATTAAACAAACAATTTCTACTAGCAGCCCTATACATTTCATATCAGTTCAAATAGTTGATCTAACATCCATGAAATAAATGTGAGTCAGGTGTGAGATAAACTCACCTTTCGTGGCACAGATGCAGAGACGACAATTGACAGATTGGCATTGAATGAGACGACAACTTTCAGGCACGACTCGAAATGATTTCAACTCAACGATCACTCAATTTTATAAATCAAAAAAAAATGGAGGCTAAGGACATCTCAATGGATTGGTACGACTGTCTGGTTTTTAGTTGGTACGATATTGGGTTTTAGGGTCGGTTGCCGAACTCAACACCACAAAACTAACCCAAAATAAACACAACACTTCCATTTACAAAATAATATACAATATTTCTATACACGTAAACACAAAATAAATTTATAAAATATATATACTAGAAATTCAACGCACACCGCAACCACAATGCAAATTATAAACATTATAAAATCAAAATATATATATTAAAATTATATACATACCCAAAACATATTCTCACATTATACACACACATAAAATAGTAAGAAACCGACGCACTGCAATATGTATGTACACAAGCTAAACACTAAACATATAAATAACCCAAAATCAAATCATAGACGAACACACTTAAAATATAAATATGCAAATATATGTTTCATCACGCACACCACAGTACACACCGAAATCATACACACGCACGCGCTTCAGGTTAGGTTTCGGGTTAGAGTTGGATAGCAGGTTCGGATCTCGGTTGAGGCGGAGTGTTGGGTGGAGCTCGGAAGTTGATAGGGTGGTCGGTCCTTGAACTTGGAGGTTGGAGGGAGGAACAGGGCTATATGGAGGTCGGCTTCGGCTACAGGTTGGCGGAGCAGGCGGCCTAATGAATAGGAGGGGAGAGAAGTTGCGATGGGAATGAAAATGGAAGTGGAATGGATTTTCATTTTGATGGGAATAATATATTGGATGCTAATGGAAAAAGCTACGGTCACAACATTTTCTCTCTCTATATATCTTTTTTTTTAATTATACGGAAGCTTCTATGAACTGATGGGAGGAAAAGAAATAAGTTTGGTAGAAAAGAAGATGGGAAGCAGCTTTGTTTCTTTTTTTTCATCTTCCTTAAAGGAAACTGAGGTTTTGGGAACATAAGAAATCTAATGACCAAAAGAAACCTTTGGAAATAAACAGATTTAAACTTTTCAAATGGTAATTAAGGGAAATGAAACGAATTGATGCGGAAACAAATGAATTAAATGCTTGATGGAAACTTCAGGGGAACGAAAGTTTTTGAATAATAATAATACATGGAAACGTGAAAAGGCCAAAAGTGCCCATTTGAACGCATGCAAATGAAGAGAATTGGAATGGAAGCAACGTAACATTTGAAACATAGAATTGAGAGTTAAGAATGTACAAATAAACAAACGTGCATGCTTCATGAAATAAGGAGACACAAGGCTTGAAAGTTGGAAATAAATAAAATGGAATGAAGTTTAGGAATGGGAATGGAACAAACGTTTGGAATTTAAATACAAAGTAACGCATGCACTGTTTAAGAAAAAGTGAAAGGAATGCATGCGTATGGAACATAAAGTGCCCATTCTAAGAAGAAAAATTTAAATAGGTAGATAAGTAAAAATAAAAGAACGGGTTTTGCAGACCCAAATGACTAGAAAAATACATAAGATCCAAATAGAGACACGTCGAACTCAAATGACACTATTTCAAAAATGAACTGTGCAAGCATTTTCACAATTTCAGCACGAACCGAACATCAAAATTAACAAATGAATATATTGCGTTGATTGTGCAATGAGACGGACACAACGGTATATAATTTGCAGTGTCAGGATGCTCCGTTCAAAAATGCATTACGGACCCCTTTTAACGTAAAATTGCGGGCGGAAAACGGAGGTCAAAATATCTGATTTTCGCGAAACGAATTTCACCGTTGGATTACTGACAACGAATAGAATATTTTTCATGTTTGTCTGAACTGGATATGGAGAGATTTTACGGTTGCTAAAATTTGAACTGTTAGGCGCAGCTTTGCACTGAAAAATGCGCGACCGACAAACATTGAAATTTTCTGACGAAATTTTCACAGTTGCTATATCTCACTGTACGTATTTCAAATTTCAAATTCCCGTTATGAAAAATTATAAAATATATTCAAAATAAAAATATAGATTTAAATCGGAATTTAAATCTTAAAAAATATCGGGTTGTTACACATCTACTCTCTTCAAGCTGGAAAAGGTCTGAACTAAGATGAAGTATTCCCTCCCTATGGACCTGGGGGGTGGGAACGGAAGAAGAGAATATAAGATAATATCATAGTAACAAGATAATGTAAGACAAGATAAAGCAAGATAAACTTAATATGCTATCGCATCCATTTCTATTTCTCTGCACCTACAAACAATTGTTTCAACTGGCCTCATGTGTTCATAATAAAATGATCACTTACTCGATAAGCTTTTACTCGCATGTATTAACGTATTACTTGTGTCATTTGGCCCCTCTTTCTTGTAGATACCTGTGCTGGTCCCACCATGGGGTGTATCAATCCCTATGATGGCAACCCGACACAATTCAAAATGCACAGTGTATAACTACTGATGCCCAGTGCCTGATTTTTCCACTTCGGAGTACGTGCACGCCCGTACTCCGTCGGAACCTACACTGACGCACCACCTGCCGCTATTTTGACCGCTTATAATCAGCCCAGTAATCTTGCCCCACCCTGCCTAGTTCAGGGTACCATGGGACATCTATATGTGGGTTACTGCTGAAATGGGTCCCCGTTACTAGGGTTTCCTAATCAACATGTTATAACGGTTAAGTGTTCTCAATTTAACCTAACCCCACCCATTTGTTTAATTAACATGTTGCATTGGTTAAGTGTCGCCTATTCATGTGTTACTTAACCTTACCATTTTTAGCACGACTATTCATTTGCATTAATTCATTCATTAATGCACCAACCTCTCACATTAGAACTGTTGTTAGCGGTTGCTGGATGTCCTGGGCGGCTCCAGGCAAACTTCTACCGCAAACTCATTCTAACCTCAAGTTTTGGGCTTAATGCGCTAACCTCACACATTAGATCTGTTATTGCGGTCGCTGGATGTCCGGGCGATTCCGGGCAGCATTACACCACAACTCAATCTAACCTCGGGTTAGGCATGTTCATCTTTTAGCCAATTTACATATTTGCCATTCATGTCCAAGTCTAGATTTTTGTATGCCAATTATCCACAATTGTAGTCAATTCAAGTTATGTCTCATTGACTTGTTATGTCCAAAATTACTCCAATAAATTATACCCAATTCCCTGCGTTACAACCGCACGTACAACAAGATTCAACAAGGTTTCCAAATTCCAAGTACTCATAAAATTAAACGGAAAGGGGATAGAGAAGGAACACCATAATTGACATAAGGAAAATAGGCATGTAAAGTTGTACCAAACACAAGAATCATGGTTCCAATAGATTTGTTGTACATTAACAATAAATATGAGAAAACTGAGAAAGTTACATCATAGGAATAAAGATTCGATAGAATTGAACATAAAAGAACCAACAATTCGATGTACAACAAGATAGATTCAATTGTATCAATAGTAACAGTCTCACAGACATAGGTGATCTCAGATTTGACAAAAGAGTAAGAATGAATCAGAATTGGTTATCATTACAATTAGGCATAGTTCTAGTATTCGATTCATTACAGTCATGATTTCTATTGTGTTCAAATTTGAATAATAACTGAACTTATAGTGATAGGATTAGAAAAAGAGATTTAGTTGACGTTGTAGCGATTCTAATCTTTCGTTGTTGATTGAAGCGGAAAACCTTCACTTTAATTTGAAGCTCTCCAATTTGATTTCTAGTTTGGAGAAGAAGGAGGCTAGGCTAGTTTAGAGATGGACAGCATGGCGGCTTATGAAAGAATTTAGTTTAGATTAGGGTTAGATTAGAAGTGCTTATATAGATGTATTAGCTTAGTTAGAGCCTTTAGATTAACTAGGCGATCATTAGAACAACACATCTCAAAGACATGTCATCCAACCAATCAGAAGAGGCCACGTCAGCCCTAAAACTCAAAAATCGTCATTAACAAATAAAAATGCGCCTTGTGTGCAACATAATGCAAATCGTCATTTTGTCTGTTAGCCACTTGTTGTATGCAGATGACCTGATGCCAAGGCAAATGTTAAAGCTGCTCTTAAGATAAAAGAAATATTCCTTAACTTGGAGAAATTTGTGGGTCTTAAGATGAATGAATTAAAGACAAAATGCTATTTCAACAGGTTTTGTGTGTCTAGAGCTAATGTGCTTAACATTTTGGGTGTGACTGAAGGAGAATTACCTGTGAAATACCTTGGTGTGCCACTATCATCAAACAAAATCACTAATCGAGAATGTGCTGAGTTAATTACCAAAATAAGAGATAAATTGCAAGGCTGGAGTTCTAGACTATTATCATTTGTAGGGAGAATTGAACTTGTGCACACTGTCATACAGGCTAAAGTGAATTTTTGGTTACAAACTTTTCAAATTCTAGATGCTTCAATTAGCAAGATTGAGAGTGTCTGTTCACATTTTATCTGGAGAGGGAAATTGCCTAAAATTAAATATGAGGACCTTTGTAGACCTAAAGAAGAAGGTGGAGTTGGGTTAAGGAAAATCAGAGATATGAGAGATGCATTTACTACTAAACAAGCATGGAAAATCATTAACACTCAGGGCCTTTGGGCTAGATGGATGTGTAAAAGATATGTTAAGACCAACTTCTGGACTATGTCTAGTGATAACAATGCCTCAGCAACATGGAAAGCAATTCTTAAAATCAGAGACAAATTGGCAGATAATTGTGAAAAAGAAATAGCTAATGGAAATGACACGGATTTGTGGAGAGACCCTTGGTTGAAAGGTAAATCATTTATTAACAGATTGGGTTGGGATACCTACTCGGCTTATGGGAGCCCTAATCAGTCTGTTAATCATATTATATCTAATGGCAACTGGAGACTTGATCGAGTGCCAAATGCTGAGTCTTTTAAAGAAGAACTTGAATTTACCCCCTTATTTATTGGTAGAGAGTCAGATAAGTCGAACTGTACAGCAGATAAAACTTTCAACATGAAAAGTGCTTGGAATGCATGCAGAAGTGTAGAGCCTACAGTGGATTGGAAATGTGTTGTGTGGAACAGACTTATCCCACCTAAGCTATCACATAACATGTATAAAATCCTATTGCATCGATTACCTACAAGAGATAGGTTACTAAAATGGAACATCATAGCTGAAAACATCTGCCCTCTTTGTGAAAAATGTGAAGAAAATCATCACCATCTATTCTTTGAATGTGAATATTCAACAAACTTAATCAGCCGCATTCAAGAGAAATACAAAATCAGGGAGAAATCAAACAAACTACAACATATCATGAATTACCTGACTGGCAATTGGTCGAAGATAGACGCAGAAATAAAAGAATACAGCGTTAGCATTATATCTGCAAGTTGGTGGTTATGGAAGGAGCGCAACAGAAGGATTTTTCACAACAAAAGAAGATTAGTACAAGAAATCATTAAACTAAATGAGGAAGAAGTTAAATTGACACTTAAATGTCGCAAGAACGACCGTACGTCAGGTAGGGGAGCACCACCATCTGATACTGGAGTTGTGGATCCACTGGAGAGGCGGGTATCACGGAATGAAGGCGAAAACCGTAGGCCGCCATGAATTCGTGCGCTAAAGGGAAGCCGCCATTCGCCATTGCGTAATTGGGGATTAGGTTATTTTTGGCAATTTCAGTTTGTACGAGGCAATGTTGTGTTGTCGGTTTTTGAGATTGTATGACTTGTCTTGCTGCTGAACGTTTGTTAGTAGCATAATCCCTATTTGGGCAGCCAAAAGCCCATAATAAAGTTTACCCAATTTCAAAAAAAAATTATATATATATATATATATATATATTTCTTTTTAACTATCTTTCCAATTAACCCTTTTCACAATAAACCGCTTTTTAATTGAACAGCATTCACACTAGGCCACTATTTAGTCGTTCCCCTAAAAAAAAAGGCGTTGGTGGGGATCGAACTATGTACCTCTTGTATGTAAGTAACATGTTCTAACCAAATGAGCTACTAAGTATTTTTCTTACAAACCTTAGAACAATGCTAAACATTATTCTTTTATCATTTCTTTTTTTCATGTTTTGCTACAATATTTAATTTAAAGATATCTTCTTCATTTTAAATCAGTTTTCTACAAACTATAGGTCTAATTGACCAGAAAATCGCAACGAACGCAATGATGCTAATTTCATGACCAAATTATGGAGGCTCTTCAAATTTCCATTTTATTTGTATTTAATTGTTCACATGTATTTCTTCGCATTTCATGTATTGCATTTACTTTCTTTTATTAATCTTTTTCCTTCATTTCACTGCATGAACTTATTACATGCAATTTTAATGTCATTATTTAATTTTTCTCTTAAATATATCTATGTATAAAATATATATACATATTTCCACATTTTTAATTTTATTAAAAATACGGGGTGTTATATTCTCCATTACACAAAAGATTTCGTCCCCGAAATTTTCAAGTTAAGAAGAATATATCCTACCATCCAACATCCATCTACTCAACCATCAATCACAGGCATCCATAGTCCTTAAAAAGATTTCTAATGCTTTCGTGATTATATGCATGGTTTGTGTATATGTCCTTATCTAATGCAAAATCATTCGGTTTACTGATTCAGTTGACCTCCTTAATGTGAATTATGTCAGTGCCATGAGTCCATCATGCATGCAGTTATTCCTAATCGTACTTTATAACATCTACATGAGTGCACAATCATTCATACAAATGCAACATCCGTATGATAACACATCAAGTTTCAATCCATATACAAATACATATATGGATAAGCAATATGAAAGTGACTAAGCCGATCTAGTACCTGATGTGTGTGTATGCTTCCACGAGCAACCACTAGCAACCACTTGCAACCACTCACAGCCATCAATCATAACATGTTTCAAATACATGTTTACATTCATTGGTTTCTACTTAAAGATCAATAATAGGACCGAGGAGATATACTTAGAAGATAGATACAAGCATGCATATACTTATGGAAAAAAAGAGATCAAGGATGATCAGAAAGATAAACTAAACTCTCAACAGAAATATTTCTACCTCTTTCTTGCGTAGGTGCTGTGAGAGCGTGAATCTGCCCTCCAGAAGTAGATCCAGTCCTCTGCCCTTGCCTTCTTTGGCAGTCGTTGGCCATATGTCCTGTCTTGCAGCATTGAAAACAACCACCCATCTCCCTCTTCTTCTTCCTGCAGTCCTTTACTGGATGTCCAAGTATGCCACAAAAATTACACTTCCTCTTTTCATGGGGTTTGTTATTCTCCCCACCCTTCTTGAAATCCGTCTTCTCATTCTTCAATCCCTCCACTTTCTTGTCTAGAGGTTCTTCCATCTTCGCCTCTTTATTCCCATCCTTGCTTTCCTCCTGTAACAGTGCCATGTCCACCAATCCCTCACAGGTCGCGCCCATAGTTATATAGGACATAGCTAGGTTGTGCAGTGGCTCATTTAACCCTTTAGCGAAATGGAGAGCCTTTTTATGTGGAGTGTTTACCAACTCCAGTCTGAATCTAGCCAGCTGGTTGAACTTGTTGATGTATTCCTTAACCGATAGGCTTCCCTGTTTGAGTGCTAAGAACTTCTCCATATGTAGGCTTTGTTCAGATTACGAGAGGAACTTCATTTCAAACCTCATTCCGAAATCCTCCTAAGCCTCAAGTGGTCTCTCAGCATTAGTAACTTCCCACCAGAAAGAGGCTTCATTCTTAAGCAAACATACAGCCAACTGTATCTTCCGCCTATCGTCCACTTCGAAGATAACAAACAAATCTTCTGTTTTCTTGAGCTAGTTTCTTGCTTCCACGAATGATTCAGTCCTATTAAAGTTCTTTCCGCCTATAGCTCGAAAGTCTCTGCATATCTTCAAGAAAGCATTCACATGCGGAGGAGCAGGGGGAGGAGGAACGATGGGTACAGCTGAAGGAACGTTTCCTTGGCCTTCCAAATACCTACGGAACCATCCGGGTATTGTGACTCCCTATAGGATATTAGGGATGTTTTGTTCCCCAAACATGCTAAAACGAAAGAAAAAGACTCAAAACAAAGGATAGAAAGATAGTGCACATGCCTTTGGGGAGTATGCCTTTAAAATAAAATAACACTTTTCTTGAAAATGCTTCTTGAAAATGCTTCTTTAAAACTTCTTTTTGAAAAATAGTTTCGAAAACATTTATCTGATCTGGTAACCATCAGCTCTGATACCAAGTGTAACACCCCACCTCCGTTAATGTCACTCACAAAGGGAATGCGTTAACTTCGGTGAAGCACTATATGTAAAAGATACAGATAATTTACAAGACAGACATATAAACAACGGAAAAACTGGAGTTATTTCATAAGCATCGTGGTTTAATCAAAACATAACAACCATTGTCTCAAAGCCCAACTTCCAAATCATTACAATAAAACCTCTGTCTTGATTAAAAACTCCAAATACATAAAGAAGCATTAAACAGCAGTAAAGCAGCATAAATCCCCAAGAAAAGAGAATCCAAGCAATACATCTACTCTCTTCAAGATGGAAAAGGTCTGAACTAAGCTGAAGTATTCCCTCCCTATGGACCTGGGGGGGTGAAACGGAAGAAGAGAAGACGAAAGAAAACGGGTCAGACATAAAGCTTGGTCAGCCCAGTGATTTTCAGCATGTAAACAAGAAAAAGGATCATGACATGCTTAAACTGAATATAAGACAATACCATAGTAACAAGATAACCTAAGACAAGATAAAGCAAGATAAACTGAATATGCTATCGCACCCATTTCTATTTCTCTGCACCTACTAACAATTGTTTCAACTAGCCTCATGTGTTCATAATAAAATGATCACTTACTTGATCGGCTTCTACTCGCATGTATTAAATTATTACTTGTGTCATTCGGCGCCTCTTGCTTGTAGATACCTGTGCTGGTCCCACTATGGGGTGTATCAATCCCTACGATGGCAACCCGCCATAATTCAAGATGCACAGTGTATAAGGACTGATGCCCAATGTATGATTTTTCCACTCCGGAGTGCGTGCACGCCCGTACTCCGTTGGAACCTACACTGACGCACCACCTGCCGCTATTTTGACCGCTTATAATCGGCCCAGTAATCGTGCCCCACCCTGCCTAGTTTTGGGTATCATGATACATCTATGTGGGTTATTGCTGAAATGGGTCCCCATTACTAGGGTTTCCTAATCAACATGTTATAACGGTTAAGTGTTCTCAATTTAACCTAACCCCACCCATTTGTCTAATTAACATGTTGCATTGGTTAAGTGTCGCCTATTCATATGTTACTTAACCTTACCATTTTTAGCATGTATGTTCATTTGCTATAATTCATTCATTAATGCACCTACCTCTCACATTAGAACTATTTTTTGCGGTTGCTGGATGTGCCGGGAGGTTTCGGGAAGACTTCTACCGCAAACTCATTCTAACATCAGGTTTTGGGCTTAATGCGATAACCTCTCACATTAGATCTGTTGTTGCGGTCGCTGGATGTGCCGGGCGGTCCCGGGCAGCCTTACACCGCAACTCAATCTAACCTAGGGTTAGGCTTGTTCATCTTTTAGCCAATTTACATATTTATCATTCGTGTCCAAGTCTAGATTTGTGTATGCCAATTGTCCACAATTGTAGTCAATTCAAGTTATGTCTCATTTACTTGTTATGTCCAAAATTACTCCAAAAGTTATACCCAATTCCCCGCGTTACAACCCCACGTACAACAAGATTCAACAAGGTTTCCAAATTCCAAGTACTCATAAAATAAAACGGAAAGGGAATAGAGAAGGAACACCAGAATTGACATAAGGAAAATAGGCATGTAAAGTTGTACAAAACACAAGAATCATGGTTCCAATAAATTTGTTGTACATTAACAATAAATATGAGCAAACTGAGCAAGTTATATCATAGGCATAAGGATTCGATAGAATTGAACATAAAAGAATCACCAATTTGATGTACAACAAGATAGATTCAATTGTATCAATAGTAACAGTCTCACATGCACAAGTAATCTCAGATTTGACAAAAGAATAAGAATGAATCAGAATTGGTTATCATTACAATTAGGCATAGTTCTAGTATCCGATTCATCACAGTCATGATTTATGTTATGTGTTAAAATCTGAATAATAATTGAACTTACAGTGATAGGATTAGAAAAAGAGATTTAGTTGACGTTGTAGCGATTCTAATCTTTCTTTGTTGATTGAAGCGGAAAATCTTCACTTTAATTTGAAGCTCTCCAATTTGATTTCTAGTTTGAAGAAGAAGGAGGCTGGGTTAGTTTAGAAATGGACAACATGGCGGCTTATGAATGAATTTAGCTTAGATTAGTGTAGATTAGATGTGCTTATATAGATGTATTAGCTTAGTTAGAGCCTTTAGATTAACTCGGAGATCATCAGAACCACACAGCTCAAAGACACGTCATCCAGCCGATTAGAAGAGGCCACGTCAGCCCTAAAACTCAAAAATCGTCATTAACAAATAAAAATGCGCCATGTGTGCTACATGATGCACAGCAGCAGGGGTGTTGACACCCACATGTCATATATATATATACATACATATATATATATATATATATATTTCTTTTTCACTATCTTTCCAATTAACCCTTTTCACACTAAACCGCTTTTTAATTGAACTGCATTCACACTAGGCCACTTTTTAGCCATTCCCCTAAAACAAAAATATGTCGATCATTAGAACCACACAACTCAAAGACATGTCATCCAGCCTATTAGAAGAGGCCACGTCAGCCCTAAAACTCAAAAATTGTCATTAACAAATAAAAATGCGCCAAGTGTGCAACATGACGCGCAGCAGCAAGGGTGTTGACACCCACATGTCATATATATATATATATATATATATATATATATATCTTTTTAACTATCTTTCCAATTAATCCTTTTCATACTAAACCGCTTTTTAATTGAACTGCATTCACACTAGGCCACTTTTTAGCCATTCCCCAAAAACAAAAATATGGCGCTGGCGGGGATCGAACTCTGTACCTCTTGTATGCAAGTCACATGTTCTAACAAAATGAGCTACTAAGTCTTTTGATTACAAACCTTAGAACAATGTTAAACATTATTCTTTTCTCATTCCTTTTTTCATGTTTTGTTGCAATATTAAATTTAAAGATATCTTCTTCATTTTAAATCAGTTTTCTACAAATTATAGGTCTGAATTGACAAGAAAATCGCCATGAACGCAATGACGCTAATTTCATGACCAAATTCTGGAGGCTCTTCAAATTTCCTTTTTATTTCTATTTAATTGTTTGCATGCATTTCTTCGCATTTCTTGTATTGCATTTAATTTCTTTTATTAATCTTTTTCCTTCATTTCACTGCATGTACTTATTACATGCAATTTTATTGTCATTATTTAAATTTCTCTTAAATATATCTATCTATAAAATATTTATACATATTTCCACATTTTTAATTTCATTAAAAATGCGGGGTGTTGCATGTACTCTTGTGTAGATTGTTGCAATAGCAATTAAATGTTCTATTGTTTGTGTTCTGATGCGTCGTATTCTCAAAGAAATCCAGGCTTCGAATGGTCTTGGTCGGTTTAGTGATTGATTCAGACCAAGCGAAATTCGGTGCGTTATAGTTTGGTATCAGACCTCTGGTTTACAAGGCTCGAGAACAAGACACATTAGAAGCGAACGAAAGAATTCATTAGAGATAGAGTTAGTAACATCCTATAAGGATAACTCGTTAGCGATAGGATCAGTAGTATCCTAGAATGAGTTGGAAGAGTGTTGTTTATTTAAAACAAATTTAATTTTGAAAATTATATCTTATTATACGTATTTAAGTATTTTATTTTATATTAATTTTGGACTATCGGGTATAACGAGAATTTGCATATACGTCTGATCCATGTGTATTCGAAATCTCAAATATGCCAGGTAGATATAAAATCACACTCTAGTCGCCCGGGGATGGTTCTGATTATAGCAGCTGCATCATCAGTATTTATGTTCGAGTTTCGAAAGTGGGATATCTATATATTTCCAATTGACTGGTGTGAGACCAAAAACTTAAATAGGGTTTAATGTTTGTGATTTGGCATTGAAAATTGGATTTTTTAATATATATAAAAGTTATATATTTGAAAATTTAATCAACTACTTGATTGCTGGTTGTGATGTATGATTATTAATTTAACTAATAAAAATATTGGAATGATAAAACCCATATGACAACGAATGATAAATAAAACCAAACCAAATATAATATAGAGCTAAATAGAGAATTTAGTTCGAATTGGATTTATATACTAGATAAATATGCATACATAGACATTTATACATATGTTGGCAGGTTAATGGCTTCGCGTTGAGTAAAGGATTAGATTGTGTGCTCGACAAATAGGTTCACCTTAATGAGTTGGTTGCGCAATTTTATTTATTATATAAACTAATGTGAGTGTTTTTGGATGCGTTGTGACGGATTTTCAGTGTGAGATTATAAACCTGCCATTAGATAGCAACAAATAAATTATGAAGTAAACCACATGACATACTACATGAAGACAACATATCATATTCCATATAGGCATTTAGCGCTTATATGACAAGGTTTGGATTACCATATGAGCGAGATGCTTGTATGGCGATGACAGAATTACAGGTCGAACAGAAGACTGATTATGGACTTAATAAAATACATGCAACGGTGCTCGGGGCAGGATTTAAAAAAAAAACCCAACATAGGTCTGGAGATGACAATAATTCACGTCTCTTTGTTTTTAATTAAGGCACATGGATTATTTTATTTCCGACACTGGGACAAGGTATGAGATTTTGACTTTTTACACGCCTCCCTTGGGCATAGATAGGTCACAAAAATTATGTATGCTTTTATTTGATTTATTTGGTGCCTAATACGGCCCAATAAAATTTTCAAACCCTTCCCGTACATAGGAGGTTATGGCGAAATTTTTCAAAAATTTAGGGTGATATCCAAATTTTTGAGAAATTAGAAAGTTCTAGAAAATGAAAAGTTGAAGAACCCAAGCCAGAATGAAAGTTGAGTTGGTTAGTTAAACAACTTTCAGCTCCGTTCCTTTTCGAGGACGAAAAGATTTTAAGTGGGGTAGATTCTAAGAACCCGGAATTTCTGAACCAATTTAAAATTTTTATTTTAGCTATTTTAATAGGTTTTGAATATTTAAAATGGTTTATTTCAAGTAATAAAATTATAAAATTATTTAAATCGAAGTTAGAACATATAAATTTATTTTAATTATAAAACGAACTCCAAATGGCGTGGTAGTTTGAAAATTAGATTTCTAATTTCAATTGAATATACATAATTCAATATAAGTCAGAATTGGACGAAACAAGAAATGTTTGAATCTATTTAACTATATCTTTCTAAAGAATGTTATAAACTGATATTTCACTTTATAAATTGAAAGTTATATCCAGTTTAAAATTTAGAATAGTCGCTATGGAATTTATATATATTTTTAATATAACATATAACCCTTAAAAATAGCCATTTTGCAAATGATCTTCGTTTTCAACAAAACCTCTTTTGTTGGATCCAGAATGAAAAATTATTGTTAAGTTTAAAATTTCATAATTTTTGGAATTAATATGTGAGCGTGGTAAATTTAAACGTGTTTTGTAATTTTAGTTTAAATTTAATCAACTAGTAAAAGACCATTTCTCAAACGGTCTCCAAATTCGATAAAACTAATTTTGTTAGGACCGTATCATCAAAACATAGCTAGATTTCAATATTCGTAATTTTTGGAGTTAGTATGTGGCCTCGGTAAATTAAAGTGTATGTTCAAATTCAATATTGACTGTTATATTAATTTATATTTTAATTTTGACAAAAATTGATTGAAACAGTCGAATTGCTTATGAAATATATCCCATTGTGTCCAGAATAAGGTTATTTATTTAAGGGCGATAGTCGTTGGAGTTCGTTTGGAGTTAGTAGATTAAGCAAGAAAATTATGGATTAAATAATATTAAAATAAAGGCTATATATAATTATCTACTCAGAACCCTAGTTCCCAATCAGATACCGCTGCCCTCTTCAAATAGACGTCCAGAAATGTCAGAATCTTGATACCCAAATTTTCTTAATCCAACTCGAATTTGACCATGATCCTAAAACAAAAATCGTGGATCCCCCTTAGCTGTTTCCATCCATACTAATCTGATGGAGAATGGTGAAGAATCTCGCTCGATTTTGGTCCTCAAAGTGGCCGAGTTTGGACGGGTTTTGCTCAAAGTCAGGAGCTGTAACGACCCGCATTCTACGCATCATAGGATCGTAAAATATTTATTTCTTTCACATACGAAGTCGTATGGACATGTAACTTTGAGGGACGACTATTGGGGTCATTTCCCATGTTCATGATTTTTCCCGATTTTTAAATGACCATTTTACCCCTAGTTGGCACTGTTTTGGCCATAACTTTTGACTGGAAAGGAATTTTGACCTGAAACCACTTCCATTGGCTCCGGATGATGGTTTCTCTTTCCATAGAGTGGTCAATTAGCCAAACGGACTCACCGTTTGGGAGATATGGCTGAAACAAGTTTCAGATGGTGAAAAACAGCTTAATTGGGATTAATCGGGTGATTAATAGCTAGGCCCAAAGGGGAATTTCGGGATTAGGAGTTTAAAAGGGCTGTTAGGGTTTGGAGAATACCTTTTTCTCATTTTTCAGCCGTCACTATTCATTCCTCTTAACCTAGCCATGGCCTCCACTCTCTAAATCTCTCTAAAAACACCCAAAATCACTTCCTAATCAAGGATTAAGGCTTAGAGGCATCAAATCAAGGAGGATTAGCACAAGGACCGAGGTAGAGCTGCTGTTATATTTTGGAATTCGTGCAAATCAGAGGTTCACTTCAGATCTGAAAGTTTTATTGTGGCAAAGGTGAGTGATTAGCATTGTTTTGACACTAATTACAGTTAATCAGGGTGATTAGTGATAATTAGTAAATCCTTGCACTATAAAATTCTGGAAAAATATTCTAAAATTCTGAAATGTTATTTTAAACCTCTGACAGAAGTTTGGTTCGATTTGATTAAGTCTTTCTAAGTATATCACTTGATTTGTTTAAACATGCTTAAGGGAAAATTTGGGGTTTTGACCATGTTTGATCCACTTTACATGCTATGATTTGTGTTATGGTGTTCGTGGTCGATACTATACATTGCTATGACTGTATGAGATGATTTGTGATTGTTTAGAAGTGTTAGTTTGGTCAAAAACGCCGTCGAATGGCGAAAGACTGTCGCTGGAACGAAGTGCAGGAATTTACCCGGATCGGATCGCCCCCCTATGAGCACGATCCGATGGAAGCTCACGCCACGATTCGTTTCACTTCGAAGGCCACGAGCCGATGCAGCGCCGTGTCCAAACTAAAGTACCCCGATCCGAATCACTCCAGCTTGGTGGACCACGAACCGAACAGAAGGTGCGATCCGAGATGAGGCGCGACGATCCAGACGAGGTAGCACGACCCGAACCCAATGGGTTGCCAGCGCCACGAGCTATTGAGGCGCGATCCGTATGGCGCGACACGATCCGATGGAGCTGGAGCACCACGAGCTAGCAGGAACTCGACCCGATCCGATTGGGGAGGCGCGCCACGAACCGAACCATCCAAGGGAGCACGATCCGAGGAGAAGACCGAATAAATACCGATCCGTAGGTGAAGACCAAAACCCGAGATGCAAAGGTAGTCCAGTATGGGAAGTTAGAGCTCAGGATCTAGTTGGGAACCAATGAGTTTGCTTCATGGTTGGACTTTGCTGCGGGACGCGTGCCAAGGGGTTATCGACGTCTATAGCTTTGGACCACTATGGTAGGAGGTATGAAGGCGGATTCAGGGCCATTATGGCATCGGTAGAACCAAGGGCTACGACCAATGAAGTGGGTCATTGAAATGTTTGGTCATGACTCCATGTGTTTAGCTTGGTCACAGCAGGGTTTCTACAAGTCGGGATTCGTCGTTACCTCAAGTCGTCTAGTGTCCCAAAGTGGTGGACGTCGTATACTTTACGCACTGAGTGAGAGACGTGAGGATGGTTGCTATGCTTGATTGTTTGACATACACACCCCCACCCCCGTATTTCTACACCATATGTTGTTGGCATCCTAGAGTATTGTACGGTATGTGGTACTGACTCTTTGGTTGCAGGTCCAGGTTCAGGTATGGTTTAGTATACCTGTTATTATTCTGTTTAGATGCTTATCGCTCATACCAGGCTTTATGTCTGACCCAGAGTTTTATGTCTCCTCTTATTACTCTGGGTGCTCACACGAGCAGACTAGAGACAGGTTAGCTGGTGATGTACGGGTAAATGATCCGGAGACGAGCAGGAGGCTTCCACGTAATATACATATAATATTCTCCCTGTATTGTTGAAGATCACTGCTTGGGCATTGGTGGTGCATCTTCTACTTTAGCTTTCTTTTGCTTAGAGACAGTAAATTTGGAAAATTGTAATAAGCTGTATTTGGATAACCGCTGCTCTGATGATAGATGTTAATTTTAGTTATCAGCTTATGCACTGTCTCACCTATTTAATGTCAAGTATGTTATTATTATATTTTATTCCATGCGCTGTGAGTCATTCTACAGGTTTCTCATTAGTTAATTTCCTTCTTTTCTTTCTTCTCACGACCGTCCCGTGCTAGTCGGGCATGTGTTCAGCGCACTTTCGGAGGAAATGCAGGCTGGTGCGGGGCGGGCCGTCACACTTGGTATCAGAGCTCTAGGTTGCGTAGTTAACCTAGGGAAGTTATCAGGGAGAGATAATATACGTATACGAGAGAGCGTATTTGTGATTACTTTGGTTTTTAAAAGCTATATAGATATACTATTACTAGTATAAGATGAAGTCGTACTGCACAAGCACCACTATGGAGTCGTTAATCGTTTCCTTTTTCAGATTGACGATGAGCCGATATACTAGAGGTGCTGGTAGGGGAGCCAATAATGGGAATGCTGCTGACATGAGGACGATGTTTACTGACCTCATGAGAGAGGTGCTTAGAGATGTACAGAGGGCAGCTCCCAATGGTGGAAATGGTGGTGGTCCAATAGTGCAGGCGCCAAGAGTCGACTTCGCCAAGCTGAATAAGGATTATACTAGCCTTGGTGGGAAGCCGTTCCACGGAACGGAGTCGGCCACGGATGTTCAGGATTGGTTGGATAGTTACGAACGTATCTTCGAGGATTTGGGTATCGAGGATGCAATGAAGAGAAAGCTAGCGTCCCGTCAGCTGCAAGGGCGGGCAATGAATTGGTGGAATGCTATAAAGGCAGCTACTCCCGAAGATCAGATTACTTGGGAGCAGTTTAAAGCTCGCTTTAGCGAGAAGTTCATTCCACCTGCTCAGAAGTCAGTGTTATTTAAGAAATTCTTGGAGCTCAAGCAGAATGGCAGAGCTGTCTCGGAGTACATTGTTGAACTCTATACTTTGTCGAAGTATCGGTTATCTCTTATTGATACTGCCGAGAAGAAGAATGAGAAATTCATAACTGGTTTGGATCAGTACTTAGGGGAAAGGCTTATTAACAACATCGATGAGACGTTTGAGTCGATTGTGGGGAAAGCATTAAGATCAGAAATTCTCTACCCTAAGTCAAAGACTGAGGTGGCATCTGCAGACGAGCCAAAGCCACAAGCAAGTGGTGGAGGCAAGGGTGGTTCCCAGAATAAGAGAAAGCAGAACCAAGCTAAGGATGGCCAGAAGAAAAAGAATAAGCAAGATGTGGAGTGCTTCAGCTGTGGTAAGAAGGGCCATTATGCTAGTAATTGTCGGGCCAAGCCAGCGGATAGGAAGTGCTTCAACTGTGGCCAAATGGGACATCACAAGGACAAGTGTCCACAACCCCCTAAGGAAAAGCAAATGGTGAAAGCCTACGCTCTTAATGCTATTCCTTCTTCGTCGAATGCCCCAACAGCGGCGGAGAAGGGAAAGAATGTCATCATTCAAGGTATGCTTTCTGTTTATGATGTTCCTGTTAGAGTTTTGTTTGATACCGGAGCTTCCAGTTCTTTCACATCTAGTGACCTGGTAGATAGGTTGGGATTGGAGCCCGAGATTGTCGATAGACCTTTAGTAGTGACGAACCCGATTGGTGGTTCGACTAGCCTTAGCATGATTTGTCGTAATGTGGTCTTATCGAGTCATGGATGCATGTTTGTTTGTGATTGCTTTGTTTTGGGCTTTACTGGGTTTGGCATTATTTTGGGAGTAGATTGGCTCCAAAGATACGGGGTGGTGGTAGACTGTGAGGGCTTGTTGGTGACAGCTAGAGCGGATGATGGGCGGAGGATAGTGTTTGGTGGTCTACCCAGTAAGGGGGTATTGGCTAGTTTTCTAAACTCCCTCGACATTCCTCATAGTGAGTTGTCAGGTTTGCCCGTGGTTGGCCAGTATCCGGATGTTTTCGAAGAAGTGACCGGACTTCCACCACACCGAGAGATTGAGTTTCGTATTGATTTGGTAAAGGATGCCAGGCCTATAGTGATGCCACTTCGTCGTATGGCACCAAGAGAGCAGCGAGAGCTCGAGGTGCAAGTCAGCGATCTTTTGAAGAAGGGATTTATCAGAAGGAGTGTTTCTGAATGGGGAGCACCAGTTGTGTTTGCTACCAAGGCAAATGGTTCCCTTCGTTTGTGTGTAGACTACCGCGAGTTGAATAAAGTGACGAGGAAGAACAAGTATCCTCTACCGCGGATAGATGATTTGTTCGATCAGTTGAGTGGCGCGAGAGTATTTTCCCAGTTGGATCACGCGATAGGTTTTCATCAGCTTAGAGTGGAAGCTGAGAGTATAGCTAAAACGGCATTTTGGACGCCGTCTGGATTTTATGAGTGGTTGGTCATGCCATTCGGGCTGACCAATGCCCCAGCATATTTTGTGGATCTTATGAATAGGGTATTCAGAGATCAGTTGAATAAGTTTGTCCTTGTGTTCGTTGATGATATTTTGGTCTATTCGAGGACAGAGGAAGAACACAAGGAACATTTAAGAGTAGTGATGGAGGTGTTGAGAAAACACCAATTGAAAGCAAAGTTTTCTAAGTGTCACTTCTGGAAGAGGAAAGTGAGGTTCTTGGGCCATGTTGTATCAGAGAATGGTATTGCCGTGGACCCGGCAAAGCTGGCTACGGTACAAGATTGGCCTACGCCCAAGAATGCAACAGATGTAAGAACTTTCTTGGGATTAGCTGGATATTATCGTAAGTTTATCCAAGGTTTCTCCAAGACAGCAGCACCATTGACCCAGTTGACCAAGAAGAATCAAGCTTTTGTCTGGGATGAAAGGTGCGAGAATGCATTCAAAAGTCTAAAGGACAAGTTGACAAGCGCACCAGTGTTAGTCATTCCTAAGGGGGATGAAGAGATGACGGTATACACGGACGCCTGTGGTACCGGACTGGGTGCTGTATTGATGCAAGGCGGTAGGGTTATAGCTTACGCAAGTCGGCAATTGAAACCGCACGAGAGAAGATACCCTACCCATGATTTAGAATTGGCAGCGATCGTGTTCGCGTTAAAGATGTGGAGACACTATCTCTTGGGAGAAAGATTTGAGCTGTTTACAGATCATAAGTCGTTAAAGTATCTCTTCTCTCAGAAAGATCTGAATCTCCGTCAGCAGAGATGGTTAGAGTTCTTAGCTTCCTATGATTTTGACATCGCATACACACCGGGAAAGGGCAATGCGGTGGCCGATGCATTGAGTAGAAGACATGCCAGCTTAGGGGCTATGTTCCTTGAATGGAAGCAACTGGAGTTTATCGCGGGGTTTGATTTCAGACCAAAGTGCGAATTGGATCCAGAAATGTTAGCAAGTTTGACGATCAGACCCACTTTGATTGAGCGGATCGGCTCTAGTCAGAGGGACGATCCTAACCTATTGGAAATCATCTCCAAGTTAGAGATGTGTGTCGATGAGGAGGTGAACAAGTATGGGCTTGATCGAGATGGATGGCTTAGAAAGAATGGAAAGCTTGTTGTACCCAATGTCAATGGATTGAGAAATGAAGTGCTTAGAGAATGTCATCACCCAAAACTGACTATACACCCCGGTGGTAATAAGATGTATCGAGACATGAGACAGACTTACTACTGGGAAGGGATGAAAAGAGACGTTGGGAAGTTTATATCCAAGTGCATGAATTGCCAGCTAGTTAAAGCTGAGCAAAAGAAGCCTAGTGGGTTGTTACAGCCCTTAGAAATTCCCGAATGGAAATGGGAGCAAGTCTCGATGGATTTCATTGATGGTTTTCCAAGGACTAGATCGGGACATGATAGCATTTGGGTAGTTGTGGATCGACTGACTAAAAGTGCAAGATTTATACCAGTCAAATCGACCAGGACAGCAGCCAAGTTGGCAGAATTGTATATGAAGTGGGTAGTGAGATTTCATGGAGTACCCAAAAGCATTGTGAGCGACTGAGACCCGTTGTTCACTAGTGGGTTTTGGAAGAGCTTACAAGAGGCTCTAGGGTCAGAGTTACATCTCAGTACCGCATATCATCCTCAGACCGACGGTCAGACGGAGAGGGTGAACCGTATTTTGGAAGATCTCTTGAGAGCATGTATATTGGATTTTGGTGGATCATGGGACCATTTGCATCTAGTAGAGTTTGCATATAATAATAGCTACCAATCCAGTATCGGTATGGCTCCGTTTGAAGCTTTGTACGGAAGACCGTGCAACTCACCATCATGTTGGATAGAGACTGGCGAGAAGTTTATGCTTGGACCAGATGTGGTGAGGGAAACTTCAGATAAGATCAAGATCATTCAACAACGAATGAAGGCTGCCCAAGATAGGCAGAAGAGCTATGCTGATAAGAGGAGAAGAGACCTAAATTTCTCCGTTGGTGACTTGGTGTTTGTCAAGATTTCTCTGTTGAAGAGCGTAATACGATTTGGCAGGAGAGGCAAGTTGGCACCAAGATTTGTTGGCTCATTCCCTGTTCTTGAACTAGTCGGAAATTTAGCATACAGAATTGACTTACCGGAGAAGATGGCGGGAGTTCACGACGTATTTCATGTTTCCCAACTAAGGAAGTTCGTTCACGACTTAGATATGACTATTTCACCTGATCAGTTAGAGGACTTCGAAGTAGAACCCGAGGCGGTTGGGAACCGCAAGCCGGCCCGTATTGTCGAGCACGACATGAAGCAACTTCGAAGGAAGGCGGTGAAGCTAGTCAAGGTACAGTGGAGCGAGGACGAGAATGATTGTACTTGGGAGATAGAGGAGAACATTAGGAAGTCACACCCAGAACTCTTTGCCTGGTAAGATTTTGACTTCGATTTAGTTTTCCGCATGCTAGGATAGGCTTGTTTGCTTGTTTTGCATGATTGATTGTTGTATGTGGTTGTTAGGCATGCAGGATCCTTTGTATGTTTTGGGTTAAGGAATTTCGGGGGCGAAATTTCTTAAGGGGGGGAGAGTGTAACGACCCGCATTCTACACATCATAGGATCGTAGAATATTTATTTCTTTCACATACGAAGTCGTATGGTCATGTAACTTTGGGGGACGACTATTGGGGTCATTTCCCATGTTCATGATTTTTCCCAATTTTTAAATGACCATTTTACCCCTAGTTGGCACTGTTTTGGCCATAACTTTTGACTAGAAAGGAATTTTGACCTGAAACCACTTCCAATGGCTCCGGATGATGGTTTCTCTTTCCGTAGAGTGGTCACATTAGCCAAACGGACTCACCGTTTGGGAGATATGGCTGAAACAAGTTTCAGATGGTGAAAAACAGCTTAATTGGGCTTAACCGGGTGATTAATAGCTAGGCCCAAAGGGGAATTTCGGGATTAGGAGTTTAAAAGGGCTGCTAGGGTTTGGAGAATACCTTTTTCTCATTTTTCAGCCATCACTATTCATTCCTCTTAACCTAGCCATGGCCTCCACTCTCTAAATCTCTCTAAAAACACCCAAAATCACTTCCTAATCAAGGATTAAGGCTTAGAGGCATCAAATCAAGGAGGATTAGCACAAGGACCGAGGTAGAGCTGCTGTTATATATTGGAATTCGTGCAAATCAGAGGTTCACTTCAGATCTGAAAGTTTTATTGTGGCAAAGGTGAGTGATTAGCATTGTTTTGACACTAATTACAGTTAATCAGGGTGATTAGTGATAATTAGTAAATCCTTACACTATAAAATTCTGGAAAAATATTCTAAAATTCTGAAATGTTATTTTAAACCTCTGACAGAAGTTTGGTTCGATTTGATTAAGTCTTGCTAAGTATATCACTTGATTTGCGTAAACATGCTTAAGGGAAAATTTGGGGTTTTGACCATGTTTGATCCACTTTACATGCTATGATTTGTGTTATGGTGTTCGTGGTCGATACTATACGTTGCTATGACTGTATGAGATGTTTTGTGATTGTTTAGAAGTGTTAGTTTGGTCAAAAACGTCGTCGAATGGCGAAAGACTGTCGCTGGAATGAAGTGCAGGAATTTACCCGGATCGGATCGTCCCCCTATGAGCACGATCCGATGGAAGCTCACGCCACGATCCGTTTCACTTCAAAGGCCACGAACTGATGCAGCGCCGTGTCCAAACTAAAGTACCCCGATCCGAATCGCTCCAGCTTGGTGGACCACGAACCGAACAGAAGGTGCGATCCGAGATGAGGCGCGACGATCCAGACGAGGTAGCACGACCCGAACCTAATGGGTTGTCAGCGCCACGAGCTATTGAGGCGCGATCCGTATGGCGCGACACGATCCGATGGAGCTGGAGCACCACGAGCTAGCAGGAACTCGACCCGATCCGATTGGGGAGGCGCGCCACGAACCGAACCATCCAAGGGAGCACGATCCGAGGAGAAGACTGAATGAAGACCGATCCGGAGGTGAAGACCAAAACCCGAGATGCAAAGGTAGTCCAGTATGGGAAGTTTGAGCTCAGGATCTAGTTGGGAACCAATGAGTTCGCTTCATGGTTGGACTTTGCTGCGGGACGCGTGCCAAGGGGTTATCGACGTCTATAGCTTTGGACCACTATGGTAGGAGGTATGAAGGCGGATTCAGGGCCATTATGGCATCGGTAGAACCAAGGGCTACGACCAATGAATTGGGTCATTGAAATGTTTGGTCATGACTCCATGTGTTTAGCTTGGTCACAGCAGGGTTTCTACAAGTCGGGATTCGTCGTTACCTCAAGTCGTCTAGTGTCCCAAAGTGGTGGACGTCGTATACTTTACGCACTGAGTGAGAGACGTGAGGATGGTTGCTATGCTTGATTGTTTGACATACACACCCCCACCCCCGTATTTCTACACCATATGTTGTTGGCATCCTAGAGTATTGTACGGTATGTGGTACTGACTCTTTGGTTGCAGGTCCAGGTTCAGGTATGGTTTAGTATACCTGTTATTATTCTGTTTAGATGCTTATCGCTCATACCAGGCTTTATGTCTGACCCAGAGTTTTATGTCTCCTCTTATTACTCTGGGTGCTCACACGAGCAGACTAGAGACAGGTTAGCTGGTGATGTACGGGTAGATGATCCGGAGACGAGCAGGAGGCTTCCACGTAATATACATATAATATTCTCCCTGTATTGTTGAAGATCACTGCTTGGGCATTGGTGGTGCATCTTCTACTTTAGCTTTCTTTTGCTTAGAGACAGTAAATTTGGAAAATTGTAATAAGCTATATTTGGATAACCGCTGCTCTGATGATAGATGTTAATTTTAGTTATCAGCTTATGCACTGTCTCACCTGTTTTATGTCAAGTATATTATTGTTATATTTTATTCCATGCGCTGTGAGGCATTCTACAGGTTTCTCATTAGTTAATTTCCTTCTTTTCTTTCTTCTGACGACCGTCCCGTGCTAGTCGGGCATGTGTACAGCGCACTTTCGGAGGAAATGCAGGTTGGTGCGGGGCGGGCCGTCACAAGAGCATCGAGTTCGATGCCATGGCCAGGGGTGGGAGGCGCCGTCAAGGCAGACGTCGTGGGTTACTCCGATCCGCTCAGGGACCTCGTGGCGCACGCAAAATTCAACTCTAGAAATCGATGGGTTTCCAGTTTTATAATGTTGAAGAAAGAAAACTAACGGCAACGTTTTTTTTATGTTGTGGTAATTAATTTAATTATTTAATTAATGTAATTAATGTAAAAATGATCATAACTTTGCCATACGAGGTCGGAATGGAACGATTTCAGTTGCATTGGATTCGCAACGACGAACTGTACATTTCAGAACTGACCAAAACGGAAACGGAGTAAATTGAATTTTGAGCTAAATTAAATGGGTGTTTGAATTTGTTTTAAAAACAAAATTTCGAAAATAAAGACTGACGGTGTGGAAACCAAAGTGAGAACTCCTTCTCACTCAATATTTTATCAAGTATCTATATTTCGAGTTCAACACACGAACTCATACAAATCATTTAAATGAGAAGCGACGTATGGATATTAGCGACACTGGCATTACATACTCTGCGAATAGCCACTTGTGGCGCCGTAAACGGCATTGGGTAGTTGAGTATGTATTTATATGGATGATTTGGTGATTTGTGTACTCCAGATGAAAATTTGAAACAATTTACATGTTAGAATAATTATACTATTATTGTTGTAGTTAAAAATGGACATGACTATTTATTTATATATTAAACAGTGAAAATTGTTTAGTTAGAAAAATAATTCAAACCGAATTAGAATCTGTTAAATTTATTAACTAGTGATTAATTTGAATAGCTGTTGTTGTTTGAAAACCCCACACGGGTACTGGGATGATATTTGTCATACACTAATCCCAATATTTAGTTGTATTTCAATCGATTGATTGACAGACTGTTGTGAGCATTATTTATTTATTTATTTTAATGCTTATACAGTTGTAGAAGGCAATCTGGATGATGCTTGAATGTTTATTGATTATTGATCATTATTGTTGAATACATGCGATGTATGAAATCCGTATACTGAAATCATATGGTAGTTGATTGAGTCCCATTCCGATTCAGAATACGAACGAATATATTAAAATAATATTCAGTGAAGAATTAAAATACGATTTTGATGTCTGATTTTGGATGGACACAAAAATATTGAAATGCGAAGACGAGTTAAGTAGTCAAACACCATTTTAGCTCGAATGGGTTAACCAATCAATTTTATTCATTTTATAAATGGATACGAAAGGAAAATGAATTTCAAAATCAGAAGTTTTGAATATATTATCATTTTGATATTATAACGATATGGAATATTCAATTTTGATTTAAAATTGAAAATGAAGTTGAAATCATTTTAAAACGAATTTATAAATATTTTAAAATACGTTTTGAAAAGAAAATCGATGATATATATATTATATATATAAATGGTTTGAATAGAATTGGCCGCGCAACGACCGTTTGCGAATTTCAACCGCTAACTTCAAATTGATGTAACGGAAGAACCAACCGTCGGATTCTCCTAAAACCGGAACCGTTGGGTTCGTATCGAAAAGATCTTTCTAATGAGTATAAGAGATTTAAATTTTAATGGTTGGATTTTGAATTATGTCCAAGTTAAATTTGGAAAAGGTCGCTATGAGTGCTGTTCGGTGGCCGATATTGGAAACCGACTGTAAGGGCCTTATTAAAATTATTAAAAATATGGATAAATATTGTAAAATCATAATGACTAATTTGGAAAGATTTTGGATGAAAAATTCCATATTTGGAGAGATAAAAGATATTTTTATCTGAATGAACTAGTTACTAACTAGAATTATAATCCAATGTTTTTAAATAAATAATTTGGATTTGTAAATGGGTTTTAAAATAACCAGATTTATCCAATATTAAATTGGTAATGATTTGAATGGGAATAGTCTGTGGAATATTTCGATATTGGATTCCGTGATTATACGGATATTGTTGAGGAATTTGGAAGATACAGATATCATTATTCTTAATACGATATTTGTTGGTTTCAAAAATTGATATTGAATATAAGCCGATATTGTTTCTATTCAGAGCCTTGTATTTGATATCAAATTGGATTTTGGATTTGTCATGAATGGTGTCTTAAATAACACTATCTTAAACCCCGTTGAGAAATGAATAAATCTTTTGATTAAGATTAATGAAGTTTGCCAATTAATTAATTTAATTGGAATTAAAATGAATGTCGATTTTGGATTTATCGTGAACAATGTTTTAAATAACATTTTTTTCTTTAACCCAATTAATAGTGATGATATGATTTGGAATTTATAAATCTTCTCAATAAGGTTCTGTGGAACTTTTCCAAACTAAAGTTTCCCAATTTAATACATTAAATTGGAATCGAATGGAATTCGAATTGGTGATAATCGAGATGAGCTTCCGTAAAGGAAGGCCGTTATTATATATATGGAATTTAAAATCATTTCCCGTTATTACATTTATATTATTAGTCTGATACGAAAATTTATATCCATTATTTATTGATTTGTTTTCCATGAAGATTCCATAGTTAATGGAACCTGATTTGGGTTTATCGTGAACTGTGTTTTAAATGACACTAATTCTTTAACCCGGTTAAAGAAAAGATTAATTTCTTAAGTTGAATAATCATAAAGTAATGATTTATGATATTAAAACAAAGTTGTAGTTTTAATGAATCTTTAACTAGATTGGAATGAGAATGGGATGACTAAATTTATCGAATCATGAAATGATCGAGAATGGAGTACCACTAGTTTTACTCCAGACGATAGTTAAATTTTTAATTAGATTTGAACGTGAAATGGTAATTAAATTTCCTAATAGTACATTGGGTGTTAGATATGGAGTACTACCAGTTTTTCTCCATAAGATGAATAGATTGGGATAATAAAATAAATGGTTACTTTGGTAAGGCTCGATGATCCCGACTAGTTAATAAAATCTTTTGAAAACGATATCCAAAGGAAGATTAAAGAATAAATTTAAAAGAAGTTATCTTTGATAAAATTAATGGGAACCTTTCCCTAAAGATGTGAATATCTGAATAAAAGAATATTCTGAATTGGAATGAGGCGTATGATGTGTTTTTATAGCACTTGATTATTGATTATATAATACGCGAGTTATTCGGGAAGACCTGGTTTATCCCATTATGTATAACTGATACAACGACTAAAAGTCGATGATTCAAAGACGGTGGTTAAAGACCGGACATCTTCACATCGTATGGATGATTACTGATGCCTTGATTGGGCTGTATACCGAAGACGAGATAATAAGTGGTGATCGTCCAGACGTACTTGGAGATCGATCGGATATGTGAGGGCCTCTCTCCTGTATTGGACATATGGGATGAGGAATAAGGTGCCTTCGGTTTCGTTCAGACCCAAAAAGAACTAGTAAAAGGATGTGTGTCTGACATTGGATTTCATTCTGTGTTAATTGATTTCATTAAATATATATTTGTTTGATGGCATAGAATTTATTCTCTTGCTTAACACCCCTCTCTGAGACGTAGGAGCTTAGATGTTATATATTGATAGACATCAATGTATGGCATGGATTGTCAATGTGGCATGCTAAGATGCAAATGATCAAGGCTTATTGTTGAAAAGCAGAGTCTTGTGGATGATGATCAAACCACGACTTTAATTAGCATAGCTTTGTGTATAGCGTTAATTCGCAAGCCTCACACCTTGGTGTGAACCAGAAACGGGAGAGGATCGCAGGGAGGACATGCGTTCCTTTCTAGTTAGGAGTGGTGTCATGGTATGGAGCCCATACTTTTTACTTATTTGGATGTTGGAAAGCGAGGTACCTCGGACTTGAGTCCCTAGTGGCTCTTGATATGGTCGACATACTGACCAGATTTTATGCCCCATAGGGCAGGGAAACGTATTGTTCAATAATTACTAATCCACTAAAGTAAGTGTGGACCGGCCCAATCGCATCCAGGTGCAGTTGCAGCTGAATCCAAAGGCACAGGTTAGAGTGTCTCGAATCGGGAGGAAGATCCCTTGCCTTGGTTTATGACGGAATCCAGTTTCCCGTACAACATTGTGCGGTTCTTATTGTAACACTAGCATGGCGACATAATATGCGATGACCCAAACCCCCGTGTGACGGTGGCAAGGATAATCAGTGGAATATAACACATAAACAAATAACATCAGAACAAAAATATAGAATTATACCAG
Organism: Allium sativum; assembly: GCA_030737875.1. Lineage (NCBI taxonomy): Eukaryota > Viridiplantae > Streptophyta > Magnoliopsida > Asparagales > Amaryllidaceae > Allium > Allium sativum. The sequence continues at coordinate 15,709,715 of CM060924.1, forward strand.
ATAATGTACATCAAGTTACACTAGAAATAATAATCATCAAACTTACACAGCAAAATAGGATCATATTTAGTACAGAATACAGTTTCAGCTTAATTTAAAATGTCTGCAGCGGAATCAAACATAATGTACATAACAGTGTTTGAAACAGTACAACAGAAACGATAAAGTCCATTCTCTGCTCCGTAGCTGTAGCGTCCCGCATTTTTATCGGTTTGTATTTGAATATTGAAATCAGTTTAAATATTGAATTCGTAATATAAGTGGATTTATATATCAATTAAAACAGAATTGAACTTATAAAAATATATATTAAATATAATCGAGCCCGTAATGTCGCGGTAGTTCGTAATATAAAGTTTGAACTTCAAACGACTATACAGGGTTCGTTATAAATCTGATTTCCTCGAAACAAGAAACGTTGGAATCTGTTTAACCATATGTTTCCAATGGAAGTGAAAAATGGAATTTTCGCGTTGTAGATTGCAAGTTATGTCCAAATCAAATATTCAGAAAGTCGCTATGAAATCATATATGGACCATAACATTTATTTAAATATATTTAAAAATCGGTTTCGAATTTAGATAAGATTCTTTTGAGATGCAGTTAATTGAATGTTTAGAATTTTACTGTGATTTTTTAATTAATTAAATACGCAACTTTTTATTTGGAGTATTTCCCACCCTTAATCAATATTTTGGGGTTTCACAATATAAGTTAACCTACCGATATTATTGTATTTCTGGAGTCGTGACACATCGCTAGTCACGATGGTGTTTTTATTTCTGTCGTAACAGCTCTTACGTAAATGGAATTGGATACATCAGGGTGCTTAAGTTTCAAAAACAAATTAGAACAATGTATAAAACCATAACTTGTGGAAAATCTGAGTATGGTATCAAAAGGACATATATAAACAAAAATGACAACTCAACCTAACATGGTTACATATGTTTCACGCAAGCTTTAAGGAGTATTTTATATATAATGAAAACGCCTTAGCCCCTAAGACAATTCACATGACATGCTATTCTAAGCTACTCGCCATATCCCTACATCATGTGACTGCCATGACCATTCTTTTCAACATTAAAAAACATTTCACATCAGCATGGTACCCTATCACCCTAAAACTTAATGAAGACGCAAACTACATACCCTAAAACTGTACATTACCTATTACTTCCGCGTTAAGGGTTCACCACTATAAATATGTAATGCTTCTTCCTCAAATGCTTTACAACTAAAAACCGAATAACTCAAACACATTCGTCAGTTTTGTATGTGGGACGAAGCTTTCGAAAACACGTGAGTAAAAAGGAGAATGCATGTTTGTGAAGAAACATGTATGGTAGGACGACGTATGTAGTAGGGGGTGTTATGTGATTGTGGGAAGATGTATACTTAAGCGGAGCTGGAAGGCTATGTTTGGGGGATAGCGTTCGAAGAGGAGGTGATGGAAGGATGGGTTTGTCAGTTTTAGTACATGGCTGCACAAGGAAGGAGACGCGGCTCTAATGGAGAAGCTTGTTGTGAGGAAAATGGAGATGGAGCAATATGGTGGAGGTGTGTTAGTGTGTTATAGAAGTTTGCTAGTTTTAGATGTTGAGAAGATAAGGTACTGTATCCCGCGGGATGTTCACTCCCTGTAACACGCGGTGAGTTTTAGCATTTCCAGTTTGTTTTTCAGTAAACGAGAAGGAGAGGATCAAGTTTTGAAGTGGCCATAGCAGACTAGTTTCGGAAAATGGTGTAATGGAAGTGGTACAAAAATAATCGTGGTGGGAATAAATGTCTGGAGAAGTGTACACGTAGTACACACGGTAAGATAAAATATACGTATATAGTAATATAAGTACGGTATGGGGTGGTTGTATTCAAGTATAAAGGCGGCATTCAGGTGAGAAGATGGAGCTAAAATTCGTGAATACGGTGGTTGAATTCTTGAACAGTGGAGAGTGAGTACACTGGGGGGACGTGGGGAGAGTATGGATGCGGCCATGGACGGTGAAGTCCGGACAGTGAACTGGAGGGATTAGTGGAGCAAGCGCATGAAGAAACCTGTATAGGAAAATCAGTAGAGAAGTGAGAACGTTGGTCTTTACAGGGGGTCAGCCATCAAGTTGTTGTGTCCGCATGGAAGCTTACCAGTGTAAGTGGGTGCGGTGCTGTCGTGTACACTGTTTGGCACGGGAACGCTGGGTTTAAATTTCCATTAACATGAAGCATCAGTGGAACTGACGTGTGGTTAAGGGGTGTTATACGGCAATGGCTGTATTGAAAGAAAAAAGTGGAGCGTGCGTCTTCATGGAAGGTGATAATGAGGAGCATGTATTCATAAATTGGAATGAGTATACACAACATGCGGTATTGGTTTTATACACGGCAAGAGAAAAGTTATGGCGTTGAACTTATGGCGTGTAGAGGGGAGCACTTGCAAGTTTATGAAGGGTATTAAAGCAAAGTGAAGTGAAGGCAAATGATGATGGAACTGGGCTTAAAGTAAATACGGTGAAGTTGACATAATATTGTTGAAAGTGGATCGGTATTGGGAAGGTGGTGTCCGGTCTATAGTGGAATTGCGGACGGGTTGATTCTTCGGAACCATACGGAGACATGCTACACGATGAAGCTGGTCCGGCATGAATTGGAGCTCGTTTGGATTTTAGACGAAATAAAAAGCTGAATTCGGATCTATCAACCGACGCAAATCATTATTTAACGGTTAACGCACAAAAGTGAGTAAATTCACTAACTCTGATCTATTTTAAAATACTATAATTATATTTTAATATTGGTTGAATGCTGTGTGATGGTCGCTTAGGTAAATTACAGCTAAATTGATTGAATAATATATATATATCGTTGCATATATACACCTCAGTGGTTGGATACAGATTCCGTTAATTTAATATCCCATAGTATGAAATTAGTGTTATTTGTGTTGACTAACATTTGTGGGTGCAGGAAACCGGTTGGAGGAAGCCAGCCGGATTCCTCAACAACTATATCGTTATTTTATTTCATATATTGCATTGTCTGATATAACCGATAATGTTTGATTGATTTTTGTGTGCTTGAAATATTTGAATAATATGGGCCCTAAAATAACGGTTATTTAAGTACCGTAAATATATTAGAAAGGAATTCAAATTTAAAAAGGATCTATTATTTATTATATTTAAATAATAGAAATTCAATATTGATTGGGCTAAAATAATAACTTGTTATATAAAACAAGTAGTTTGATTTATAAACAATATCTAAATTAGAATGAAATAATTATGATTGGGAAATTTAGGAAATATGAATTCAAGAATAGATTTTAAAATGGGAAATCGTTCCGAAGAAACGATGAAATTATTTCGATGTTCGAAATGCCAAAAGAACTAGGTGACGCATAAGGATTTGTAAATATAATTCGACGATGTCGAATATTATTAAATAATTTATTTCTTGAAATTTTATTATATAATTTAGAATTTGGTAAGATAATCAGCATTTGGTTTAAGACCAATAATTGATAATAGAATATATAATCGAGATCATGTTATAAGCTAGATTTATATTTAAGGACAAGTTGACTTGAAGCCGAAGTTATAAAGCGAAGTTGGATTATAAAATTTAGGGAATAACTTGGTAGAAGGAATTTAACCAGAAATGATATTTATTTATAAAACCAAGTTTTAGGCTGATTTAAGGAGACAAGATTTCTATAAGAAATATGGGAAAAGATGGGAATGTTTTCGGACGTTAACAACGTATATTTTCTGGGATCTGGGAGAGATAGGAATTTATAACTAATAGGAAATGTTTTCCAAGAAGCATGAAGAGTTAAATGAGTTTTGAGAAATATCTACGACGATATGACAAACTGGAAAATTTATGTTAAATAAATAGGGCCAATGATTGTGTTGTACATTTGAATAGATGTTTGTTTTTACTTCGATAGTTAAATAACCGACTATCGAAGTGTTTTGACCATCGTGTCAATATGGAGAGACCGGTTGGATATACTATCCGAAAACCACTCCGTATAGGCGTAAGCGCTGCGAATTAGATTATTCTGAAGACAATTGAAGACGGAGTGAAATGCAAGGGTCGTTTTGTTCCAGAATGGTGCTTTCTGTTTGTCAAGTCCCAGGACAACTTTTATGGACGAGTGTCTGACATAGTATACCTAACAAATCACGTATGGTAGATCTTTCAAAAGGTATTACGTCTGGTGGCGGAGGAATTCGTTCCTCTTAGCTTTTTATACCTGTGATATTATTGGAAATCGATCAGTGAATTGACGGGTTTGACGATGTGGCATTTAAAGTAAATAGTGATTAGATGTTCTAAAGATAGACGTAGCCTCTAGCCTCACAACTAGGAAGTAACAAAAGTTGGGCTAGGCAGCATGGCTAGTTGGGTCATCCCAAGCAGGGTGTATTGTCATCGATCTTGAGAAGATTCATAATTGTTCTTCTTTTCGTTTTTGTATCTTCGGATGACGGTTGGATGGCCAACAACCGTGGTGGCAATATATTTGATACACTCAAGCTAAATGAATGGTCGGTCATGTGTGGCCGGGTTGCAAGACGTTCTTGTTGAACCTAGGTGTATACCTTCTAGAGTACACTGATCGGTATGTGCTCCCATACCTTGTCCGTTGGAATCCAATCTCCAATAAGCGTTCTGCGGTTTTTGATTTTATACTATATATATGTGGAGCGTGAGATGCAAGCATTCTGCTATTTGGTTATTTACATGATTAGACATTATTATAATATCACTGGATTTTGATATCAAAATATTTGGGTTATAGTAAGGTAAAAACCGTCTGTATTTATGTGTGGGCTTGTCTTATTATTATCCTCTTCTTTCAAAAGGATTTTTAAAGTTAAACGATATGGTTGGAATTTACTCACACCAGTCCCATGACTGACCCAGAGTTTATTTTGTTGTTTTCCCTAAACTCTTGGGTGCCTAAATTTGTACGGACAGTCAAGTGTTTCAGGCTTTGCAGATTCACTTGGAGAAGCTCGAAGCAGGAGGCTCCACCGCTAGTTATTTAGAGATTATTTCCACTGTAATGTATATGAGTTATACTCTGATATGGTATGTATATGCAAATTCAGTTTTGTAATTCAAAGTTATGTTATATAACATATTTTATTCGTTCCACTATGAGATTCGTGTTTACTCTGATTCTGTTCAGTTATGATCTTCTTCTTCTACTACTCTATTAGTTCTATCTTTTCTATCTCATCCTTTAATTTCTTTCTATTAATGATCTAAACTTTCGTACACTTTGAGTTGAATGTGTAGGATATTAGTCAGTTCAAATTGTACGGATTTTCGGGCCACTACAATAGCTATCCAGAATGAGCTTGCTAAAACCTGAATACAAGGTTGTCCGTGTAGAAATAAGGGGGCACCCAAGTTTGCAAGTAAAACAAACTATGAGTCAGTCATGGGACTGATATGAGAAATCTACTTAACTTATTTAATAATAAGGATAATCACAGGACCACGGCGCTAACGCGGAACGGGCTTGCTCCTTTGGGTTGCCAGTGCATAAAACAAGTAAATCATTTAAACAAAGCAGTGCTCTTTATAGAAAATGAAGCCATTATAAGACTCAAGTCCCATCACACAATGCAACGCAAACCGGAGGATAAAGTTTTACCTTATAATGACCAAAATATGCTTGATACGTATACATCAAGATCATTTGATATTATTATTAGTGTTTATATGTTTCAAAAACAATTTAAATCATAATATCAATCATAGACGGCATAAGTGCCTCATTCCACTATGTCGCCATATATAGGCTTACAATCAAAACCGCACATGTCGTATTGGAAGTTGGATTTTCGTCATGAACCAAGGCAAGGGATCGTACTTACCGAATTCGAGACAATCTAGCCCATGTCTCAGGACCTAGACTCAGGTGAGCGCTTTGGAAATTGTAGGGCCGATCCACATTTTAAGTGGATTATTATTCCTGAACACACGTTTCCCCGCCCTATGGGACGTAAATCCATCGGCACCGTAGTGACCGATATATCCGAGGCGCCTCGTATTCCAACAACGACATAGGTAAAAATATAAAAATGCTAGGGCATGCAAAACCCTTACACCACCTCTAGCTAGAAGGTAACGTGTCGTCCTCCCTACCGTCCTTCATCCCGTTTTTGGTTCATACCGGGGCGTGAAGCTCGCGAATTAACTCTATACACAAAGCGGCGCTAAATTAATGCTACGCTTTGATCATCGACCACAAGGCTCTACTTTTCAAAAAAGGCCTTGATCACTGCATCTCAGCATGCCACACAAGCAATTCACGCCATGCGACTGATGTTTATCTATATACAACCTCTGAGCTCGTACGTCTCATAGAAGGGTGTTAAGCAAGAGAATATATTCTACGCCACCAAACAGATGTATGATTAGTAGAGATCAATCAGCAAAGAATAAAATCCAATGTCAGACACACAGCCCATTTACAAGTCCGTTTTGGGTATACATTTTACAACGATGGGCAAACCGTCGTGTATTAAGAAGTTGTAATAGACTAATATCATTTACAACTTTTTTGCACTGTTGCAACACCGTTGTAATATGCATATTTTACAACATTCTTCCATTGTTGTAATAAACTTTATTACAACAGTTATGCACCATTGTAATAAAATCTACTACAACTGTTATGCACCGTTGTGATTGACATTTAGATTTTTAAAAAAATAAACATCTTTTGCAACTGAAAAGAACAATACACTATAAGTATAGCAATACTACATAAGCAAATCCGATATTACAGTTATTTGCAAAATAATTTATTAAAATACTCAAATATTTAGTATTACAAACAATAAGTTTTAGACAACATTTCGTACATTATTACATACTTGACCGTTACAAAGTAACTTAGTACAAGCACAAGTTATCCACAATGCATATCCTACGGGAGTACACTAGTCAAAGACAAGGAAATCTTTACGCCATTTATCTTTTTGGTGCAAGAATTCCGCTGCCCACCCCTTGTTGGTCACTCGAGTATGGCAAGAACGCTGCAAAGGATCAAAAATGATTTTGTAAAAATCTACGGCAAAATCAATATTCTATGACGGATCACAAAGCAAATTACCAAAATGCCCTGGTGAATTCCTCCAAATATCCCCAAATATCATGTTCTTATAGTTTGACTAAAAATCCATTTTGTTCCCATAGCAAAATCCTAAAATTTGTCAACTGAGGTTATAAGACGGCCATAATTAGTCAAAAAGGACAGCACTTTTCTTGTTTCACGATTCATACAAGGAACTGTTTTCCTTTTACGTTTATAGCCATAATTATTGATGATGTACTGGATACATTAAAAATGAAATTTGATATTGGGTTTTCTGGAATAATAGGATGCGAATTTGTTCAAGGAATAGTAGAATTGGCTATAATGTCAAAAATGAAATAACACAAGAAATGTTGAGTTGAGTAAAATATATCAAAATGGAACAGAAAATCTTTAGAGAAAAAAATGACATAGCTTTTAGAGATGCATTAATTCTTCCATCTGCAATTTTCTAACTGAATATACTTTAACATAATGATGCAAAAAGATAGACAAAATGGATTGAAGAATGGATGTCATATTACTGTAAATAAAGCAAGAGTCCATAGTAGAGTTCTCACCTACTTTTTCAGGCATATTATCTCCTCCCCATCGTCTTGAAGGAAATGATGTATTTCCAATGCAGCAAATAACATGTGTGACTCCCTGCTAAACTATAGTCCTATAACTTTGATTAAATAAAGCAGTTACAGTATGCGCAAACTTCTAATTCACAACACTTGACAATTGAATGAAAATCAAGAAGGCAGAAAACACACCTCAAACATTGGTGGATCAATATCTTTGGGATTCCTTGTATCAACTTTCCTTAACTGTAAATTTATATATTACATATTATAGTAAGTGCTAGAAGGACATAGCTGAACCCAGATCGGAAAAAGCAGTAATGGACATGAATGCTCCAACTAGTAGAATGAAGTAAACAAGCATAAACAGAAAGATTCCTACATAGAATAGGATGCAAGAAAGTTCAATTTCTTCGAAGTCAAGATCTTAGAGAAACCTAGCATACTGGTACTGAACAAAGTGTCAGTTATAACCTAGGATCAAGTAGTCCAAATACCACAACCTTAATAATAAGTGAAGAGAATTGGATGTCACCGTATATCGAGTATTAAACTGAAGACATTTTACCTTTGGATGATACTAAAGCAAAACAAGTCAAATATAATACTCCACGGTTTGGTGCTATAGTTGGAGTTCTCTATCAGATTGAATTCTCAGCTCCACACTCACACTGTATAACAACCTCAAAGGTCATCAATTGTTGAAAAGAAGCCCACGATGGGATTTGTGGGGACCATTATGCACATAAAAAGTTAGTAAACAAAATAGTCAAGTAAGGCCTCTACTAGCCAACATTTAAATTATGCAAGAAAATGTGAAAAGGGCTAGGTTTATGCTTAATCTTTTCAGTTCACCCAAATGATGAGTGCATGTAACACCCCACCTCCGCCGGGGTCGCTCTCGAGAGAGTGCACCAGTTTTGGAGGGGTGCTTACTCAAGGTAAACATGCACAGAAATATCACAAGACAGAACATATATAAAACAGCGGAAGTAAAACCAAATCACATTTCTTTATAAACAAGGTCTAAAGCCTTTTACATCAGAAATACATCAAATCCTGTCTTGCAATAGTAAAGAAGCATAAAACATTTCGTAAATTATTCCCCAAGTAAAAACAGTAAAGCAGCCATAGCAAGAAAAGCCCAAGCCGTAATGATGACCTTCAAGCAGAAGAAGTCTGAACTAATAACCATGTTTCCTCCCTGAAAACCTGGGGGGGGGGGGGGGGAACGGAAGACAAAGAGGCGAAAGAAAACATGGTCAGTTATAAAGACTGGTAAGTCCTATCTACTTCCAGCATAGAAACAGGTAAAGGTAACATGACATGCATAAACTGAAAGTAAACATAAAGATGGGGACAAGATAGATAAACTACAGTATCAGGATAAACTAATGTATCATGATAAACTACGGTGTCAAGATAAGTCAAGGTATCACATCGTCAGGTTTCTATCAAGTATCATGTCCCAAGGTATCTATCACGTATAACATCCCACGACATCTATCCTGTATATTTGCTCTGCACCCTCCGTACTAGTATCCCAAACCGTGTCATGTGATAACTATGAATGTCCCTTGGCCAATGTCATGAAATGGTCCATGTCAACCTAATATATGGCATATGTAGGTTTTCCTCAACTCGTGTGGTTCTTTCCATGTATAAGTCCAGTCTATTGCCGTACCTCGTACGGGCTTTCTCACTACTTCAACGTAGTACCACTTTATCCTTGAAATTGTTTTTTACTGTCACCCTTGATCTGGCTAGGTTCTCTTAGCCTGAATTATCGCGTGTTCAACTAGGATTTATGCCACCTAGGACAACTAGGGATTATGCTACCTAATGAACATTTCCGTAACTTGGTTTGGGTTTTGTAACACCCCACACCCGCTATGATCACTCTCTAAGGGAATGCCATAACATCGGTGGAGTATTTTAAGTGAATATAGAACAGAAAAATTACAACAAGACAGATATAAGCAATACTTGAAAATTTCAAAACATCATTTCATTGCAGCGGAAAGTAAAACATGTTTGGTTACATCACAAAACCATAATAAGAGACAAGTACAAAATATCCATCCTGATAAATAAAAGTACATAATCCCAATACATGAACTGATAGCCATAAAAGAAAGGGTAAGCTGAGCTCTACATCTATGGTCCAAGCTCCAAAAGAGAATAAAGCAGCCTGATCAAAGCCCACTCGAACTGGGCCCACTCTGAGAACCTGAGGGTTGGGAAAAAGATAAAAACAACGGGGTCAGACATAAGTCTGAGCGAGTCCTATAACTTTAACAATACAATCATTAAAGTAACCAGAGAGGACATAAGCTTGATATACGGTAACGTCTGGGGATGAATGGCTACACTAAGCAGCTTGGTAGACTTAGGATAAACTAAGATAACCGTAAAGACACATCTACCCACCCAAGGATAATTACTACACTGCACCACACCAGTCATTCCTACTTAAAGGTTGATCCCACTAAGTGTACTTAGTAATTTAGTAGTTTCGTGTACCCCTATCTGACTACATAGGTGTACCCACTACTCCCCAAGCGATCGGCTCCCTTACGTAGACACCCGTGCTGGTCCCACGATGGGGTGTATCATTACCCAAAGTGGCAACCTGATAATATCAACGGTGCACGGCTTTATATCTACACGATGCAACAACGACTTACCAACCAGCCCGGGTCCACACACGCATATGAAACCCGTTGGTCCTGCGTTGCCACCGCTAACCCGGTTTGGCCTCTTATAGTCAAGCCCAATATGCGTGTCCCGTCACTCGACTAGAGTCGAGCCCACTAAGATACGTTTGGGATATTGGTTGAAATGGGCCCCCACAAGCTACCACCTAAGCTTGCCATTTTATCTAGTGCATCCCACTTAACCCTTTAACCATGTCCACCTACATGTTATACATTTTGGTTAAGTCATTTAATCATATTCTAATTGTCACCCAAGGTACCCACTAGATTTCCACATGCCACCCATGGCACTTACTTAACCCTTTAATCATGTTTAATTACATGTTCCACTTTGGTTAAGTATTCTAATCGTATTTTCTATTGCCACCCAGGGCAACCACTACATTTCCACATGCCACCCAAGGCACCCACTTAACCCCTCATGTCCCTCTACATGCTAATTTGGTTAAGTGTTTCTTAATTAGTTAAGATCGTAACCTTTGTAAAGACCCCTCACATTAGACTATCTTTTATGACCGCTGGTTAAGCCGGTTGGGTCCGGGCAGCCTTATGTCATAACCGAGTCTAACCTCGTGTCTTTACATTAATCACGTATTTAGTTTGTGCCTAAGACCTCTCACATTGGGCTAACATTTGTAGCAACTGGTTAAGCCGGTTGGGTCCGGGCAGTTTTACGCTACAACTGAGTCCAACCTCGTGTCTTAGTCGATTAATTACACCTAATTAATCACCCTCGTAATTTATATTAATTATCCCTAATTAATTACACATTTTTAAGAATATGGGTAGACCTAACTAAATAGGTAAATTCCTAATTCCATAGTATGGGTAGACCTAACTTAATAGGTAAATTCCCAACTCCATAATATGGGTAGACCTAACTTAATAGGTAAATTCCCAATTATGTCCATTCAATTTGTGGTATGCTTAATCATACCCAATTCACATCATTTTATTAATATGCATATTAACCCCATCGTTCCCCACGTAATTCGTTCTCATAACACAACATAATAAAGGGAAGATTCATCACAAATGTCATGGGTTTAGCCAACATAGCATATAACTTTATCATGGGTTCAAAAGGTGTCAACTTGCATATATGAACATACATTAAACCCAACTAGTATTTAACCCAAACTTGCATTACGCATATCATAAAAAGAGACAAACTTGCATATGAACTTGCACATAAACTTGCATATGAACTTGCACATAAACTTGTATATGAACTTGCATAACATGTCATATATAGAGGCAACCTTGCATATGTTATGCATATCATAAAAAGAGACAAACTTGCATAAGTGTTCATAGGTTATACAAAAGGTGAACTTGCATGTCATAATGTATGCATAAAACCAAACACTTAGCATGCATAAAATCAAGTACTTAGCATGCATAAAATCAAGTACTTAGCATGCATAAAATCAAATACTTAGCATGCATAAAGTCAAATACTTAGCATGCATAAAATCAAATACTTAGCATTCATAAAACCCAATGCTTAGCATGCATGAAACCCATCACTTAACTTGCATAAACCCACATACTTAACTTGCATAAACCCATATACTTAACTTGCATAAACCCATATACTTAACTTGCATAAACATAGGGTTAACATTAAACATAGATTAGCAAACTAACATCATATCATATGACTTAAAACCCACAAATCCGCATACAAAACCGCATGATCTCATCATATCTCATCTACTTAATTTAGCAATTGGTTATTAAAGTGATAGAAACTCACCAAAACCAAGATTAGCAAACTTATGAAGTAGAACTAGTTGCTATACAAGAAGGAGATGATGATTAGAGGTTGATTAGCTTGCAACTTTCTTCATAAACTAGTGGAGGCTCCTCTTAATTTGATTTTGGCGGCATGATGGCATCATTTCTATTTTTAGTAGGGATTAGGCTTGCATTAGGGTGTATTTATAGGATTAGGGTGTGTTTTAGACCATAGGATTAACCCTAGGGTAGATTAGGTCCGTCAGATTTAGGAAGCTTTTAGAGAATAGCCTAAATCTCAGCCAAACCCTAAAATGGTGCACCAAGTTTAACTGGACGAGCACCCCTTGTCGACACCCAAGTCGACAGGGCTGTCGACCTGGTCCTACCTAGTCGACTGCCCAGTCGACAGGGCTGTCGACACGGGTAGCTAGGCGGGAGTTTTTCCCTCCAGCGCCCAATGGCCCCAAATTTTGAATTTTAAACCTGAATTTTAAATCTGTTTTGAACTTTTAATTTTCTGCAAACATCATTGGGCCATAACTGGGCCATACGGACTCCGATTTACAAAATTTCGGACTCTATTCTGCGTATTTTTCCGAGACGAACAAAACGACGCAGCCCGTTTCCCCCAATTCTCACATCTGAGATTATTTATTCTGCAATTAGTGAATTTTAGCATTAATCGAAATTCGGGGTGTTACATTCTCCCCTCCTTAAAGGATTTCGTCCCCGAAATCTCTAAGCTAAGGAGAATGCATATCCTACCATCCAAACAACCATCTACTCAATCCATCAAACACGGGCATCCATTGTCCTTAAAACAATTTCTAATGATGTATGAGCACATGCAAAGAGTGTGTGTATATGTTCCCTATCTAATGTATGAACATATGCAAACCATGATAGTGCCATGCATCCATTATGTATGCGAGAGAACCCTATCGACACATACAATATCTACATGAGTGCACAATCATTCACCAAAATGCATCATCCATATGATAACACAATCATTATACAACCATAAATATAGCTTCCTACACACAATTTTTATGCAATATGCAATATAAAGTGACTGAGCCGATCTAGTGCCTAGAGTGTGTGTATATGCATCCACGAGCAACCACTAGCAAACACTTGCATCCACTTGCATCCATCAACCATAACATGTCTCAAACACATGTTTCAACCATAGGTTCACCCTATCTAAAGGTCAAAGGTACTAATGAGAGGATATACTAAAGATAAGATAAGCACTAGACAAACGATAAAGGAGACGTTTAAAGGATATACCCTTAAAAAGGAATGGGTATAACGAACGCATCTTCGCTTCTGTCTCCCAAGTAGCATTGCTCTCACCTTCTCCCCATTTCACCTTGACTAGTCGAACCTCTCTGTTTCTCAACTTCCTAACCTCTGACCCAAGGATGCGGGTAGGAGCTCGTCGAATAATCACATCACGCTCTACCTTTACTTTTTTAAGCAAGCTCGGCTATACCGCCTCTGCGGTCTCATGTAGGTACTTCCTCAAATGTGACACATGGAATACGTCATGTTCCCTGTACAACCGAACTATCTCTCGAATATAAACTGAAGCTAGACTTGGAACAGTCCTCTTGCTCTTCACGGGTATGAAATGGGCACTCTTAGTAAGTCTATCTACCACAACCCAAATTCCCGTATTACCCATCCTCAATCTCGGTAATCCATCGAGACACTATCCCACTTCCATAGCGGAACCTCCAATGGGTGAAGCGACCCACCGGGTTTCTTCTGCTCCGCTTTCATTTATTAGCACACCAAGCATCTAGCGACATACTCGGCCACATCTTTTTTTTCATACCGGCCCAAAAGAAAACTTGCTTCATGTCTCGGTACATCTTGTCCCCTACCGGGATGAATGGTCATCTTCGAACGATGTGCATCATCAAATATAGCCTTCCTCAACCCTCGTCTTGCGGTATGCAAAGTCTACCGTCTCTACACAACCACCCCTTACTATCTAGGGTGTACCTACTCAAATGTCTGGACGACTCCCCCTCCCCATGAGCTTCTCTACTAACTCAACCAACCGTGGGTCGTCTCGCTGTTCTCCGCCAATCCGCCTTAAAAGAGTAGGCCTAACCTCCAAGGAGGCTAGCAAACCGGGTACAAAGTCAATGGAAGGTCTAAAGTCAAACATCGAAATAAACTCCAAGCTCCGTCGTTCAACGAAAAATGAACTCAAGGACAACCTTTTTCTACTTAAGGCGTCCGCTACCACGTTACCCTTGCCATTGGTATATGCTATCTCAAACTCATAGGATGCAAAGAATCCCATCCAAAATCATCACAACTGTCCATCTCTCACGCAGACCATCCTGTTCGAACTTGACATCCCCCAAGTGCAAGCCCCAAAGGCCTAAACCAATATCAGACAAACACCCAAGGGATACCTCCTTCGAATTCAGACGTCCTACGTGAGATGATACTAGTAAAAACGGCTAAATAATTAAGCCCCTTGTCCAACTCTGGATGTCCTCACCAGTCTCACTCCAAAACCACCGTTTATCCCATAACTGGCTTTGCTCAACCTATTGAGCACATACGAAAACTTATTTCGCTCCTAGAAAAGACCAAGATGTTATTTACAAAGACCATCACGAACTTATTTAGGTACTCCCTGAACACCCTTCTCATCAAATCAACAAAGTATGCGGGGGCGTTCGTCAAACCAAATGGCATCACCAGCCACTCATAAAAACCATCCGGAGTCCTAAATGTAGTCTTCTCTATACTATCCTCAGCCGCTCTTAACTGATGAAACCCCGTGGCTAAGTCCAACTACGAAAACACTGAGGCGCCAACCAACTGATCAAAGAGATCATCAATCCTCGGCAATGGGTGTCTATTCTTCTTTGTGAGTTTATTTAGTTCTCTTTAGCCTACACAAAGTCTGAGGGACCCATCCGCCTTCGTAGCAAAAACTACTGGAGCACCCCACTTCGATATACTTCGTCTTCTAAACCCCTTCTCAAGCAAATCGCCTACTGGCTTATGGAGTTCCCTCCTCTCACGAGGATCCATGTGGCACCCTGGCCAAGGTACTGGTTTGGCATTGTCTAACAGATATATTCGGAAGTCAATTTCCCGCTCCGGAGGTAAGCCCTTCACCTCCTCAAACCCATCCGAGTATTCCCGGACCACTCTAACAGATCGCAACTCTCGACCGACGTGTCAAGCGATTCTAGATAACTTAGCATAACAGTTTCCATGGGATTACAAGAGATCTCGAGAGTGTTACCCAAGCGGGTCATAAGCCTAACAACTCTCCCTTCAAAATCAAGAACGGCACCCCTACTGGATAACCAGTCCATGCCCAACACTAACCCATAGCCCGTGAAGCCCAAAAAGCATCACATCTAAACTCAGCGCTAAGTATAGCAACTTTCAAACCCAAACACATCATGGAGCCCCAATTGGGTTTGAAACAACCAAGGGATCATCTACTAAACTGGTGTCTAAGTGCAGTGACTCAACTAACAATGATGAGATAAACGAACTCAATGCGTCAAAATCAAATAAAGTTTGAACCGGATAATCGAAAAGAAAAACTAGTCTTTCAATGGAAATAGTTCTACCTCTTTCCCGAATCGGTGGAACTGCGAGAGCCTGAGCTTGCCCCCTTGCCTGAGCTGGTGCCAAAAGAACTTGCACCTGTCCTCCTGAGGTAGATCCCGTTCTTTTCCCCTTCTTTGGACAGCCTTTCTCTAAATGCCCTGCTTCGCCACAGTGGAAGCAGCCAGCCTTCCTCTTCTTGCGACAATCCTTGCTTAGGTGGCCTAGTGTCCCACAATTGAAGCACTTCTTCTTTCCCTTGCCACCGTTACCTTTCCCACCCTTATTTTGTTGTTGAGGTTTCTTCTGATCTCCTTTCTTCTTGGGTGCCTTAATAGCATTGGGGCCCTTCTCTTCCTCATGCATGAATTCCATGTCTACTAACTTCTCGAAGGTGGCCCCCATAGAGATGTGGGTCATAGCCAACCCATGCATTGGTTCGTTCAAGCCTGTAACGAACCTCAAAGCCTTCTCTTCCGGTGTGTTTACCAAGTCTATGTTGAACCTCGCTAACTGATTAAACTTGTTAACATATTCTTTCACTGACAAGTTCCCTTGCTTTAAGTTCAAGAACCTTTCCACGTACAGATTTTCTTCCGCTTTTGAGAGAAACTTTGCCTCAAAACTTTGCCTGAAATCCATCCAAGAGTCAACAGGGCGTTCTCCATTAGTGACCTCCCACCAGAACGAGGCCTCTCCTTCCATTAGCCAAGCGGCTAACTTGACTTTCTTTCCCTCTTCCACTTCCAAGATTTCCATCAATTCTTCCGTCTCTTTAAGCCAATCCCTAGCTCCCACAAAAGGTTTCCCTCCCATAGCCTTAAACTCCTTACAAGTCTTAGCAAAAGTATCCGCGCGAGGAGGAACGGGTGCAATGGGTGGAGGAGGAACATTTGCTGGACCTGCAGCGGCGGCCCTAGCCTCTAACAACCTCCTATACCATACTGGTACCGCTACACCGTCCGGAAGATAAAGATCTTCAGCCATGCTGAGACGAAAAAGGAAAGATTCAAATGGAGAATTCAAAAGATAAAGATATGGCTATCGGGGATTATGCTTTTCTTTCAAAAACTTTTCTCTTAAAAGACATGTTTTTGAAAATACTCCTTTCAAAAATATTCTTAGAAAATAGTTTTTCTAAAAATTTTACCTGTTCCGGTAACCTTTGCTCTGATACCACGTGTAACACCCCACACCCGCTATGATCACTCTCTAAGGAAATGCCATAACATCGGTGGAGTATTTTAAGTGAATATAGAACAGAAAAATTACAACAAGACAGATATAAGCAATACTTGAAAATTTCAAAACATCATTTCATTGCAGCGGAAAGTAAAACATGTTTGGTTACATCACAAAACCATAATAAGAGACAAGTACAAAATATCCATCCTGATAAATAAAAGTACATAATCCCAATACATGAACTGATAGCCATAAAAGAAAGGGTAAGCTGAGCTCTACATCTATGGTCCAAGCTCCAAAAGAGAATAAAGCAGCCTGATCAAAGCCCACTCGAACTGGGCCCACTCCGAGAACCTGAGGGTTGGGAAAAAGATAAAAACAACGGGGTCAGACATAAGTCTGAGCGAGTCCTATAACTTTAACAATACAATCATTAAAGTAACCAGAGAGGACATAAGCTTGATATACGGTAACGTCTGGGGATGAATGGCTACATTAAGCAGCTTGGTAGACTTAGGATAAACTAAGATAACCGTAAAGACACATCTACCCACCCAAGGATAATTACTACACTGCACCACACCAGTCATTCCTACTTAAAGGTTGATCCCACTAAGTGTACTTAGTAATTTAGTAGTTTCGTGTACCCCTATCTGACTACATAGGTGTACCCACTACTCCCCAAGCGATCGGCTCCCTTACGTAGACACCCGTGCTGGTCCCACGATGGGGTGTATCATTACCCAAAGTGGCAACCTGATAATATCAATGGTGCACGGCTTTATATCTACACGATGCAACAACGACTTACCAACCAGCCCGGGTCCACACACGCATATGAAACCCGTTGGTCCTGCGTTGCCACCGCTAACCCGGTTTGGCCTCTTATAGTCAAGCCCAATATGCGTGTCCCGTCACTCGACTAGAGTCGATCCCACTAAGATACGTTTGGGATATTGGTTGAAATGGGCCCCCACAAGCTACCACCTAAGCTTGCCATTTTATCTAGTGCATCCCACTTAACCCTTTAACCATGTCCACCTACATGTTATACATTTTGGTTAAGTCATTTAATCATATTCTAATTGTCACCCAAGGTACCCACTAGATTTCCACATGCCACCCATGGCACTTACTTAACCCTTTAATCATGTTTAATTACATGTTCCACTTTGGTTAAGTATTCTAATCGTATTTTCTATTGCCACCCAGGGCAACCACTACATTTCCACATGCCACCCAAGGCACCCACTTAACCCCTCATGTCCCTCTACATGCTAATTTGGTTAAGTGTTTCTTAATTAGTTAAGATCGTAACCTTTGTAAAGACCCCTCACATTAGACTATCTTTTATGACCGCTGGTTAAGCCGGTTGGGTCCGGGCAGCCTTATGTCATAACCGAGTCTAACCTCGTGTCTTTACATTAATCACGTATTTAGTTTGTGCCTAAGACCTCTCACATTGGGCTAACATTTGTAGCAACTGGTTAAGCCGGTTGGGTCCGGGCAGTTTTACAATACAACTGAGTCCAACCTCGTGTCTTAGTCGATTAATTACACCTAATTAATCACCCTCGTAATTTATATTAATTCCCTAATTAATTACACATTTTTAAGAATATGGGTAGACCTAACTAAATAGGTAAATTCCCAATTCCATAGTATGGGTAGACCTAACTTAATAGGTAAATTCCCAACTCCATAATATGGGTAGACCTAACTTAATAGGTAAATTCCCAATTATGTCCATTCAATTTGTGGTATGCTTAATCATACCCAATTCACATCATTTTATTAATATGCATATTAACCCCATCGTTCCCCACGTAATTCGTTCTCATAACACAACATAATAAAGGGAAGATTCATCACAAATGTCATGGGTTTAGCCAACATAGCATATAACTTTATCATGGGTTCAAAAGGTGTCAACTTGCATATATGAGCATACATTAAACCCAACTAGTATTTAACCCAAACTTGCATTACGCATATCATAAAAAGAGACAAACTTGCATATGAACTTGCACATAAACTTGCATATGAACTTGCACATAAACTTGCATATGAACTTGCATAACATGTCATATATAGAGGCAACCTTGCATATGTTATGCATATCATAAAAAGAGACAAACTTGCATAAGTGTTCATAGGTTATACAAAAGGTGAACTTGCATGTCATAATGTATGCATAAAACCAAACACTTAGCATGCATAAAATCAAGTACTTAGCATGCATAAAATCAAGTACTTAGCATGCATAAAATCAAATACTTAGCATGCATAAAGTCAAATACTTAGCATGCATAAAATCAAATACTTAGCATGCATAAAACCCAATGCTTAGCATGCATGAAACCCATCACTTAACTTGCATAAACCCACATACTTAACTTGCATAAACCCATATACTTAACTTGCATAAACCCATATACTTAACTTGCATAAACATAGGGTTAACATTAAACATAGATTAGCAAACTAACATCATATCATATGACTTAAAACCCACAAATCCGCATACAAAACCGCATGATCTCATCATATCTCATCTACTTAATTTAGCAATTGGTTATTAAAGTGATAGAAACTCACCAAAACCAAGATTAGCAAACTTATGAAGTAGAACTAGTTGCTATACAAGAAGGAGATGATGATTAGAGGTTGATTAGCTTGCAACTTTCTTCATAAACTAGTGGAGGCTCCTCTCAAGTTTGATTTTGGCGACATGATGGCATCATTTCTATTTTTAGTAGGGATTAGGCTTGCATTAGGGTGTATTTATAGGATTAGGGTGTGTTTTAGACCATAGGATTAACCCTAGGTTAGATTAGGTCCGTCAGATTTAGGAAGCTTCTAGAGAATAGCCTAAATCTCAGCCAAACCCTAAAATGGTGCACCAGGTTTAACTGGACGAGAATCCCTTGTCGACACCCAAGTCGACAGGGCTGTCGACCTGGTCCTACCCAGTCGACTGCCCAGTCGACAGGGCTGTCGACACGGGTAGCTAGGTGGGAGTTTTTCCCTCCAGCGCCCAATGGCCCCAAATTTTGAATTTTAAACCTGAATTTTAAATCTGTTTTGAACTTTTAATTTTCTGCAAACTTCATTGGGCCATAACTGGGCCATACGGACTCCGATTTACAAAATTTCGGACTCTATTCTGCGTATTTTTCCGAGACGAACAAAATGACGCAGCCCGTTTCCCCCAATTCTCACATCTGAGATTATTTATTCTGCAATTAGTGAATTTTAGCATTAATCGAAATTCGGGGTGTTACAGGTTTTAGCCACCTAGGACCACTAGGAATTACGCTACCCGTCAACCACGCCCTTTTTCCCACGTATGTATCGTGAATCGTTTTTCCATGTCTAGGTGCACAAGTGTCTCAATGTGCCATCCGAGTCCCGTGCCAGGGCAAGTTAAGAAATACGGAACTCGGTCGGGAGCTTTAAATCATCTGCCGATGCAGATATCCAGGTCTGTTTTTGTACCCGTGGCTATGGTCCCACGTGACCCCTCCCTCAACTACTGAAAGGCAATCCAAGAAGAATCATGTATGAGAACTACACTCACGGCCACCTAATGCCCCACTTCCCTATTGGCCAACCTCACCCATAACTCGATAGCAAGTATATGGTCTGTTGGGAGTTCTCTGCCTTTCCGTACGTACACGATTGACTCAAGATGGTAGGTAGTCGACGACGTGATATCCAGGGCAAAAACGAGTATCGCCGACTCCACCCTAATCCATCCCAGTCTTCAGGTTGCTCGCACAACAACCAAGGCATACCCTTGGTTCTTCTATCGCAGACCTTAACCTCTGTGAGCCCAGAAGGATCATCTACAACCTCACAGAGGGATACCAAGAGTACCCTCACGTCCCCCGAAGCTACCGCTTCGCACCCAGTTCGTTGTAGCCTTTATCTAAGTCATATAATTCGCTCCCCTCGTATACTAAGCGATGACCTACCGTATCAGGTTACTCATCTATTTATGAACTGGTCCCCCGTCCTTGGCTAAGAATTATCACTTTGTTTTCCTTAACTAAGGTTTACCACTTAGCTTCATTTCCCGTTATCCTCGCTAACTACGTTTTCCTACCTAGTCCCTCTAACTAGGGTTTTGGTCTAATGGGTTAAGTGTTGTCGTTCAAGTTCATGACTTAACCCATCCACGAATCATGTCAGAGTTGGCTAAGTGTTCAAGTTCAAGACTTAACCCTATGAAACCACGAGTATATATGCACGCCCAGTTGGGCCTGCATCTAATTAATTTGATATTCGAACTTTGTATATCATCAGTTTATACTATCTTTTCAAATAAGCATGTTGTTTTCTTCTTTTCATAACATGTCGGGAATAATCCTTAGTATTAGTTGACTTTATATTAAATTATATTTCTTTTGTTTCTCAATATTTCATTGTTTCTATTTATCTTTTTTTACCGCTTTCTTCGTTATGCTATTTGCAGAATCGATTAAATTTTCACTTTAATCTCTTTGTTTTGCCCCTTTCATCAGGAATGTGTGGAACAACATTTGAACGATTTACGTATATTTCTTACTTTAATATTTCATTCAATGAATGTGTTTTAAAAAAATTGTGTATTTTATACTTATTTTTCATTCATCTTACTTACATGCCTAAACAACATCATTGAGATGATTAACTCATTATGACAGTAGATGTTCAATGAAATATGAAATGTTTTAATATTCATTCATCTTATTTCTTACTTTAATTAGACTAAAAAACTTCATGTAAAACTAAAAAAGATCATTTTTGTTTTTTGATTTATCGTATATGGTGGATCAAATAATTATTCAATGTCCGTTTGTATCCACGAATGCAGATATCTGATATTCAAAAATGATTTTAAATGCGAAGGCACTATGACACCAATCCGCATTTGAAAACATATTTGACAGCCCCAATCCAAACTCAATTATTAGATGTGGGATTATTTTATAAAATTGTAATTTTCATTTTGAAATGTTATTTCCAAATTTAACGTGCTCCTATCATCTGTATCGCCCAAAATTTTCTATCCATCGGATTTAGAAATCAGAAACATTTCAAAATCCTTAGATATGTATACATCAAAAGCAACGTTGTTATATCAGAAACCACAGAGTCGTTCAGAATCAAATTACAACATAAAACAAAAGGAGGCCTTTCAAATGGAAACAAAGGGAAATAACACAATCATACGAAACAACAACAATGGAAGACCAACCGAGAGCCCAAGTGCAGAGCTGAAATTGTTGTAGTAGGGCAGATTCGTGTACAGATTAGGAGGCGAATACTGACATCATTGAACTTCAAAACTTATTTAGCATTCAAATCAAAAATGAATTACCTGATACATAATGTGCATATAATCATAATGTGCATGCATTAATAACATGTCAATTATCCTCTCTTTAGAAGTTAAATCACCTAATTGCTATTCAACAATACTTTATTTGACAATAAATCGATCATAAATTACTATATCATATATAAGAAACTATCATATTTAAATGTATCATAGGATGCAAAACCCTAGAGGCAAACCCCACTCTTTTTTAGAAAACAATTGTGAAGATTACTATACAATTGCTTAATCGAAGTTATTAATGCTTTTGGAAAAATAGTTTAATATATGTCTTCTGCAGTGTCATATCAAACCATCCATACAAATACAGGATGTTAGTATGAAAGTTTTCAAAACTATTAAAAAAGAAGAGTTTTTGGGGGTGGAAATCCAAATTTCAATTTCCATTTGCATACATCTATGTAGATCAATATTAAGGGTGAGCATTATTTGGTTAAACCAAATAAACCGACCGAACCAATTTATTTTGGTCGGTTTGGTTTGGTTTTGAAACTAGATCGGTTTGTAATCGGTTTGCAAAAATATTTAATTTGGTTATCGGTTTAACCAAATTAACCGAACTTTTATTATATTTTCAAAATTATCAATATTTTAATAAATATTTTATGTTAGATTAGTTATCCAAGTAAATTTTAATCATCACATATATGTCAAAATTACTTCTAAAAAGCACAAGAATCATAAACAATAATACTCTAATTATATATTTATGATATATTTCAAATTATAGTTAATACTACAAACGTAAGGTCTAAAATATTTTTAGATCGGTTAAATCGGATAACCAACCAAACCAACCAAACTTAATTTGGTTGGTTTGGTTTGGTTTTCATTTTTATCGGTTTTAGTTTGGTTTGACAAATTTCATCATCAGATAAACCGAACCAACCAAACGCTCACCCCTAATCAATATCATAGATTTTATGTTTAGAGGAGGAAATATAATAACATATATAGTAATGTAACAAAATTTCAATCTTTGATATCAATATCGTCCAATTTTCTTATTTTCCAGCTTCAGATTCACATGCACCTCTGTAGACTAAATTCAAGAGAAAACCTTTACGTTTATGTATTTGTATCGTAAACATGCATGAAAAAGACTTGTGTGCATTGTAGACTAAATATTGAAGTTCCCATTCCGATTTCCGACAATGATCGAACCGGAATTCATCCTACAATTGTGTGCATTCTATTCTGAATTATATCCTGAATGCAAACTTATTTAGAACGGGTAGCAATGAACCTCATTCCAAAAAGAGAAATCTTCATCAGTTTGCTTCTGGGTGAAGATCAAGATTATGATGCACTTGGAAGTGATATACTGAAATTTGTTTTTCTGCTTCAACCATGCATTTCTTGATGAAATCAATTCACTTTTGGTGAGATTGATGCATACCTTTTATATATAAATAAACCATCCGAATATGTACTATGGTACAACACAAAAATACCATAGCAGGCTAAGAGTTTTTCAAAGATTTTAGTACATATCATATTCATATATTTTTATGATGTCTTTCCTGACAATTATCTTTGGCAATGACAGATGGATCTTCATTCGGACAAACTGAAATCAACATAAAGAAACAGGCTCAAACTTTTGGATTTGAATATGTTCCTTTTGCAAATACTACCGCAACAGTATCGGCTTTGTAATAATAAGACTGGGGAGACACAACTGGGCATGCTTCCTTATGATATCATGGAAAGCATGCATATGTGTATCTATTTGTATAGTTTTGAGTTTTAATATTGTACAGCATATAATGTTAGTCAGCACATAACACATAATTATAATAATTCTCATATACATGGTTATTAAGTTGCAACATATATAAAACATAATAATAATAGTAATTAAAAGTTGTGTTTTTCACATGCAGAATTTGAGGTAAATACTGATACACGCAAGCTGGAGAATACACATGGTATTGCTACTCCCCTCTTTTATAAACCCCCAACCTGGCCCCATCCGCCATCTCTTCTATCTGAGTTAGCATCATGCCAGAGCTCCATCATTGAACATAATTTCTTCTTTTCATTGCCAAAAGCGCCACACAAATTTGCCAATAAACTGCAGAATACTTTTCTAAAATTTGCCCACCACTCTCCACAGATTAAACCAAATTGAATTTGATGAACTGAAACAAAAAGTTTGTTAGAAAACGTTTGGAACATGATCATATTTATTGAAAAAGCTTCAGCAGAAAATATGAGAGTCCATAGAAATAATCAATATTACAATAAGCCTAAAGGGACAAAGATCATTTGAACCACATAAAATAATATACATCGTTTAAACATAATTGCATATGAAATACTATCTCAAACAAAAAATATGAGAGTACATGTATCATTCAGTGTAGAATATCAATATATAAATAAATAAATAAATAAATAAATAAATGCATATGAAATACTATCTCAAACAGAAGAACAAATAAAAAATGAGCAATAAAGGACATATGGTTACCTCACATGTCATCCCAAATTAAAGGCTTGCAGTATTTGTTTCGATCTACAGATTTGAGAGTATTTTGATCCATTTCTTCTTCTGGATGAGTTCTCTGGTATTGTACTGATTACCATGTAAAAGTCCATTAATTATATTATCTCAAATGAAATGTTAATAAAAAAAAATTATCCGAAAATATCAGTTACATCCCCTGCAGGATTTCCTGATCATCCTCATAGAGGTATTAACTAATCCTATATTATCTTACCTTGTTGGCAAAAAGATTTGCTGCGATTTGTACTAATTTGATTTTCAGGTTTTGAAACTGCCACATATATGCTAGAGGTAGGTACATACCTTTCTCTTCTATATATTGGCAAAAAATAAGTACTGAAATCAGTAGTTGACTGGCCACTTATCAAAAAATGTAAAAACATACATAGGGTGCAGTAACACATGGAGATTTCCAAGGACATGGAGGCACAATAAGAGGTGGTGACTTACAATGGATAACTGCAGGCAAGGGCATAGTGCATTCAGAAATGCCCTCTGGACCTGGACCTGCAAAACGCCTTCAGCTTTGGGTCAACCTTTCTGCCAAAACTAAAATGTAACATCATCTCATGTTGATATGTAGTAGTAGTCAATATATTGATATCATATGTGATACATAAAACTGTAGGATGGAGCCAAGATACCAAGAAATAGACAGCAAGGAAATAGAAACAACATCCAAAGAAGGCAATATCGGCATCAGAGTCATAGCAGGAAAATGCAATGAGATTCAGTCTGCAGTGCATACAAAGACTCCCACATTACTTCTAGACATCACTCTGAAACCATCTGCACATGTTTTACAGCCACTGCCACTGAAATGGAACTCCTTTGCCTACGTTCTAGAGGGTGAAGGAGTTTTTGGTGAAGCCAAAGAAGTTGAAGAAATTATACCAAACAGTATTTGATGAAGCCAAAGAAGTTGCATCTGTCATATTTTCGTCTAATAGTTCTGAAATTATACCAAACAGTAGGGGAAAAAAATACATACATTCTACTAAGCCCTAAACATTTGAGTAATGTCGAAAAATAACAAAGGAGAAATGATTAACGAAGGAGTAAAAGTTCGATATAACAGCATATATATGTATGAAAAATCACAACACTGAAATCATTTAATTTGATATTTGAAAAATAAAAAACATTAGACAACACGTAAATTAAAGAAAATATTGTACATACTAACCTCTGCCTTCCCTTATAATTGATTGAAAGCAAATCAAGTTCATTGGCCTAAATTAAGGGCGGAACAGACTAACAAAATTAGGCCTAAAATTAGCATGAACTCATGGCGGGATTACAAAAGCAAAATAAGTTTAGTATGGCTGACAATCGAAGACGAAATCAAAATCGCAAATTACAGAGAATAAGAAAATCAGACTGTCAAAATTAAGGGTTGAATCGATCAAATATCCAAATTT
The DNA here is from genome assembly GCA_030737875.1 of Allium sativum. Taxonomy (NCBI): domain Eukaryota; kingdom Viridiplantae; phylum Streptophyta; class Magnoliopsida; order Asparagales; family Amaryllidaceae; genus Allium; species Allium sativum. The sequence continues at coordinate 15,735,960 of CM060924.1, forward strand.
ATTAGAGAGAAAAAATTCAGATCAACACCAAAGCAGTATAAAATAAAATGATAATTATAAGGCAGAAGAGTTAACCTGTTTATAGTAACGAATCTATTAGATCCGAAACTGAGAAAGACAGAGACCACGGTGAAGAAGAAAAATAAAACCGATTGAATATAATTCGTAGAATAGGACAACGATTGGAGCACTACTGCAATAAAGTGAGTCGATGTACTTTTCAATTTGAGCAAATATACCATTTCACTTGATTGAAATTAGGGTCTGAGGACAATTGGGAAAGGAGGCCAAAGGCTTTGGGGGAAGGCGGAAAAACATTGGAAATGTTAAAAATCGGAACCACCTGAGGAAATTGCGGCAGATTTTGGAAAAAAAAAAGCGGCATTTGTCAATAAATCGGAACCACCTTATATCCATCGTGGTAGATCGTGGGAAGGAAACGATATTTGTTAATGAATTTGCAGGGGCATCTCTGGAATTTCAAAAGGACACCAAGTAAAATAGTACAATGAATTTTATTTATTAGTAGTAGAGATTAATCATATAGTTTCTAAAAAAAACCTTACAACACCTAAAATAGAACAGTTAATTAAAAAGAGAAACGATCAAATTTTGGATAAAGTAGTTCAGTTGATGTTGAAAGTAGAAAAACAGGTATGAGTCAATGTTCTAAAATATTTCATGGCATCCCATTACTTCTTGATTTTTGGCAACGAATCAATCACCTTTCGCCTTAGCTAAAACAAAATTTAAGTCACTCAAAATGCTCATGATTTTTTTTTTTTTTTTTTTTTTTTTTGAACAATAAATGCAATGGAAGTGTATAAAACCTAAGTGTGATATTGCCACTACACAGCAACTTCTAATTAATCAGCTTAAATAACTCATAGTTGTAATACTGTGATTTCACCCAACACACAGGCCAAATTCAACAACTAAGTCAAATACAGCATTGGTCATATGGTAAAGAGCCATAAAACCATTTAATTTCATGTCAGATTTGTCCAAAATATCATAAACATTTGTTTTACTTTGTAGATTATCTTCTTCTTTTGAATGAGCATCTATCTATATTCTATATTTTCACCTACTAATATTTTATTGACAGCTTTCTTTCAGTTTGAGAACCCATGACTACTTGAAAAAGGAATTATAAAAACTCAGACCGGGAACTAACTCCTAAAGGTTAATGCATAAGGTTTTTTGAAGTATAGCTTTGGCACTATCAATTTCAAACTCTTTGGAGCTATATGTAGGCTGATCAAATAAATGAGTTAACACCATCAATGTCAAGAAGACTCAGTCAATAATTGAATGAATTTTCTTCATACAATAAGAATTAGGTAGTTTGATCAATGACTTGAACGTTAATTGGTATAAATTAAGTTGCTCTCTCACTAATGCACAGACACACACTCACACACACTATAATAATTAGAAATATTGAGGACCTTTGTGTAGAAATTTGGAGTAGATAAACTTAATGTAGACTTTAATTATTTAATATGTACTTGTCCACAAAAACAAAGAAATGTTTGTCCCAGTAAGAAGCAAAGGAAAATTTCTAGCTTATTGAAATATTGAAAATGAAAAGGTTTTTACATTTTACAGTAGGACCATATTGGTGGTAGATAGTAGAAACTCAAACCAAATTACACGTACACCCTCTTAGCACTCTTCCCCTGCACAAAAGCAATTTGATGATTAATCCTCAGTTGTGGTAGTGACCAGAATATGCACAGATGCAGTATGAATATCAAACAAATATTAGGTAAAAAATTCAACTGAATAATGTGCAATAAACTATACATAATTTGTACATTTATCCCAAAAATGAATTAAAAATGGCCAAATTTTAATTTTAATTTTTTTTGTAAAAAAACAACATTCAATGCATAAATTTCTTGTTATGATGTTTGGTGGGAAAAAGGGAAAATAATCAAGCTATATTGTTTAGTATGGTAAGAAAGATACTATCCATCAAAGTACCCTATAAATATAATATAACAAATTATAAGAGTTACTTAAAATATGTAAACTAAATTACCCTACAAATATAATATAACAAATTATAAGCCACAAATATCGATCAAACTACAGAATATTGATGGACGAAATCTGTGTAAGCATACCACCAAAAACTAAACATATGCTTCAACAATTTCCAAAATAGGTAATGATAACTTTGTAAAAAGAATATTATTAAGACATGATTCAAAAAATATGGCTCCTTTTGTATACATATCAAACCTATGTAGCTTATAGTTTAAAAAGGTTAAAAAAAAAAAAAAAAAAAAAACTAACAAAATGAATGCAGACGGTTTGGTTACGCAAGTGAATATTTCAAACCATGGGTATTTTAGTGAAGTATAACAAAGGCGATGGTATTGATCATGGAAAACATAGATGTTGCATGGAAATTTTATTTAGGAATGAGAAATAGGAGAAAATTGGATGGTTATTATATTATTTGAATAAATTAGGTTGAGTAATCATCTGTACAGTGTGATAAAATTGTACAGGAAAAATAGTTAATGTTCGTCGAGTTATATGTATAATAAAGAAGAGCAAAAATAGAAACCATTTAGTTTAAATCACATATAATCAGTTAACGGTGGAATCAAAAAGCTGGGAATATACGCAAGAGTACAATATAGAATATTGGTGATACAAAATATTACATCAAACAGAATAGCTGTTGGGTCATTCTTTCAAACAGCATGTGTATGCAAATATCATTGAAAAGCTGGAAACAAACAAACCATAGACATCGATGTATGCTGATCCATTAGCACTGGAACTCGTAAATAAAAGAGAAATAAATAAAATGACCTACATCAACACATACAAACACATATGTACTAATATACTCATCAAAGAGAAAAATTAGTAGTAGAAAGAAAGAACTAACCTGCAGCATGCCTTTAGCAAGAAGAAAAGCGCATAGTGCTACAAATCCACTCTCCAGGCATTAGAATTAACACCTTTTCCTCGATCAAAGGACCTGCGCTTGAGAGTTACGTTAGGAAGAGGTTGAGAAATAATCATTGAAGTGCATTGTGGACATTAAAGTAATCGAGGGAGCAGTTTTTTAGTGAATCAATAGGCTTTCCAATAGACTTAAATTTTGACATCTCTGTAATGAGGTGGATAATCGTGGACATTTAATTTTGACATCAATTTAATAAAAACAAAAAAAGAGCAATGATATTAAGGGAAATGAATGGAAATAGAAATTGACAAAAAGAATACCTCAACCATTAACGTTTTAATGATTACAATTAAAAAAACTATCCGTTTTTGAACCACTGTCATAATTGAAACTCAAGATAATCAAGAACAATGTCTACATAAACTCGCCAAGAAGGTCAACATACGCCGCAAAAATGTCCGAATCATATTATAAACCTGAAAAAGTAGTTTGATAAATCAAAGAAAACTACAAAGTTATACTTAACTGTTTTGAACGACATCAGAATGAAGTGGTTAACCGCATAAAATCATAGAAAATCAAATACAACAATTCTTAAAGGTCATGAAATCAGGCCAGGAAATTAGGTTAGAAAAATCGTGAACCTACTAAACCATAGCTCATCCTGATTTCCTTTCTCTGCTTTCAGTTTCTGCACAACTCCAGCACCTTATTTTCGGACCCTCTTAGATCATCCAGACGATCATCCAGTACGTTAGGCACGTCCCTTGGACGTGTGCAAAGAAAATCAAAGGTAAATTTATGGATTGTAAATTTTAAGCCATATACATAGATAATGTGTTGATACAAATAAATACGCGAGTTAACGTTTATGTATATTAAAATATATGAAAATGAATCCATGTTCTGTTTCATACCTGGCAGCTGCGCGATGTCTTCTTCTTAGAACAATGAAAAGTTTATGTATCCACATATATAATTAACTGAAAAGTTTATGATTGAATATAATGTAACTATTATGCTTGGTACCAACTGAAAAGTTTATGTATCCCTAATAGTGTTGTTGAAAAGGGCAAACATAGCAGTCCTTCTGAGCTAAAATAATATATGTAAAATTATGCTTGGTACCAACTGGAGTATGGTATGAAAATCATCGAAAATGCAGAAATAAAATACTACAAAATGAAACTTGTTTAAAAATATAATGTAACTATTAGGCTAAAATAAATTGTCAAAGGAAGAAATTAGCAGTCTGCAAAGAAAACACAGTAAGTTCAGCATAAATTCACACATCACTTCTCTACAGTCCATGTTACCCTGACATAAATAACTAATCTCTCATATGAAGAGAGAACTATTTAGAGAACTAACCTAGAATCATAAAAGTGGCAACAAAACTATTTAGGAAGTAGGATAAAGCAAAAGCTGGATTTATGGTAATACACCGCTTGATATGCCGTGAAATTACGGCGGGAAACGCAATAAGGCCAGGCCAACAACTACGCAGATCTTACAAACAACCAGAAGTATCATTTTAAACCAATGAAATGTGCCCACATCACCAGCAACAAAAGTTCAAATTAGTTAAATCAGAGATGGAAGGCAAAGCACATGGTAGGAAAAAGAAAACGAACAAAATGCTTATAGAAAGATCGAAATGTCCACGCCATTAGCTAATTTAGCTTATTGATGATGATGACACCAGGAGAGTCTGAAAACAAAAGACTGAAATAGTAATAGTAATAATAATAATAATAATAATAATAATAATAATAATAATAGAAGATTACATTCGGGAAATTTGAAGGGGGACCATGATCGCTTTCATATCATCTCTGAAAGAAGCAGCCATTTTGAGGAGATCGGAAATGCCGAACTGAATGGAGATACGCCTCTGGCACTCTTCAGCAGCATGTATGCCTGAAGAGTAAGACCCGTGCACCGAACCAAAGTGGTCTACGCTGGTCGCTTCTCCGGCAAAGTATATGATGTTGTCTACAGGAGCTCTAAGCCTCTCGCATAAGTCCACAGGCTTTCCTACTAAATCACATGATTATGCTCCATGGCTGTCTATGTCTAAACCCCATCTTGACATCAGATTTTCTGCATTAACTCCATGCCCAATGTTGGTTCCACTGTGAATTATACTCTCTGCAGCAATGGGTACAATCTTGAGCACGCATGGTTTCTAAATAAGAGAAATCACCATAGCAGGATAGCTTACCAGCGTATAAGCCCCTACTTAATCGTCAACACAACATCAATTTTGCTCATCCTTGGCTTTTCACCTCAGCTTATTTTCTTGACGCCTTATTTTTAGCTGGTAGCAGCATAGTGTGTCTTTGCTGCCTACCTTCACTATGAATAGACATTTGCCTATCTTATTACATAAAGCTATAGTTAGAGAGCATGCTAAATCAAACTTCATCATGTTCAATATTACGCAGTTCATGTTCTTTTATATTTATGAATACACCAAGGTACACTTTATGAAGTAAAAGTTGGATGATCATGTACATCGATGGAACAGTCTCTTACATTTAAATTTACAGTGCTCATTTTGGTACAAAAAAAATGCACCAAAGTGCATGCAGAACATAGTACCTATCAGATCATCCATAGGCTCCATCTTTGTAAACATACATCATAACTTTGTTCTCCAAGCTTGCATACTAAAACATAAAATTTCATTAGCTCAATAATGAATAATATAATATATAATTGTACACATGGAGTTAGTACTAAGTATATTTTATTTTTTAGTTTTGCATCCAAAAATAAATATTCTATTGCCTAAAATCAGTAAGTGTAAGTAAGTTTTAAGCCATAAAAGAACAAAATACAAATGGGATAAATCAGAAAGATATTATACCTTTGTCTAGCCATTTGGTTCTATCCTTTTTATGCATCCAATTCCTGCAGCTATGTTGTTTGAGTCTAATTATTCAAAGTCTATATAAATGAGATTGCCTCGGTTACCAAAGCATGTGTTCAACATGAACTGATACCAGGAGAAAAATATATTGTGTCATTGCAATGTATTATTTAAATCATATAGTAATTATTGCAGCTAAAGAAAACCTGTAAGAACAGCCTGAACTTTGCACGCTTGGGTATTGAATGTCATGGCTGCTGACTGATCTACACAGTCTGAACCTTTCATGGTATGCTTTTTATAACTGAACTTACAGCACGGTCGAGAAGATAAGAAATTTACAAAGCACTATTAAGGCGACTTGTGCTGGAATTGGCAACTCGGATCCATAATTGCAAGCAATGTATTACAGCTGATGTTGAGTCCCCTAGTTGCATCAACAACTAATGCTACTATCTTAATTCTTACATGCATAACTTTAGGACTTCGGTCATTGAAGCTTGAACATTACTTTAGGTTTATTTGTGTTGCTTCAGGCGTTTACATTTGTGCTGCAGGACTTCAATCATTATAAGTGTGACCATTTTAAGTGAATCATATCCAATCCTCTCTGTATATAGAAGAATATCCATGCATTATTACCATAACTAAGCATTGGTTAGTGCTCTATGAATCAGCAGTAACACTTGCAAAGAGGGAGAACAGAAATTTAAGTTCACTATAGCAAACAACTTATTATAGATGGGCAGTTAATTTGATTTGAATGATATAGTATACCAAGTAATTATGCTAGGTGCATTACTTGAAAAAGAGGCTCAAGAGTTTAATGGTGTAAAAAATTATAACTTCCTGTGCTTATGTGTTCAACTGAAATGAGGTATTATGTTATTATACTTTATAACATATAACTGCACATCTAGTTTGCAACATAATACTGTAATTCTAAGTCCTACAATTACATGAATACATTAAGAAACTATAAATATAAAAACATTAAATACTATAACAGACATGATATTTTAGTTTAAATTTTGACTATTCCCAAAATGAAAATCTTAAAAACACAATGTACAGATTTGCATACTCTTCATATTTCTGTTTTGTGATTCCAATGCATGATCCTAAATGTTATTTCCAAACCTATAAACATTTAAAATATTAACAAAACAATGAAAAAAATCATCTTGCTGGAGGAAATAGAATGGAAGCACGTGCAACGTTCATTCCCAGTGACAGCTATAACAGTTAAAGGGTCTTATATGTATTTTACAAAATAAACAAAAATCAGTGCCAGCAACGTTAACATCATGCATAGAGATCAATGTTCATTTATTTGGAAAAGCGGATGAATTGGGTAAAAAAAATTGTGTTCAAATTTAAAAATCGTTGTAGAGACTGATCTGTTCACGTCTTCAATTTATTACATTTCTTTTTCCTCTTACTTTATGGCTGGATGTTGATGGTACCTTCAATCGTAAATTAATTGTTGAATGTAAAAGCAACAGTTTAAGAACTTGGGACTGATCAAGTAAAATCAATTACTTAGGTTGAAAACCTGAAATTTCAATCGAAGTCATGAAGGCGATACAGGGAGTGAAGATGTTGTGGTGCCCCGTCATGTTCCTTACAGTGCTCTTCATCGTGGGTAATACAGTGAAACCATCAAAGACGTCTGTGCGGATGTCTCGATGAGTTGGTCTTGACTGTAGCAGAGAAGAAACTAAAGGTCATCGGGGGTAACTGATAAAAAACATTGTTACTGCACATTTACATGACAGTTCATGGAGAAGTAAACTGAAACGTAAGTTCATATATTTTGTAATTGATTGCTACAGTAAGTATAATAATAACAATAGCATAACATACATTTACATTGATAACTAATTTTTTTTTTATATTGTGATATTTATTTAGGAATGTCTCTGTAAGAATGACAATTGAAAATTACGAATTAACTTACCTATGATGATAATAACATTTTCAATGCCCCTATTGTTTAAGAACACTCTTCTTCTAGGTAGCTCATAAGCAATGTAACAAAGCCATGCACATTTAGCATACAATATTCTATTTAAGAATGAACCTATAAGCAGAGTGACTGAATAAATACAAATAGAATTAAATTTAACTAAAAAAAACGTATTAACCTACCTATGATAATAACTGACAAAATGCTCCTTTTTGTAGCACTCTTCCTGTTGTTAGTAGTTCAGAAACAACATAACAAAACCATGTTAATCATCATTGATAATAAGCATACCATGAAAGATGCATTTATAGCATATAGCTACCCAATTGAAGTAATTCCAGTTGTGTTTATGTCTTTCGTTGGCGGCCTACAACTGGGTAAACTGACTAATCTACTCAGTTTGAAATTGATTGCTTGTGATAATGAGTTGAATTATGGCAGTGGGGGCTCTTCCTAAGGTATTACTCTTCTTTTCTCCTTTTTTCATTTGAATTTTCAATGCAATGTTAATTTGATAGAAAAGAAATGACAGCAAAGTTTCCATTTTTTTCATTTCTATAAGAAGTGTCTTTTTGCTTATTTTATATGTTATATAACAAAAGAATTTACACAGACATATACAAATTCTCTCTACCAAACAGGTTATTTAAAAGTGATATGGTATTTACCCATGTAACCAATTTGGTTCCTTCTTCTATAAAGGATTCATCTGTTGTTCTTTTCCCTGTTAAAAGTTCAAGCAAAACCACTCCAAAGCTATAAACATCTCCTTTAGTCGTGGCCTTCCCAGTATCAAAATACTCTGCCCAACTGACGAACTCACTTCCATCCCAATTCCATTCATAACCTGCCATTCAAATCGCAACTCGCATATAACTCCATTAAATCGCAATTTTTTAAAGCAGTAGAAATCGCAGCCTAGAATTTTCCTTTTATTCGTGAAAATTTGTTTGAGTAATTTGTATTGGTTTGAGGAATACGTAGAAAGAGAACGTAAATAGATGCTAATCAAAATCATATTACTGATAATAAACGAATAATTACCTTAGCCAGGAAGGTTATGAACATGGATCGATGATTCATTAGCCGAACTATTAATCGATGATTCACATGGGAGAGCCAATTTAGGTTTTTTTTGTCACTATCGATTTAGGTTTTTTTTTTCATCGGTACAGCAAGCGGGAAGGGACAACGCGTGAAAATAGAGCGGAAACAAAGTGGTATTTTCCGAAGTTCACAAAGACGGCAAGTAAAATAGTACAATGAATTTACCTTATTAATAGCAGAGATATGTCAAGTTGGTTAAGTATACTAGTATTACCGTACAACGGTGGGAAAACCGACCGTTAAAGTGTTCAATATAAAATAAAAATTATTCGTTAAAACATATTCAAATTATATTTTATTTAAAATATTATAGTGTACTTTGAGAGAAAATGAAAATGATTAATGAACTAGATGATGCTAAGAAGCAAGAGCCCATCAAGTCACTAAAAATAAAAATGATTGTTAAGGACTGCATGCTATGTTCTTTAGACAAAAAATTTGTCATAAATTTATATTTGAGACCTCATTCAAATAAATAATACCGTCTTTAAAGACAGGTCCTAAAATAAAAGCAGACCACGTCTATGGATAGGTCTCTGAATTAATAAAGACACAAGCTAGAAGTCCCAAGTACGCCTCAAATTTAAAAGACATACCGGAGACAAATAACTTGTCTTTGATATTATAAAGAGTCCATGTAGGATGTCTCGAATTAGTCAACAAAAGAGCTCTTGCTTGGCAAATTTGTAATCAGATGTTCCAATTCCTTACAGATGATGGAATAACAAATAATATCAAATCAACAAATTTGAATATTTATAACAAATTTTCAAAACAATTGGACAATAATATTAATAATCCAGTTGTTCAATAACAACAAAATTTATAATATCCAAATGACTAACACGTCACAATGTCACTATATAACATTAGACATAATTTCTGTAAAGCTAACACGCATAACCTAGAAGAAACTCAGTTGTCCATGATGTTGTTCACTAAAGGTTGCTTCTGACCTTCCCAATTTAGTTGAGGGATTGAAGAAGCTTGCTAAATCTTGTATAGCTTTATGTTCAGTTGACAAGTGTGGTGAGCACATCATTGCAAAAGTAATATAGCCTTCATCTGGAAAATTGCCTTCTTTTAACAAGTTGAGTGAAATAATTATCTCTAGAGCATTAAAATAAGCTTATCTGAAGACTTCGGTCTTTGGTAGGTGGCTTACATCAATATCTTCTTTCTTTTAACATGAATGTTGATTTATGCTATCATTCCTTTGTGATAAGCCAAGTTTAAAATTACTTGAGATTTAAATGTATCCAACAGGATTAACTAATTACTTGAGATCCTCTGCGATCGCAATGGACTTCTGTGCAAATAAAACTTCATTTCCTCCCATTGGATAACAAGGATCAAGAGCAAATGTTAAACCAAAAGCTGTTGATTTACAATGGGAAAAAGGTAACTTGTAAGTGCAGAAGAAGGTAACATTTTAATAGAACAAAAAAGCATATATGTAAGGTATCCACCATAAAATCCAGTCAAGTTGCTTTTAGGATTATGTGATTTAATTAATGGCATCAAGCAGTCCACGGATAACACCTTGTCCTCAGGAGATTGACGATCACAGAATATTACTCAAACCCTGATCATCACCGTAAACAAAGGCTATGATATTAACTTGACAGATACTTTAACAAATTAGGTTGGTATAAATTCAAAGCAACATGATTCTCATCATTGAATGAAAAATGATGGCAACTTAATTAGTTTGTTTTCAGCTCTAGTTTTCTGAACTACTACCAAAGTTTAATGACTTTGTGACTTGGCACACCAACAATCAAGCCTAGCTTTGAAGTAAACAAACACAATGGATAAGACCCAAGCACTTCAAGGATGTGCCAAGGAAGTCAAAACGATGGATTATATTAAATCAAATTCAAAAGTTTAATTACTATTGTGCATTGCATATGTTAAAGCTGAAAAGATATCACTTGAGTTTAGCTAAAAGACAAAAAATATCTATGTTTTTGTTATCCTTAATAGGTGCAGAATACGTTAATTGATATATGAATATTGAAGTACAAAATGCATGAAATTTAATTAACAATTCTTAGACAATTTTCAAAATGCAAATGAACTTTGATTTACTGTGCTTAAATTACATTTCACGTGCATACATTGGTATCCAGCCGATCCTAAATATCTAAGTATACGTCAAGTAATTATTCCTTCAGACCTTCTATATTTGATTTACATTATTTTTCATTACAAAATGATAATAGAGAAGATTGTGTGCGGTATAGGTTTAAATTAGAGTTCTACTAATATTAACAAGCACAGCTCAAGAATGGAACTAAGGCTTTATCTAACATGATGGATTATGTGTACAAATTCATAACAAAGTTTCTCAAACATAGAAAGGAAATTTGCAAATGCACACTAAAAGATTCACTCACTATCGTCAGCTCAGTCATGGTAACCACACTCCCTCATTACACCTATGTGACACTTTACTTTAACAGCACAATGAATAAGCAACATTTGTTTTAACAACATTTTCATAACTACAGGGTTCCAACAGAGTAAGAACCAACAAATAATGATAACATCTGCACGTGTGCATAGCACGGGGCACACACTAATATTTATATAAAGAATAAGTGTGAATAAAATATCAAAAACAACTAAGAGAGCAAAATTTGTATGGACTATGTGACTGTTAACAGATACTAACGCGGGGGTAATGTATTATACTCTTGATTCAAGTGGGTAAGCTGTTTTGTTATAATTGAAATGTTAGAAAAGTTATGCAATCAAGAGTAGAAAAGTTTAACGAGTGTTGTTTATTTAGTACAAGATTCATGAACTACTTTGAAAGTCATTTTTATCTGCAATTATATCACATTTACCATTTTATTAATCATGTTATCTCTCAAATTATATTTTGAATATTTGGTCAGGTGGTACAATTTTGATCTTTATTATGTTATCTATTATTTCGAGTAAGTGAATGGCAAGTTATTGTTTTGTGTATATATTTAAAACCAACCACCTTAGGTTTTTTAGTAGCCTTAATAAAATTTAATTTAAGGGTATATAGATGTGCTTTAAGCCTAATATGCAAATGACTATTTAAGCATGCAAAATATAGATTTTATACTTTTTTTGACCATTTGATAATATATTATTTTGATAGTATATATTTTCTTGGGTCCGTCTATTTCCACCCCAGTAATTGCTCTTCACACCCCGGTAATTTTTTTAAAATTCAATACCAATTATACCCTTTAATAACTTTGTAAATAACATGTTTAAGCTTATTGATTAAAACAAAAAGATACCAACGTCTCCATTAAGCTTGTTCATTAAAAACAGCATAATATTTCATTAATCTTTCATTAAGCTTCAATTCAAAAAAGAAAATAATCCCTTTCATCAGTATAATTCATTCAGATTTTTATGTGAAATGTTTATGGTTTAGCTATATAAGTAAGGGAAAAATAAATTTAATCATAAATGCATGAGGCATGGCCATTCATGCATAACTTTTTTGTGTCAAAATCGCATTTTTGTTTTGTTTTGAAATTTTGGGTTTTGAAAACGGGATGGGGAGCAGACAATGTATTGAAAAGAAAGGGGCAGTTCGGGTATAAACGGGGTGGGATGAGTAAATAGAGAGGGGTGACTTATTTTTTTAAATTTCTGGAGTGTGAAGAGTAAATAATGGGGGGTGAATAGACGGACCCTGTTTTCTTTTGATAGTTAAACTTCGTCGTTATTTGTATATTCTTTAACATGCTTGCTAAATAGCTTGTTTATGACGACGAAATAAGTTAAGCAGCATTTCTTGATAGCTAAATAATAAATTCACTTTCTAAATTTAAAATGTAAGAAATGTTGCTCAACTAATTTTGTCATCACAAATAACATTTTTGCTTGTGTGTACACATATTTACAAACGTGCGCGCGTGCGCGCACGTGCACACACACACATATGTGTGTGTATATTGCCTTACTTTGTAAAAGTACCATTCCAGATTTGCTGACTGTCCTCCATATGAACGGATAGCAAATCTTTTAAAACAACGTAGAGTGAAGTAAATAGCCTTGTTTTGAGAATATTGCATACAAGCAATTTTGTTTTTTCATATTAATTACCACACATGATGATCTTTAAGTTTCAAAAAACCACCTCCTATTTTTTCCCGTTACAACATACAATAAAGAGTGAAAATCAAATTTTAAAACATAGCAACAAGAAATACCAACTTTTTAATCTTTCCATGTCATGCAAAGAACGAAAAAAGGTTAAAAAAATTGGTTAGGTATGTATAAGTAAGCAAATGCATCTTTTCCATGTTGTGTCTGAATTGCAAAGAATAATTTGAAGTTTTGGGTCTGAATAAACTAATCATTAAAAATAATTACCTCTACACGAATATATCCCTTGACACTTTGAGGATGAATGGCAGGCTCAAGAGTCTTTTACAGTTCAACTAAAAACAGAATATTAAGTTTTTAATAATATGGTACAAGAGAACTTACCCATGCGATGCAGAAATTGGTATATCACCATCTACAAACTACAACAAGTAGACAACCATGTTGGCCTATGAGATTCGAAAACTGGAAAAGATTGTTCAAGTAAAGAGCATACCCAATGCCACCAGATTTCTCAACTTCCTCCATAGAACTGTAACCTATGTGCCTGGGCCTACAGCCATACGTATGAAATTGAAGTTAATTACAATTTTTTTTACTGCTTGTCATTCACAGGCGTATTTTTTGAAAAGAAATTTTTATATTTACTTCAAATTTTATAACAGAAAAATATGCGTAAACATTTAGCTCAAATACCATATTACTCAAACCCGAGAGATGCTTTTTCAATTCAATCAAATGGCTACTGAAGTCTAGAAGCAGCTCTAATTGATAGTTGATTAATCTAAACTTGTAATGGAGGCACAGATATGCGCTGATTGTGGCAGTGAAAAAATAAATAGATGGGGGATAGGGTTTAAAATTGTTGATTGGGAAATGAGATAGGGGATGAATAGAAGCTAATGATTCATGTTACCATTACCTGAAGTTGATTTCCAACCTTGATTTTATGGGATCATTTCTTGATGGCGTGTAAGATTTATGCAGCAAAACTGTTTTATTTATGTTGAGTGGTCTTGAAAATCTACGTATTGAAAATGATTTGGGAGCTTGGAATTAGGGTTTCAGATTAACATGACGTTGAAGAAGAAAGTCCTTCTCATTGCAGGTCTTCGATTTGAGAATTTAATCAGAGGGTAAATAGGAAGGTTGAACGGATGAAATCAGAGAACAAATGCAAAGCGAAATAGAAGGAGGAAACGCAGGAGAAAACACGGAAAACAGAAACGATAGAAAAGATGCGTTAAATTTGGGCTTCAGACGAAAATTGAATAGCACCCACAGTAGGCAAACCTCCCTAACGGTCGGTTTGATTAAGTAGTTCATGACTTAACCCTATCCCATTATCATTTTAGATTGGTTAATTATAGATTTACTTAACCCCATCAAAGTATCGAGTCAAATCGGTTAAGTGTATTCAAGCGGTTCGTGACTTAGCCTTATCGAGTTATCATATTAGATTGGTTAAGTATTGGTTAACTTAACCCCATCAAGTTACCATGTTTAGATTGGTTAAGTGTTGGTTAACTTAACCCTATCCAATTGCCGGGTTAGATTGGTTAAGTATTGGTCAACTTAACCTCATCAATTACCGAGTTGGATTAGTTAAATATAGATTAGCTTAACCCCATCCCCTAACTGTATTATACGGTTAAGTGTCATTAAGAGATCAAGTCCGGTCTCGCTTAACCTACCCATTCATGTCATATCGGTTAAGTGTCACTAATCAAATTATCTTAACTTTATCATGTGGCATTAAGTGGATTAATGCACCCCAACCTCTCACATTAGACTTTGTTGTGGTTACTGGATGTGCCAGGCGGGTCCGGACAGCTTTACACCACAACCTAGTCTAACCTCGGGTCTTAAGCGCGATTACTCAGTTGAAGTTCAGAACGTTAAATTACGAACTGCATCGTCGTTATGAGCTCGATTATATTTAATATATATTTTTATACGTTCAACTTCGTTTTAAATTAATATATAAATCCACTTATATTCAGATTTCAATATTTAAACTAATTTAAATATTCAAATACAAACCGATAAAAATGCGGGACGTTACAAGCCAATTAATCAAATGGATCAAGTAGCATTTCTTTCAACTATTGAACCCAAAAATCCAAAAGAAGCTTCCATAGACGATTATTAGATAATAGTTATGCAAGAGGAACTAAATCAATTTGAAAAAAAATGATGTTTGGGAATTAGTATCTCGACCAACTGATCATTCTGTTATTGGTACAAAATGGGTATATAAAAATAAAGCCGATGAACTTGGAAATATTACTAGAAAAAAGCCAGACTAGTAGCACAAGGATATAATCAAGAGGAAGGAATTGACTATGAAGAAACATTCGCACCTGTTTGCACGACTTGAAGCTATACGTATTCTTTTAGCATATGCATGTTTTCATAATTTCAAACTTTATCAAATGAATGTTAAAAACGCTTTCTTAAATAGTTTTATTAAATAAAATTTATATGTAGAACAAGCTCCTTTATTTGTATATGAAAAATATCCTGATCATGTTTACAAACTTAAAAAGGCTTTATACAGTTTGAAACAAGCACCTCGTGCTTGTTATGAAAGGACTAAAAATTACTTAATAGATTCTGGTGTTCGAATTGGAAAAGCTGATCAAACATCTATACTATATTATAATTAACGAGTTTCGTTTCGGAATAGCTCAGACCTTCTCACTAATTTAAACTTAACCGTCGCACTTTTTAATGCTTTATTCGTATCCACTTTCTCTGCCTGAATCGATAATTATTCAGATCTCTACCCATACACAGCATTCGCTTTCCCCTTTCCATCCAAATTCGTGAATATTCACGCCCCTGGGAAATTTGACCCTTTTACCCCTACTCATCGTCATCTTTTTTTCATCCACCGTAGTCAGCAGGTACGAATTCAGATCTCCGCCAATCGCCTAGCAACTGCTGCTTTCGCATTAGTATTTCCTCGCCCAATTGGTGGATGTATTCATCTCTTCTTCGTCACGAGGATGTATGGCGATGCAGATTCAGGCGGTCATCTTCAGAATAAATTGTTGAACATTCATAGCTACATTCTGGTAAATTTTGGATTTTTGAAACATAGATTAATGTTATCTTTATACTGTTTATTTTGAGTGATAGATTAGATACGTGCAAAAGTTAGCACTGTACTAAGCCTAATCCCATATTATCTCCCGTGAAAATGATTTTTCCCATTTCATTTTCGCTCCTTTTGCTGAAAAATCGTAACTTGAGTATAATCTGATCCCCGTCGATTATGGCTAGGACAGAGTCACCTAACTCCAATGAACATACTGGCTTCGTCTATCAGTTATCCAATTTGGCTTCAGATCTATAAATTGTCCGTGCTCATTTTGGTATTTTTTAACAAAATAAAATTTTCAGTTGTCTGTTTGTCATAGTTCTACGGTTCTAAACAGTATGATAATATGGTTTTTTATAACATTTACCGTTAGGATGCATCGTGACAATAACTGCAGCCTCCAAGCTTGGCGTTGATTATGTGCTTCATGTTCTTTTTACTGTCTTAATAGTAAGTTTCCTTCCACATCCAAAACGTCATCGTTCTTAAGGTAAAAATTCTTGGTTTATGCTAATTTGCATACTTTATTCTTCTCTTTTATTTTTATGCCTAGCAAGGAGAATGTGATTTTGATATTTTTCCCATTTCTGTCTGATTATATAAGTTTTTTTTAGGTTGAATATGTCTATTTTTTTTACAAGTTTATCCATTCTTAGTTTTTTAAGTAGTAAGCTCCATGAGTCATGAAAACGGCTGTGCATTTAGCCATTTACTGATTATAGAATAAGAAGCAACTCTAGATACTATCCTTTCCAAAGTATTTGTTCAATTTGTTGCCATTTTCTCTGTTAACTATAACCTTCTCCATAGGAATGTTTACTTTGATAACTGAAGGTAAACAATTTTTTTGTGGTCAATTCCAATTGTTGCTTTATAGTACATGATAAACATTCCATTATAACATGGTTCTAAACTTTTTTCTAGGATCAGTTGCAGGTTATTGTATATATTATTTCACCTCAAGTATTAACATCAAAGAGCATATTTTTTACCTATTGACATTAATGCGTTCAAGTTGTTTAATGTTGTTTACTGCATTTTAATGGACAACACCGATTCATATGAACTGTTTAGCCTCTATCGGGTATTTAGCAGATAATTTTCATAGGCAACTTTTTGATTGTTGGTCTTTAGCAGATAATGTTCATAAACATCGAACGAAGAAACTATAATTTGCAAAGACTAAATTCGAGATGCAGGTTAAGAACCAAATGTATATGTACGTAGCTCTCAAACTGAGACATGATTCTCACTATTAATTATCAAAAAATGATTTATTCATTTTTAATGAATTTTGGAGAATTACAACTACTTTTTCTTCTGCCTTTTGAATATATTATGAATCAATAAATTTGCCTTATGACTGAACATTTACTTAACTAATTTATGTCATTGCTTATTTGGTTATAATTTACCTAGCGATATTTTTGTAGTAATAAAGTAACTATTATTTACAGGTAATGGGTTGACCCTTTGAAGTTATCATGTATGTTAGACAGAAAGATTGGTATGAACCAATTAGCTTGGTTTAAGTAGAACAAAATGTTCATAATAACCTATTTTGTTAAAGATTGGGCTATAGTTGAGGCAATATTTTAAATTTTAAGAATACTGAAATAAAAACTAACAGAAGGACTATTTTATCATTCATGTGTAAATAGATGTGCCTTGCCTTCTATCTTTTTCTTGCACTAAGTAATGTATATTTTGTACATCAATCTGCATGTTTTTTTTAGCTTTGATATATCAATGAGCAATGACAAAGTGTGATAAGGCTATGTTTGATGTATATGCTAGAAGTAAGTATCTTTTTTATGTATGCATATGTTGGTAGTTTTTTAGCTTTATTTTATCCACATGGCGGTGAAAAGGTAATAAAACCATATTTTGTTCATAAAAGATGCGTTTTTTATGCTTTGGTTTTCATCTTTTCTTTTCTAAGAGGAAATTATGATTGCAATCCAATGCACTCCCTAAAAAAAATTGGACATGGAATACAAAATTAATCATTGACAAAATTATTTTTTAAAAGTGCAAATTATCTTTTTTGAATGTTTTTATTTTCAATACTTAAGTTGTTTTATGGTTTCAAATTTAAGTATGAATATTTTGCAGGTTAAAACTGTCTAATCTCAGATTGAATGGGTTCCATTTAAGCATAAAATGAAAGGTTTTTGGTCTGTCACAGTAATTTTGTACATCTTAAAGAAACTAAAATTTGAATGGGTTTCCAGTTTCCACAAATTTATTAAATTTTGTACAAAGTTAGTTACCACTACTATAGTATTAACAAAGTTGGATATGATTAGATTTTGTTCTAATTCCTTTTAAAATTTTAATTTCATAATTTTGATAATTTTACCTCCATTTTCCAAAGAAAAAAAAAAGCATTTTCACCCTCTCATTTATGTACATTTTTAATGAGCCTGCTTATCAAGTGTAAGGTCATTAACTAGATTTTTCCTGTAGTTACTTTGTTATAATTGGAATATTTGCAAGGAATGCCATAAAAATGGAGTGAGACCAAACTTCTGAACATATTTTGTTGTATTAGATTATTAAACATATTGCAATGATATCATCTGTTGCCTAAAGAGATGCATTTATTCATCCTCGGCCAAGGAAGAAAACTTGCAACAAATATTTCCATTCCTTAAATAAATTTTACATTAATTGATTATGCATATAATATAATTATTTTAAATTTGGAAAACTTAATACCAAATTTGAAATGGTTACATTGGTGGTTAATTTGGAATTCTATTTCTTCTTCTAAAATGAAGCTTCTTTATTTAAATGGAGCGAGTTTCAAATGTCTGAACAGACGTTTTACCGTATTCGAATATGCAACATTTTGCAATGATAAATTGTCTGAGGAGATACATTTATTCTTCCTTAACCAAGGAGGAAAACTTGCAACAATTATATCCATTCTTTGAATAAATTTTACGTTAATTGATTATGCATACAATATAATTATTTTAAATTTGGAAAACTTAATACCAAATTTGAAATGGTTATATTGATTGCTGGTTCGGAATTCTAATTCTTCTTTCGAATTGAAGTTTCTTTATTTTGTTTTTCAATGATTTCATTAAATTAAAACATTTGAAAAATCCAATCCTGGTGATGGTTTGATTGCATCCAATTAGGGCTGTCAATGGATATCCGAAAAATCCGAAATCCGTCCGCATCCGTATCCGAAAAGCGGATAAATATCCGATATCCGGGAAAGCGGATGCGGATGCGGATATAGGCATATCCGCATCCGAAAATTATCCGTCCGCTTTTTTTCCCGATTATAGCTTAAATTATGTGTATTTTAACATAATTAAATATACTAATTTATTAATTTGCAAAATTAAAAGTCTACTAAATGCATGTTAATTGCTCAAAATTATATATTATCATCATATTTATTTGTTCTTAGCAATTTAGTAATTAATTAGGTTGAAAAAGATTAATATTAAGCTAAAAAAATTCATTTATATTCATAGATTTATCGATTGTTGGCGGAGCGGATAATTATCCGATATCCGTCCGTATCCGCGGATACGGATATCCGATATCCGAAAATGGTTTCGGATGCGGATACGGATATGGCACTATCCGTATCCGAAAGTATCTGTTGACAGCCCTACATCCAATTCTTTTTTCCTTATATTCACTACCCCCATCGCTAGGGGTGAGCGTTTGGTTGGTTCGGTTTATCTGATGATGAAATTTGTCAAACCAAACTAAAACCGATAAAAATGAAAACCAAACCAAACCAACCAAATTAAGTTTGGTTGGTTTGGTTGGTTATCCGATTTAACCGATCTAAAAATATTTTAGACCTTACGTTTGTAGTATTAACTATAATTTGAAATATATCATAAATATATAATTAGAGTATTATTGTTTATGATTCTTGTGCTTTTTAGAAGTAATTTTGACATATATGTGATGATTAAAATTTACTTGGATAACTAATCTAACATAAAATATTTATTAAAATATTGATAATTTTGAAAATATAATAAAAGTTCGGTTAATTTGGTTAAACCGATAACCAAATTAAATATTTTTGCAAACCGATTACAAACCGATCTAGTTTCAAAACCAAACCAAACCGACCAAAATAAATTGGTTCGGTCGGTTTATTTGGTTTAACCAAATAATGCTCACCCTTACCCATCGCCATTAATCATGGTTATTTACTGTGACAAGATTAATTTAGTGAAAATTTATTATTTTCCTGAAAGCATCAATGAATTGCATTAGCAATTAAATGTAAAAATCATTAAACTGAATATAAGATTAAAGGTTTCCGAAAGCCCAAATTTTATATTAGTTGTTTGCCTAAATTTACTTACTTTTCTCTTTTCATACCATGCTTATGCATGATACATTGCGTATATAATTTGTATCCCTTGAAGCGATCAATTTAAAGAGATAAATTATATAGTTGAACCATGTATCAATATATTGAAATTCATACAACGTAGATAAGAGTAGAGTACATAATTTATTAATTCTTTTCATTGCGACTTCCATTTGCTGTAAGAGTAACATGATATAATTCAAAATGTAGTTATATCTTCAACTAGAGAATATATTGCAAGACTTTGAATTCATGCTAAAATCACATGTTGTTGGACAATAAAATGATTGATCGAAAAAAGCGTAATTTTGTAGATACGCTTGAAGTAATATGCTTTTTCTTAACCTATCAGCTTGAATCTAATTCCGATTAGTTATGATATATCTTTGTGATTGGATACATGAATTGTATTCCCCTATTTTTGTTACCCGTCTTTTTTTTTTTTTACTTTTGTAAGCGACAACGTGGGTGTACACATTCGTCCACTTGCTCATGCTTCCATTCACTTTATAGTTGTGCTAGCACAATGTTTAATTTGGCTTCTATTTTTCTTCTATTATACTCTAAAACAATCAAATATGTAATTAACAGTAGCACAGTAGCACAATCAAATACGTATTTATGGTATTAGCTGCGTTTTAGCTTGAAAAACAAATAGAATTGTATTTATAACTTAGTGTATTCAATTTGGATTGATACGTTGTTTAATCAAAATTTTCAATTGCATGCATCAACTAGAAGCTTGTATCCTTGATAGAGCTACAAGCAAATTATTTATTGTCTCAAACTACGAAATCTATTCTATTGCAAAATTAGCTGTGTTTTATGATTATGCAGTAAGCTGCGAAGTTGATCGCTAGAGTTATATCTTATTCCAACATGGTCACTTTCTAGGTTAGATCTTTATTCCAATGTAATTATGCCACAATTGTCGATTCAGGCTTATTTGATTAGTTATGGATGTGCCTTTGTAGTTAGATACATGACTATAATTACTTTATTTGTATAACCCAACTTTTGTATTTTTTTTGCCTTTCTAGGTAGAAAGTTGAGTGCTTATGTTCATCTGCTTGCTCAAAGCTAACGACCACTTTCAGGTTAGAATGTTAGCAATGTTTACTTTGCTTCCATTGCTCTTCCCCTGTACTCTAAAACAGTCTACATCTATGTCTATGTAATTAATATTAGCAAGTTGGTTAGTAAAAATTCATCATGCATAGTATTAACTGCAAATTGAAAGAGAATTTTGATAGCTAGCTCAGTATGTCTAATTGAAATGTTATGTTATTTCAATAAAAATTTCAATTGCGTGCATTAGGTAGGGGCACTATGGAGTTATAAATTGAATATTTAATGTTTCCAAACTATGAAATTTGCTTTACTGCCAGGCTCGCTAAGTGTTCCGTGATTGCTCGATAGTGTGCAAACTTGATAGCTAAGATTCAGTTTAGTTCATTGCTCCACTCGCTAAGTTAGATCTTGAAAATCCACTAAAATTTCCAAACTACGATTAATATAACTAAAAATTCAATTAGTTCTACCACCACGTACTTATCTTCTACTAGGTATATCTAGCGTCTTATTAATATAACTAGGTTGGAACCCGTGCTTCGCACACGGGTGGTTATGTGGTAGTGCTTGTAGTGTAATCAAGGTAGATATAAAATCATTACCAAACTCACCAAACATTCCCCTTTACTTAGTCACAAGTGCAAACCCGTGCTACGCACATGGGTTTCATAAAATGGTTTTGATATTGTTTTTTTTTTTTTATTGTAAGTTTTAAAATTTTGAAAATACATGTTTTATGCATTAATTTAACTTTATTAGCTTTTTTTTTGGACACGACTACAAATATTTTTAATGAATTTGTTTAACTAATTTCAGCATATAAAGGGAAAATTAATATATCGTAGGATAATATGTTGTTGCTTTAAAAGCATGTGTCACACAACGGTGATGCAGATATCGCTTTACTTTTGTTGTCCATAAACTATAATCCAAACTCTTTTACAATTGACAATTAATATATGATACTTATCGATTATAAATTTAGCATAAAAGAAATTGTGCTTATGTTTTTTTTTTTTTTTTTTTTTTTTGCATGGCCGAAATTGTGCTTATGTTTTTCAAATTAATTTAGACAAATTAGTTATAATTTGAAATATTTGATTGGATTCTTTTTAAAGCATCTGTCAATTTCATGTTATAGCTATATTAATTATTGATAATGCTTGAGATTTCATATATAGTGTTGGCTCTAATTTACTTGGTTTCGATTGTATTGTATGTGCCACCAACTATGGGTGGTAGAGCAAAAATTGTATTTTCTTCTCAATCCAATATTAGCCGTAGAAGAGTATACAACCACTACTGCATCAGCTACCATGCCAACTTATCTGAGGTCATTCCATGATTTTTTTTTTTTTTACTACAATTTAACAGTAACTAATGAAAAAAAAATGTAGTGCACAAATTAAAGAAAATGAAAAGTAGTAGATAAAACATAAGAAATA
Organism: Allium sativum; assembly: GCA_030737875.1. Lineage (NCBI taxonomy): Eukaryota > Viridiplantae > Streptophyta > Magnoliopsida > Asparagales > Amaryllidaceae > Allium > Allium sativum. The sequence goes on from CM060924.1 coordinate 15,758,932, forward strand.
TAGAAGTACCCATTATGGAAGAAAGAATCATCTTCTCAAAACAGCAAAATATTAATCATTTCACTTGGAAGTTCCATCTGCAACTCCTGATCCTTGTCACTCAACTCCATCACTCATTCGTTAGAACGTTGCAATAAAAACTCTGCTTCTCGAATTACTATCTTCAAATCAACCACCTTCATCTTGACTTTTTCATTCTCATCTCTCCCTTTAAACTCATCAACTAACCCATTACTACTACCTCCATTTAGAGCTCCAACCATACAATGATAAGCAATTATCCTAGGTTTTGAATCTCCCTCTTCGAGTTAGACAAATCACAACTGGAAGCATCGAGCTAAGCTTAAAGGTGGAAATTTAGGCGTATAGAGATTTTTTGCAAGTCCATAATGAACAGAGCACTTGTCCAAAATTTATATTTTAGCATTATGATATTAAACATTACTTCAACCTACTTAAAATGTGTAGTATATAGGTCTCAACTATCAGGGAAGCCTCCTTGGACGTAATACTGGTTCACTCTTTAATTATAAAATATATTACATTATTACAGCTCCAATGAACATCACCTTGATGTGTGCATTAATTATTCTTTTATTAAAAAAATAAAGCCCCTAAGGTATCGTTATAATTCTGGATAGCTGATGTAGATAGGAGAAAAGTATGTGTACCAACGAATATGTAAATAATTTCCTTTTTTCTCAGAAGTATACCTACTTCATTGATGTGTTCATTAATTATGTTATATCACATTTCATATCACCTTTACCCTCTGTCCAGAATCTCAAAAGAAACAATTGAAGAAGAAAAAAAATCATTTGTAATCAAGTCTAGCAAAATGGAGAAAACAAAAATCAATCAATCTCTTGAAGTATTATATCATTGAAGTTATTTGATCAAGCTTACAAATAATAGGAGAAGAATTTACTTACAAAGATCTTTCTCTGAAGCCTTAAGAACAAACATTGCTGAAGAAATCTAATTTGAGGAAGCTTTAGTTCAAATCCATGTATTTTACAGTCGGTCGAGTTGATTTAATTGTTTGATTTTCACTAATGATTCACGTTTTAGATGATTGAAGTTTCTAGTTTTATTCATTTATTTTTTTGTGTCAATGTTCTGGTGTTCTATTCAAAGTTGTTTAACATATTGCTTTAAATTTTTTGCAACTATAAAAGAATTCTTTTTTTTTCTATTTTTTTTGCTCTAGATTCGAAACCGGGTTTCATCGTAAATTTCCAATCATTGATGATCGACACCGATCTGGTAACCTCGAAATTTCAAGATATCAAACAAAATCTCAAACCTTGGTTTTGACTATGGTGTATGTCCACATGATTCATACGAACTCAAAATTTTATTTTATAAACTAACTTTAAAGCTTAAACCGTACTGCTTTCCCTATTTTATAAACTAACTTTAAAGCTTAACTGAACCTTTAATCCTGTAACAATTCCTTACCTTTTTCTGTTAATATCGCATCTTTTTTACTACCAAGTGAATTAAATATTAGTGTTTAAGGTTTATAGCATACATATAAGATAATAAAATTGGACGCAAATGTAAGCCCACAGATATCGTATTTTGTGATATGATCATCTACTGATATGTGTATGAACATGTAATTTAATACAATAGTTCTGTTAATCCAGTAAGATCCTCCAAAATTTAATAGCTTGTTGATCCCATTCCATGCCTCTTTTTATATTTCGAAAACAAAATGTCACTGCCTAACGTGCAAAAAGCATGACCAAGAATCATCACATGACAAAATTGTGAAATTGTGCGTCAGATCTGATGAGGCAACATGCCAAAAGATTGGTCATTTCTGCTCAAACTTACGCTACTGACTTCACCAGGTGCATGTACCCCATCTGGATGATGCAAAATTCCAACCAATAGATCCACAGCAAGTGACCAAAGCAATAGGAGCGAATCCAGGTCTTGCTACTCTACATTGCTGGTCTAATGTGCAATCTGAGGTTGAAATGTTGATACTGCGTTAAGCCAATGGATTTATAAACAAAGTTTGTGCTTACACGACCAATGCAAAATAGAATAGTGTTTCGTTTTTGAAACAAATTTGCTGAACTTGGAAGGTCGAATTAATTTCACATTACTTCTTTTGTTACGTTTTTCCAAAATATGCAGTCCAAGATGCATTCATTTTTACCTCCAATGTAACTTATAGTAAGAACTAAGGAATGCATGCCAAAATGAGGGACACGTGGTTTTAACAGATTCATCTGTAATTATATCACGTCCATCTAACCGACTATCTTAGACTGTCCCAGGCCCAAATTAGCGTATGCTTCTAATTAATAAATAGAGGGTAAGTCAATAAATTACATCTAGCATATAAATGCTTGTTTGAACCAAAATATATTAAAAAATTCTTTAATCATGGTACAAAAACATTTGGCTTGCACCTTGGAAATTTGGGTGGATAAAACTTTGTGTGGTACTAACGACAACAGCTGAAAATATCGTATATTATAATAATTAACGACCATAAAAAATAGCATACATATTTTTAAACTAACATAACATGCATACAGGAACTTGAATCACCAATACATGCATATGAGATAGTTGCTTACTTAGCACATAGTTTGCATGGATTTTCTCTCAGCTAGCTGAAGCATACATGACTTCTAATCCACAGCATATCTGGACATAGGTAACACAAAAGGGTAAATAAAGCATACACTGGTAGCTTAATAAATAAATACGCCGCTTCATAGAAGCAATCAATAAAAATCTCTCATCTTACTAAGGTCCAAAATGAAAAACATAGTGAGACATATTTTTCAACAATGCTTTTGGTGCAAAACTACTATCCAGCAGTTTATTCGATTAGAATCGTACACTTTCTCTGAATGGGAAAGGTTGCTCTGAAATTCATTCATCTAAACGTCACCCTTACTATGTTGTATTAGAAAGTGTTTCTCCCCACTTACTACTAATATGAAATCCATAACATATGTTACCATTTAGAATGGAATAGATTATGAATGTGTAAACTCTACCAAAAAATTATTTTCATCACGTTGCATCAATAGCATCAAGCATGGGCAGAAAATCTATATTGCAAGCAGCTGTGAATCCACTTTTAAACAGAACCAATAATAGAATAGAAATTGAAGAGGATAAAGAAGGGCAGAAAAATGAATATAATCGCATGCATTTTTGCAAGCATGGAAAAAAATTGTAAGCAAATCTTTTTTCAGAATGGATGAATGACCACGAAAGAGAGAAGATCCAAAAACATAGGTTCAAAATGCACCTTAATTTGCACCTGATCAGAGTAGAGTCCACACAAAAAGTTTATCGATGTGCAGAACCTGTCAATTGGGTTGAGATAGCAAGACAGCACATAGCATTAACCCTTAAAAAATACATTCTATAATTGAAGACAGTACACGGTTTTACATGAATTGAACTGAAATGAGAATTAAACATTAGACCGACACACAAAAAGGTTGATTAATTTTGAAATTGCTATTACCTGATTCAGTTCATATGGTGAATTCAGAAATCAGTGTTGTTAGCATAATAAATCAAACTGACAACTCGTAAAATAAAAATAGTATCAAATATCAACTCTGAGAATTATCATTAGTACATGGTGTAGTAGAAATGAAAATAAGCTTTCAAATAATATCAATGTACTTAACTCTTTTAAGATGTATTTATGATTCTATTCATAATTATAGTCACTGGTGGTATACAATATAATCACTAACGTGCAATCCTTGGATAAATTTAAAATGAGAAAATGTTTTTTTATTTTCCACTTCTTCTTTTTTTCTGTTAAATGGGAAAGATCTGTTGGAAAAGCGATGTAAAACGAAGAATATCATTAGAAATAAAAACTTCCCTGAATCAAACCGTTCTTCACATGATTGTATCGTCAGCTATAATCATTCTAGTATATAGAGTTTGCCTGAGCAGGACACTACCCTATTTACTTTTTTAAAAACCTATAAGAGTGCAATTCAGTAGGAAAGAGTTAAATATCATAAAGTAATCAAAAAAAGGGAAACATTTAGAAATAGATTAAACAAAACCAGAACAAAATAACCTATCTAGGCTTAAGTTACATTCGGTTATCACAATGATGATACCTGGGGCTGATACTGCTTTTGCTAAAATCTTAAAAAACTAATAAGAAAAGAAATGGGTTTGGGGCTCTCACCCAACTATTGGTAAATATATAATATAATGAAATATAAAGTTTGGTTACTCGCATACGCGAGACTTTTGTGTCAATCAATGAAAGTTGGAAGAAAAAGATACATAACTGAGGGATTTGAATATGCATGTTAAATGCATACAGCAATTTAACCTTTTCAACATGTACCCATTAAACATTGATCTTAATTTATGTTAAGTATGTTCATGAGACTAATTACGTCGCTATGCAACCATAATAGTCTCAAACATAAAATAAGCGCACTCAAAACTTACTACACATCAAAATTGGATATGAACCAGGTTGCCAAGAAATTGAAATTGTAACTTAATCATTGAAAAAAAGAACTGAACAGATCCAAAATTTATAGGGCGGTATTATAAAAGAATGACAATTTTTTTTTTTCAAACTAACGAAACCAAAATTGTAAAGAGAATTATCTGTTAAACCATATTGATCAAATACAGCAAACTTGTAAATCACTTATTAGTTGGGCAAATAGAAAAGGAGTTTGGAGGATCTAAAGAATTGAGGTCATTCATATGATACTGCATACCAGCCTTGTAAATCAATTGGAATCCACTTGTCAAAGATCATAACATGCAATAATGTTCATCACATAAAACACTATAAATGATTTGCGTTAAATGACTTAAAAATTAAGATAGGAGAGAAAAATCAGTGGCTAGCCTTAATATTTGGCGGTAAGGATATGAATTTGATGAATCTTGAAACCAATACTATTTTATAAAGTTATTTTTATGTTGGGCAGTAAATATTACATGATACAAAATTCAATTATAATAAAGATGTACCAATTTCAATCTTTTGGAATTATCAATACCGTAATATATTTACTCTAGATATACGTAACCACAAATCGATTTGATTTCATGTTTGTTGCGTTTCTTTTTAACTCTATTACGATTAAAACTGTGAATACTTTATATGGTTTATGCTCAATGCTACATCGCTTAATTAACAATAAAGCAGTGCAGATTAAAAGGAAGCTTTAATACTCGTAGAAGTAGACTTTTTTATCTTAGGTTTCAAAATCTTTTATTTAAATAAATACTATAATAAAAGTACTATGTATATTTATAATGGTTGACATTCGTCTTACGTTATGCATCAGGCTACCGTCTTTGTATTTGTAATGTGATTGATTAGCAGCATATTTAATGCATATTTTCGTAGTACACTGAAATCCTATTTTTAAGATATTGCCCAAGATTTAACCATTGTAACATGCTAGGGTTTATGTTATGAATAATTAGATCAACACCCAAATAAACACCCTTTCATTCTAATAAAAATCAGTATAGTGATATCATGCCTTCATTATTGGTTTGATACTAAATCATGGATAATATTTTACCCTGTAGTTTCATTATCTGTAATGGCGTTCAATATCCTAATTAAATTACCTTATAATATGAACTTTAAAATATTATGAAATCAGCTTTTGACTTATATGAGATTTGTAACAAAGAGTGTTAAAGCCTTTTTGCATCTTCTGCACTTAGTAAACTGCACAGCGATCACTATCAGCATAGGAAGAGGGAAATGTATTGATGATCCCTAATAGGGACTATGCTAAATATGAAGGAACAATATGAATGATATTGTGATTACTTGAATCATAAGACATTTAATAATCACAAACGAAAGACACCGACGTGGAAAAAAATATATCATAAAATGAGAATAAAAACTATAAAATTCCACTATCCAAATCTAGTCTTACCTCTTTTCATAGTTTCTGAAGCATCAAGGATAACATAGTTTACTAATCATAACTCTAAAAAATGCAAAACTAATATGGTTTTGGGTAGGATAATTTGTAAGATACGGTAACCAATAAATAGATATACATTTGAATTCAATTACATGTACCATCTTCTATTATAAGAATACATACATTGAACCAAGCATGTCTCATAATCTGCCTAATGTTTTGTGAGTTGAACTATTGAAGAAGACATTATAGTTGGATACCCATCAAAGAATTGGTTCATGTATTCAAAAGATGCGCTTATCCAAAAGGCTGAATCATTATATCCGAAGTTCAAAAGGAAAAAAATAGTGTTGTTCCACGGAAGAAGCACACCGTTGGGTTTACAACTGTCTATATTATCATTTGCGTGATTCAGAAATTAACTCCAAAGAGAATCAAATTAGCGTGGTTAAAAACTTGAGTTACATATTAAAGCTAAAGTTGAACACACCTATATTGGTTGATCTTATTTGAATTGTGGACGATCTTGCATATGTCCCAATAGCTATGTAGGATGGCTATGTATGGAGAAATTTAATTCAAGATTTAGTTGAGATGCATCATGAATCCAGATTGTAATATTTACCACATAATATAGTCTGCAAAAATCTGTAAATAGACTACTATAGTTACTTTATCCAAACCAATAATGTGAAATGCATGAAATACCCCACAACATGATTTGATTTTTTTTTATACACATGTGCACAACAGAAATAACGACTCAGCGCAAAAACATAACACATAGGTTAATATATTTAACCATCATTTAATATAATGTATCGTTTGTATTTTACTGAGTACGAAAATTTTGACTTACCTTCATAAGCTTTGACAATCATAACAATAAATCAAAAAACTTGACAAACGTTGACAGATATATTTTCTCATTATAATCCCTATTTAAATCCTTAAAAGAACTCCTTCCCCAACCTTTCTCGACTAAATACACCACCTCACACCTCGAAAATAAACTAAAACTAAACAGGGCTATAATCTTGCAACCATTTATTCTTATCAAGTTACTTACCATGGTTTTTTTACAGAGTGTTAGAGGGTTAAACTCTGTTACCAGGCAAAAAGATTTAAGTGATTTGATTCGAACTAAATAGATCAACTTTATTGTTCTTCAACAACATAAGCTTTCTAACTCCTCTATTGCCATATTTGCATTGAAATTTAGAAATTGAAACTTCATCAATAATAACTCTCCTTTGTCCTAAGGCAGAATCTTATTGGGTTACGACAGAAAATATTAGAGACACTAAATTGTTTGTATTGATCAACAGTGTATTACTTGTATACTCACTAATGTTGGTGGTTTTCAATTACAAATATCTTCAGTTTGTAGATTCAATTGTCAATCCCAAAGAATTCAATTATGTTAGCATCTTCAAAGCAACATTCCTAAAAATAAAATTAGCTGGATGATTGTTGGAGATTTTAATGATTTGATTTGTGCTTTTGATAAAGTTAATAACTCTCACTCTTTGTCTAGCATCAGTAATGACTTTTTTAATTGTAAATCTCAACTCAATGTCATTGAGCCATGTACAAAAGGAATTTTTTTTACCTGGCGTGGTGCTCCAAACCTTTGAGTGCATTCCAGAATTGATAGGATGTTCATTAATCAGTGATGTGCTTCTTCTTTCCCGTTGTTAACTGCTCAATATCTCCCCCGATTGTACCAGTGATCATACTCCGCTTAGTTATTCTTTCCAGAAGTATTGCAGCGAATCCCATCCCTAAAAGATAAAGCAGCAAATGTCAATGGAGTAGTAAGATCAAACATACGAAAGGCAATGATGCGGTGGATGAAAACGCAGACTAAACCGATTTGAGCAGCATAGAATAAACGAAAGACGATGATGCGGCGCATGTAAATGTATATCAAATCGACCTGATTTTTCCCTCTAATTGAAGAAACATATGGAAGAAGAACCGCGTACACTTCTCACCTCTTAGCAGAACGAAATAAAAAAGTGAATTTGGGGAATTGAATTTGTGGGTGATTTGCGAAACAGTCTACATTCGGAGAATGGTTGTGAGCACTGCATTGCTAACACATTAATTATAGTATAGTACAGATTACCGCTCGTTGCATCCCCTCTCATAGTACAGCCGCTGCGGCTTCAGTATTAGGGCGACCGTAGTTGGCCCTGGGATTAAAATTTGAGAATAAAAACTATAAAATTCCACTATCTAAATGAATCTTGTCATACCTTTTTCATAGTTTCTGAAGCATCAAGGATAACATAGTTTACTAATCATAACTCTAAAAAATGCAAAACTAATATGGTTTTGGGTAGGATAATTTGTAAGATATGGTAACCGATAAATAGATATACATTTGAATTCAATTACATGTATGATCTTCTATTATAAGAATACATTCATTGAACCAAGCATGCGTCATAATCTGCCTAATGTTTGACATTTGTGAGTTGAACTATTGAAGAAGATATTATAGTTGGATACCCATCAAAGAATTGGTTCATGTATTCAAAAGATGCGCTTATCCAAAAGGCTGAATCATTATATCCAAAGTTCAAAAGGAAAAAAATAGTGTTGTTCCACGGAAGAAGCACACCGCTGGGTTTACAGCTGCCTATATTATTATTTGCGTGATTCGAAAATTAACTCCAAAGAGAATCAAATTAGCGTGGTTAAAAACATGAGTTACATATTAAAGCTAAAGTTGAACGCACCTATATTGGTTGATCTTATTTGAATTGTGGATGATCTTGCATATGTCCCAATAGCTATGTAGGATGGCTATGTATGGAGAAATTTAATTCAAGATTTAGTTGAGATGCATCATGAATCCAGATTGTAATATTTACCACATAATATAGCCTGCAAAAATCTGTAAATAGACCACTATAGTTACTTTATCCAAACCAATAATGTGAAATGCATGAAATACCCCACAACATGATTTGATTTTTTTTATACACATGTGCACAACAAAAATAGCGACTCAGCGCAAAAACATAACACATAGGTTAATATATTTAACCATCATTTAATATAATGTATCGTTTGGATTTCAGTGAGTATAAAATTTTGACTTACCTTCATAAGGTTTGACAATCATAACAATGAATCAAAAAACTTGGCAAACGTTGACAGATATATTTTCTCATTATAATCCCCATTAAAATCCTTAAAAGAACTCCTTCCCATAACCTTTCTCGACTAAATACACCCCCTCACACCTCGAAAATAAACTAAAACTAAACAGGACTATAATCTTGCAACAATTTATTCTTATCAAGTTACTTACCATGGTTTTTTACAGAATGTTAGAGGGTTAAACTCTGTTACCAGGCAAAAAGATTTAAGTGATTTGATTTGAACTAAAGAGATCAACTTTATGGTTGTTCGACAGCATAAGCTTTCTAACTCCTCTATTGCCATCTTTGCATTGAAATTTAGAAATTGGAACTTCATCAATAATAACTCTCCTTTGTCCAAAGGCAGAATCTTATTGGGTTACGACAGAAAATATTAGACACATTAAATTGTTTGTATTGATCAACAGTGTATTACTTGTATACTCACTAGTGTTGGTGGTTTTCAATTACAAATATCTTCAGTTTGTAGATTCAATTGTCAATCTCAAAGACTTCAATTATGTTAGCATCTTCAAAGCAACATTCCTAAAAATAAAATTAGCTGGATTATTGCTGGAGAGTTTAATAATTTGATTTGTGCTTCTGATAAAGTTAATAATTCTCACTCTTTGTCCAGCATCAGTAATGACTTTTTTAATTGTAAATCTCAACTCAATGTCATTGAGCCATGTACAAAAGGAAGTTTTTTACCTGGCGTGGTGCTCCAAACCTTTGAGTGCATTCCAGAATTGATAGGCTATTCATTAATCAGTGATGTGCTTCTTCTTTCCCGTTGTTAACTGCGCAATATCTCCCCCGATTGTACCAGTGATCATACTCCGTTGTTAGTTATTCTTTCCAGAAGTATTGCAGATAATCCCATCCCTAAAAGATAATATCAGCAAATGTCAATGGAATAGTAAGATCAAACATACGAAAGGTGATGATGCGGTGGATGAAAACGCAGATTAAACCGATTTGAGCAGCATAGAATAAACGAAAGGCGATGATGCAGTGCATGTAAATGTAGATCAAATCGACCTGATTTTGCCTACTAATTGAAGAAACATATGGAAGAAGAACCGCGTACACTTCTCACTTCTTAGCAGAACGAAATAAAAAAGCGAATTTGGGGAATTGAATTTGTGGGTGATTTGCGAGAACGTTCGGTTTACATTCGGAGAATGGCTGTGAGTACTGCATTGCTAACTCACTAATTATAATATAGTACAGATCACCGCTCGGTTGCATCCCCTCTCATAGCCACAGCCGCCGCGGCTTCAAGATTAGGGCGACTGTAGTTGGCCCTGGGATTAAAATTTTGACCCAAACACATCAGTTCTTCTGATTATTTCAATCATTCATCTTCTCCCTTATTGTACCCATGTTACCGATCTGGAGAAGTCACAAATCAATCTGCTGTGACATGTGGTAGGTAAATCAATTTAGGGTTGATACCGAAAACTTGATTTTTGTGAGGAGAAGTAAGATTGATTTATGAGAAGAGGTAAATCGATTTAAGGTTTGAAATTTTGAGAGCAAACGATACCGTGAAATCAAACGAACTGTTGTCACCGGAGATGCTACCGTGGCGTAAATCCGACAGAGATGTAAACGCTAATTTTGAAGAAGTGGTAGTGATGGAGATCTAATTTGAGACGGAACACGGTGAAAACGATGAAATAAAATAAAAGTGGTTACGAAAGAGAAAGAAGGGCAACGATTTGAGGGAGCACGTTCGGGTGCTTACTTTTATTTTTTGTTTTTCAGTAAATGCGGATGGAGAAAGTTAAGCAGGAGTGAGAATTTAGAAAATGCTTCATTCTGGCAAGGCCACATAAGCATTATTGGAATTGCGCTTTTATGTTTAAGTAATAGATTAATCAATATTTATTTTGTAACATGAATTCAGAACTTAAAGTAAAATGAACAACGACTGTATTTTACTTTATATTATAACCACTTATGTTTGTGTCACTACTTGGGGATTCTAAAATAGGTCAGGACTATGTGTTTGTTTTTGAAATAATTTTGAATATTATGAATTTTGCTATTTATATTTGAGCTGAAATTAGATGTGTCAATTGTAAGACATTGATAGTACCCATATTCAATCAACAATGGAAATCATTTTCAGCATCTACAGATGTAAATGAATGTCATATATCACCCTATCTATTTGTAGTTATTATCTCAGAAAATGGGACTACAAATTTTCTCAGTTAACATAAGGCACTTTCGGGACCAATGCTCATAAAACTACGAGATATCATAAAAAATAAAATTCGGCAGCAAATATTCCTTTATATATGGGTACTGCAAATTATTAAAAGATAAAATAAAAAATATCAATTATTTTATATAATATAAAATTTACGTAATATATATGATTATGATTATATTACTAAAGGTCATATGGATGATTTTTCGATGCAGACACCATCATGTTCACATTTGTATCCCTTTTTCGTTAATAACAAGTATTTTCTCATTTTTTATGGATTAGGATTTTGAGTTTTCGTACTTTCAGTTAGGAAGGCCTAACGTGAACAGTTAATCAGTACTTAAATAAAAATCTGGATCTTTTGGAGCAACAAAGGCATGGGAGTGCAGCACACTATGGCCAGTCTTAAGCAAGTTTAGTATGTGCTGCTGACTTAAAGGCTTGACTCGAATCAAATTAGAATTATCTGCACAGATATCATTACTGAGCATTAAAACTCATTTGTTGGCTTCTTATATATGTATTTCTTAGAATATAATGCACAATAAAAAAAATAAAAAAATAATTTAACCCTATACCATTTAGATTTTGCTACATTATGTGTTATGTGTGATCATTAGCTAATTCGTATTTATATTATTAACAAACATTGGATCGCAACCTGCCATACATCAATATCAAAATGTACCCTCAATTGAAGAGAGGAGGTGTTTTACTTGATTGTTGATGATAATCAAATTTTCTATGCCTGCAGCAATACGAATCATGAATAATGTGAAACCTCTTTCCGTTTTGAATAAAAGATTAAGCTTTTGTATTGAAATATGAATCCAGCCATGGTTCATATTTTGATGGTGTCAGTCTTTCAACGATTTGTATTTGTTTTCAATCTAGGTGCGTTATCAATGTTCTGTTGTTTCTTTTTCCATCAGATACATAAAAATGATTGATTTACTCTCAATTGAGTTTGGTAAAACACATATCGGATAGGTACAATTCAAGTTTTCTTATTAGTTTTCCCTTCTATGACTTTTGTGGTTATCTATTTGAACATGCATATTATTTAACAAAATTTCTCTTCAAATGGATACATTTTCTAGATGGTTGATTACCATGTTATTTATTTTGTCTTATCATTTGAAAAGATTCCTGAAAATAAATGTAGATGTTGTCAGTGTTATTCTCAAACTATAACATATACAATGATAAATAGTCAGAAAGTAGATAAAGCATCCGGTTGATTCCATATATTTCCAACTCTCTTACAGATGCTGCTCATGGACAAATTCAACAACATTTAAATAGTTATCACCAAATTACTGGTCATTTTAAGCCTGTTGTACTCTTTTTTATAGCCGACAATTACCTATGTACATAATCGGACTGTTTCCCGATTGTATACTGGATATCTTCAATCATTTGACCAATCTATAATGGCTTCAAATACTCTAAACATTGGATTTTTCGAAATACCATGATATACATATAAAAGCATTGTTTAATGTGTTGTATCTGCGTTATATTACCAACTAAATATGGATAAAATTGAAATTAACTGTTTTTTGTTGTTGAAGCCTTTAACATTACAATTGCTTAGAATGAATCAACCCATACAATTTTCCTTGAATTGTAATTCACATTATGTTGTCTAGGTATTGTTTCATTAAGCACGGATTGGATAACTAATCTTAGGCTTGCGTGCGATTTGCATGTCTATTTATATTTGTCTTGCAGTTTTGTTAAATAAATCAATGGTAGAACACTCTTTTACATGAGATTTCTTTTTTCTTCATGTTTTCGAGTTGAATGGGTGAACATATTAATTGATGCGGTTTGCACTTAGCAGATAAATGCATTAAAACCGTTGAATTTAGCTCTATGCAGTCATCCCACTTGAATTACATTGAACTTAACGCATTAGTTATTTGTTGCTTAATCTTATTTGTTTTAGCTCACATATTTCCACAATACCCTAACACTACATGTATTTTGGAACTCCCATATGCAAAATTGGAAATTTCTGAAAATATATAGAAATATGTTAATAGTTTAATTTCAATGCTGTGTTTAAAAAATATTTTTGCAATTTGCATGCACACAATTTATCCACGTTAACACTCTACATTTTATAAAGTAGTGAGCACCAAGGAGTGAACAACCAATCCCTCTGTAATGGGATTATTTGCAACCTATTAACATTATATTATATGCGAGGTTATACCCAATAGCTTACATATTAACACTAAATAGGTTATTAATATTATCTAATTACACACTAAATAGGTTGACATCCCTATGTTGCCATTATCAGGTTATTAAAAGTTGATTAAGACCTCATCTTGACTCAAATTATGTATATCTCTTTTGAATTATCATTTAGTGCAGGTTCTTTCATGTGTATGGCTTCTTTTAGAGTATATTGTTTACGAAAAGTTGACTCTTCTACACTCATTTTCTGGTAAAGTTATTATGATTGTTAATTCACGTCCCTTTAACTTAATTATGCTTCTCATTAATTTTTATTAATTCTGTTGCTGTGTATCTACAATTACAAACACTTCAAACTTATATAAATGAGTATTTCTTCATGTTACAAACTGTTATTTGTAGGTTGCTAAAACTTTTAACTGATACAGGAAAAAAATGCATACGATAAGATTAAACATACAAAAACCATGGTTTGTATAAAATTGCATTAAAATTACAATGCCTGAACAGATTCCATTACGAAAGTTCCCTTTATACTTTTTTTATTAGAACACAAGTAACCATCTTTTTTCAAAAAATTTGGACGATTAACTCCACATCTAGAGTGCAAATGAGGCGATATAACATAAATGTCAATGCCGACAATCAACTCTTTTGTAATGACAGAACAATTGTCTTTTGATACTTTTTGTGGTGATTTAATAGTAGTGAAGACAATGTTTATTGATCTAATGGGCAAAATTAAAATGATTTAGGTGGAAATGATGTGAAGAGCAGCTCTTGTTTTGATTCATGATATTTTGGGTTGAAGTTGATGATATTCTTGCAGTAAAGGTTTTTTTCAACTATGTGCGCCTGCACTTGGGCTGGCTTTCACAAGGTACTTAACAATGATTGAAATTTTGAAAAATGAGAGAACATACAGAACAACCAGATTTGAAGTTAAGTTTTTATTTAAGTTCTAACTATGACCCTTTTCTTTACTAAAAATCAAAATAGGAAATGATAGTTTTACTTGAAGTTGTTGGATAGTTATTAACTTTAAATGTTGGACATATGTTGCTCTGTTTTGAACTCTGTGATTCCTATAATTTAAATGTCCTAAAAAAGTTATTTCTTATATAGAAAAAAAATTAATATCGGCTTATGATATGGACATTGATGTTATACCTAATTTCACTTGGATGAATAAGTATATCCACACTAGAAAAAGTTATAATGTATACAAATGTCTCCAAGTTTGGAGCATAAAATGTATTATAGCGCTGTTTAAATTATGATGGACAACCTGATGATCTGGGTACCAGGTTTGTGTAGATTACAAAATCAGCAATTATGTGGCAAATAAATTTGTATGTGCACATGGCATATTACACAAATTTGTCCATTTACAGGTTTGGCAAGTCGGGTATAACCAAGTAAATGTTAAATTTACTTAAAAAGATTACATCGAAGTTGATTTATTATTGACATTTGTAGTGAAATGTTGGTTAATGATTTTTTTTTTTTTTTTTTTTTTTTTTTTTTTTTTTTTTTTTTAGAATAGTATCATTGGACTGGAAACATGGACATAGCTTAGCTGAAACTATATGCTCATCTCCAGTAAACTTCTCCCTAAGAGCATCTCCAACAAAGGGCAATATTCATGTTACGGGGCGTAATACGGGTTGTTTTTGCATTCAACAGTTATCCTCTCGTGTAATATTCAGCGGAATATTACAGCTTCGATTCAGGATCCGGAATGAGTCCGGCGAGCTGATTTTATCAGCTCGCCATGTGGCGAGCCGATTTTATCAGCTCGCGCTGATAAAATCAGCTCGCGCTGATAAAATCAGCTCGCAACATGGCGAGCTGATAAAATCGGCTCGCCATCTCCCTCCCCAATTCCCCAACGGCTATCTCAATCCAATGGCTTCCAACGGCCATTTCCGCCTCGATTTTGATTACCAACGGCCATAAAACGGTGAAAACTTTTCTAACGGCCATATTTTCAGTTATAAAAGCATTCCATCGCATTCTTTCTTCATCACAACATATTCATATCTTCTTTCTACATCTCTCTACTCCACACCAAGTCTTGCTATATAATGTCTTCCTCATTCGGAGAATTTTCGCATCCGACGATAGATGGAACTCAGTTCTCACAAGGCAACACGAGCAATATATTTGAAACTCCATCGAGCAGGCAAGGAACCACTCTGTGGACTGACGAAGAAGACATTTCTCTATGCAACATATATTGTCATTTCACACAAGATTCTGCAACGGGGAACGACCAAACAGGCGCTGCGTTTTGGAAAAAGTGGAAAAATCCTTCGTTGAGAGGCATCCGGGATGCCAAAGGACCGATCCAGGGACGTTTTGGGAAAATAAGCCGCCAAACCCAATATTATGAGTCACAAGTGTACAAACTAAAGATAGCGAATCCAAGCGGCATGGGAGGAGAACATAATCTGGTATGTATGTATTTATACGTACTTTATTTATGGGTGTTAGCATTTTAATTGATACATTTTATTTTGGTAAGTAGAAACGACTAGCGAATGAGGAGTTCAAGAAGTTTTTTCCTAGAGAAAATGGAACGAAAAGGGCACACTATTACCAGTTTATGCATTGTTATGATCTGCTTACTAGTCAACCAAAGTGGAACTCAGAACTTGCCAAGAGTCTCCGCGATGTTCAAAGTGCTAGCAAGGCCAAGAAAAAAGTTCAAAATCGGGTTATTCTTCTAGTCCTAGCGGCTCAGGTGGCAATATTTCTCAATGTGTAGGGGAAAACCTACTTGATGAGTTCAATGCTACGAATGACGAAGATTTTAGACCTGAGGGATGCAAAGCGGCGAAAAGAAGGGGCAAAACAACGGTTGAGCTTGAATCAAAAGTGAACGCCCGACACGAAGAACACAGTCGTAGAGCGGAAAAAAGGCTTGTACAAGCTAGGGATAGAACAGAAGTTTTGAAAAGGATTGCTGATCTGGAAGAGAAGAAACTTCAAATTCTTTCGGAGGACTTAGCGTATAAGAAAGAGCACGATGCGTATAAGAAACAGCAAGATGCGTATAAGAAAGAACAAGAAGAGAACGCTATCATGGACAAAGATCTGGATGGAATGTCTGATTTGGAAAAGGAATTTTGGATGGGGATGAAACGTCGTATTATAACGTCAAGGTTTCCACAGTTGATGTAGTAACGTATTAGTAGTTGCTCGTATTAGTAGATGCTCGTATTAGTAGATGCTCGTATTATGTTGTTGTATTAACGTTGTATTTCCTTCTGTAGCAACCGCTTTTTTTATAATGAAATGTTTGCTTTATATATTTTGTTATTGCGTAAACAATTATAAGAAATTCATCCTTTTTACAAAGGATTATCTAATAAACGAAAGATACAACACAAACCTGTATAATCATCTGGTATCGTTCACAATTTTTAACGAACCGCCGATGAGCCATAAGAATTTCGGCAGACGTTCGTGTAGTAGTGCATGAACGGTGGTTGTTATGTAATCTTGTTATCATGGACCAAAATTCTTCATGGGTAAGTCCTCCTCCATTTTTCTTCAGTTGCAAATCTCTTTTATCACATTCGATATAGGATTTCACGAGTATAAGTAAGTCCGTAGAAGAGAATTCGGTTGTAGCAGCACTGGAGCTTGCTTTACTTGGATTGCGTCGAGGTTGGTTAACCCTTTGCCTAGCTGTGTGTTTTCTTGGTTGTGTTTCGGATTTACTAACTTCATCTACTTGTGTATTTGGAACGAATCCACGCACTTTCTCCTCCTGGTTGTTCCGTTCAAACTCATCAAACATTTTTTCTATAAGTTCATCACTAATCTCCCCATCGGCCATTAAAGCTACACGGAATAAAAAAAAAGTTAGTCCGATTTAAAAAAGTACTTAAACCAGTAGAAAAAATAATAAGTGGTTTCTCACCTTACTGCCTTGGTTGATTTAGAAAGCACAAATAATGGTCATGGTTGAGAGACGGGGAACGAAATGTTTAAATAAGTGTAGGTGAATATTGATAAAGCACTGTCATCATTACTCGAGCTGTAACATCGAGACTCTGCCCAACAACAGTGTCTGTTCACATCAAGACAGTAAGAAAAAGAGATTCCCTACAGTATTACGTCAGGCGAAACAGTGACCGGTACCATCATGATTTTTGTTATTGATTTGTACACTCCTTGCCTATATATCTCAATGCAATTTACTCACATAATACCTCACTCAAACAACTTCGTTCTCATTCTACTACTTACTCACTCGAAAATGCCTTCTTGGCCATCCGAAACTGACTCTGATGAACAAGCGTACGAACAGATGAGACTTCAAGCGCTCGAAGACGAATTCGAGTTTCTAATCCAAATTACACCCCATGATGAACCATCACATGAACAGGGGAACCTCCAACATCTACAACAAGTTCAAGTGCCACATGTTCAACTAGCAAACGAACAGACTCTCGCTCAACCACAACAACAAGTAGAGTTCTACCGAGTACCACCACATGAACATGAAGGTGAATTTTATCCTGTACCTTGCTACTGCGGTCATGTGGTCGAAGTTATGGTTCGTGCAGAAGGCGACAATATAGGTCGGCGCATGCAGCAATGTCGATTCTATCCAAATGGATGCAGCTACACGGAATGGATTGACGAGCCGTTGTGCCCACGGGGAATAGTATATGCAAACCAACTCGAACGAGAGATTATGCGTCTCGAAAATCTTGTTCAAGAGTTGCGACTGAACGCAATGCGACTTCCTTGAAATTGAATGTGTACTTTTAATGTTTGCGATGATGTAGTAGGCATGTACTATTATTCGGTGTTGTATCTGTAACGGTCGGTTGTATCTGTAACGGTCGGTTGTATCTGTAAGGTTATTGTTATGCGAAAACCCCCTAGTTGAATCATTGTAATCTTTCCTATATAAAAATTTCACGTTCTATATATTTAAAATATAATCTTTCGTATATAATCTTCTAAACTATAATCTACTAATAAAAATTAATAAGTAGATAAAAATAAGAACTAAATATTTAATCAAATGAACACACATTCCACACCCCCCCCCCCCCCCCCCCACAAACTTCCCGAGTCATAGATGGGCTCGGAAGATCGCGAGCTGATAAAATCAGCTCGCAGGCTGCGAGCCGATAAAATCAGTTCGCGCCTGCTGGGACATATCAAAGATATCTCTCGTAATGTTACGGGCCGTAACGTTACGGCCCGTAACACTGTTGGAGATGCTCTAATACATCTCCAAACATTTTCCAGCCATAATATTGCTCCAGTTGTGTTTTGCAGAGCCCTTTTTATCCCTTGCAGGAAGAAGATAAGGACAAGGAGCTGAACGTGGAGTTTGGGTTTATGGCCTAAAAAAAGATGTATAATGTGAACTACCCAGCATCAAAAATATACTATACGCATAATGGCCACCATAGACCGTTTTTCACTTTTATCTGTGGATTTAAATTGACTTGCACTACCGTATCAAATTATTTAGTGAATATTAGACTTAGTTAATATTTTATGATTTTTGTTTGTTTTGTAATTTTCTAGATCGTTTATTGATTAATTAATGGAAAATTACTGCTTTTTCTACTGCTTGGTATGTAGCGACCCATTATTGGTATCTATATTATTGGAGGGTTCATTTGTTTATTGGCATCCATACTATTTCAATAGAGTGACTATCGTTGTTAACATTTCATGTTTGACCACACAATTCCGTTTAAAAACTGATGTTTTTGTAGGTTTACTTTTATATTTCTATTAATAAGGCAATACTATTTACCTGGTAATTGTTACATGTCTAGAGTATCATATCAGTGATTTACATTTTCACACTTACACAGACTCTAGAATTTTATAATTATACCTTTGCATACATATTTGGAATTATCCCCTCATGCAGCGTGTCATTTTCTCCACAAGAATATATTAGCTATACTTGACTGTAGCATTTATATTACTATACAGACAAGTGTTTATATAATAATTTTCGTTTTGTTACATGTTTCTGTGTAATTTTATATACAATTATTTGCTACATAAAGTTATTTGAGTGACATGCAAACACTATTGGATAATATTTCAATCGGATTATTTAGAAGAAGGAAAGTTGAGATGGATATGTTGGTGATCATCAATTATTAAAGGAAATACAAGCGCTTAAAAGCCAACATTTAGCTATAAACTGTGCTGCTGCATCAGTTTTTTACACTTTTCTCCATCCATTTGGTTAGATTGTTATCAAACAATACTACTGCGTGTACTACGCATTTTTCATTCCAATTTTTATTAACTTCGACCTAACGAGTTTAAGCTTTTGGGTTTGGTTTCCCTTAGCACCTACATATTTCTAACAACTGATAATATGAACATTTTTTGGCTGCTTAATTCATTAATATAGAACTTTAGAAACAACCAAGTTGTATGACTTGGCCAATACAGCTGCTGCTACTGTATTCTTGGGTTTTATTAGGTAAATAGCCCAATTTTCAAATTTTATAATGCAAACAGCCCAATTTTCAAAAATGTTACATTTATAGTTCAGCTTTCGCCAACTCAATACTGAATTGATCAAAATACACTGACACCATTTGAAATGAGTAATTTTTCTTTTTTGAGATTTGCATTGGGACAATCTGAAATTGTGCCGAAACAAATATTAAAAAAAAATTACCTGGCGCCATTTCAGATTGCGCCAGAAAAAAAAAATATTGCATTGACGTGATCTGAGATTATATTTTCTCGCAATATTAATTATAAAATGTTGAAATCAGGGCTTAAAAAAAGAATCACCACTTCGTCCGAATATCAATTATATTTTCTATAATTATAACGTTTTAATAATCAATAAACAATTACGTAAAAACATCGTCTTCACAATTAATTTAATCATTAATTTAAAACTTCAGTTTGCTGACCGTTTCTTTGACGCATTTTAAGGATTTCAGTTTCTATTCATCATAATTTAATGTACTTGTAGTTGTTTGTATCACGTTTCACTATGTAAGGCGATGTTTGAATTAAACAACTTTGAATATACTTATACAGTTAATACCCTCTATTCGAACTTTACTCTAAATTATAGCAATTTGTGTTTGTTGTATTCCAATGTAATTTTTTTTTGTTCAAATTCCAGCTCTCTAACCCATTATGATATGCAGCTTTTCAAAAATAAAAAAAGTGCATAGTCTGCTAACTAAGTATCCAAGTTTCAAATGTTGAATAGGTCTATAACTAAAAATAAAAATGAGAAATCAAATCCTTAAATTCCTTTCTAACTATTTCTATTTTTTTTTTTTAATATAACTAATTTCACCAATCCGTGTGCGAAGCACGGGTTCGCACTTGTTATTTATTAAAAATACATTTAAAGACATTTTAATTGTACAAATTTATGTTGATGATATTATTTTTGGTTCAACTAATGAAAATCTATGTAAAGAATTTTCTAAAATTATGACAAACGAGTTTGAAATGTCTCACATGGGAGAATTATCATATTTTCTAGGATTACAAATTAAACAAATAGAAAATGGTATTTTTATTAATCAAGACAAATATTGTAATAATCTAATTAAACGTTTTGGGTTAGACAACACTTCTGGAAAACCAACTCCTATGAGTACTACAACTCATCTTGATAAAGATGGAAAAAGGAAAAAGTGTCGATCAGAAACTCTATAGAAGTATGATTGGTTCACTACTTTATTTAACTGCAAGTCGACCATATATAATGATAAGCGTATGCTTATGTGCATGATTTCAAGCAGATTCTAAAGAATCACATTTAAGAGCAGTGACACGAATTCAAAGGTATCTTAATAATACTAAGGACTTCGGTCTTTTTTATCCGAAAGAATGTCCATTTGAATTAGTATCATACAGTGATGCCGATTTTGGTGGATCTCGGACGGATAGAAAAAGTACAAGTGGTACGTGCCATTTCATTGGAAAATCACTTGTATCTTTGTTTAGTAAGAAACAGAGTTGTGTTTCACTTTCTACATGTGAAGCTGAATACATATCTGCAGCTTTAGCCTGTGCCCAAATAATTTATATGCAACAAACACTAAAAGATTTTGGAATAAATTTAACAAAATCAACAATATATTGTGATAATACAAGTGCAATAAACCTATCTAAAAATCCTATAAATACTCACGAACAAAACATATCGACATTCGTCATCACTTCTTATGAGATAATATTGAAAAAGACATTATAAACTTAGAATATATTTCAACAGAAAATCAAATTGCCGATATATTCACTAAACCATTGTTAGAGAATGCATTTATTAAACTTAGACGTGAACTAGGTATAATATCTGTAAAAGACACATAACTTCTAACAATTATGAATATATCGTATTCCTATTTAAAATTTAATAACCAATTTAGAATAATCCCAAAAATACTCTCCACTTTTTAATTTTTCTGGATAGAACTTGTTTAAAATACTAAAATATATATCTTTTCTCTTATCTCACCTATATAAAGATTTGAATCCTTTTAACACTGACAAATACAAAACTCAAACAAGAAAAACAAATATGTCATCTAATAACTCAAAGTCATCCATCAAGATTGTTTTTTTAATAGATAACTCTGCTGAAACGCCTCGACTTCCTACTACTCCTCGGAATGAGCGCCAACATATAAGTGGGGAGAATATCACACTAGTCACACACCAGATTCAAAGGAAGCTAAACGAGCATTGTTTACTTCTCCAAATACTAAACGGAAAATCGATGAGATATGTCATTATCAAAAACAACAGATAGAAATCCAACGAGAGTTATACTTTGAACAAAGAGTAACAACAACTCGATCTCGTTTTCTCGAGAAAATTGATTTAAAATTTTGCGGATCAAGAATGAAGGATATCTTTTCACCTCTACCGATTCCACCAGATCCTATTGACCCATCTGCATCTTACCATACTGAAACAGATCCAGTGAATCGTACTAAAAAGTATTATACGTTCTCTCCACAATGACCACCATATAGTCCGAATTCTTGGGATAGGAATTATAATGCAAATGAAGGGAGAAGTTATTCGACTCCAACGAAGACTGCACCATCTAACAAATAAAACTATTGTTTAATCTTAACACTTTTGTTTAAATGTCTATTTTGTTAGTAATTTATTTTCGAATAAATAAAGTTCAAATTTTATATAAGTCTGTTAAAACAGACGTCTGAATTTTGGAATGAAGAATATTTCAACCCCAAAATAGGCATCTGCCCTGTTACAAACAGACGTCTGAAATGTAGTCAAATTGAACTATTTTCTGGCGGGTTTGAAATATGTCAAAAACAGATGTTTGAATACAAAAGCCAGACGTCTGAATCAGAGATCAAAATTTTTATTTTTCAGAAACAGACGTCTGAAAAATAAAAAAACAGACGTCTGATTTAGGCCAGAAATGAACTATATTCTTGCGGATTACAAATTCACCAAAATCAGAAGTCTGATTTATTTTTCCAAACGTCTGAATTCCAACAGATTTTTTTTTATAAAAAAAAGACATGTCGGTCCCCCAACCACTATATCTCTACATCCTTTCCTTTTCACTATCTATAAAAACCTTAACCCCTATTTCTCATAAAAAATTTACTTAATCTTTCATCACAAAATAATGGCACATCATGGTAAACGCACAAGAGAACAAGAATCTACTACTCCTTCAGAAGAATTGATTCAAAAATGGCTTTGGGATGACACTGCAAAATCAAGGTATAATGCTATGAAGAATTCAAAATTCTTTGAAGGGGCTTTTGTGAAATTTGATCCTTTCTCAAACTATCAACTACAACAAATTGCTAAACACTATCATTTCGAATCTTTGGTAGATTTTACTACAAATAATGTTCCAATTTATCCTCTTCTTATTAAGTTATTTTTGGCAAACATGAATCTTGATCACACAAATCCTCAGAACAAAAATGAGTGTGTTTGGTCATGGGTATGCGGAAAATGAATTCTTCTTCCAATTCAATGTCTAGGACAAATCTTACAATGCGCTTGGCAAGGTCTAGATATAGACGAAGTAGAAGTTCATATGAGTACACGAGATGAAGTTTCTCACAAATTTATCTCCGATAATCTTCTTAATTCGAAAGAACTTACTTCTACTAATCTTCGTCCTCAAGCACGCTTACTAAATAAAATTTTAGTTCGAACCATTCAACCACGAAAAGGAAGCTACGAAAAGATCTACAAACATGATTTTCAAGCCTTATACGCTATTTACTCAAGAAAACAAATCAACTGGGCAAAATTTATTATGGATGAATGGACATATATTACGTACAAGCGTAAGTACAAGACTATTCACTATGGAGCCTACATTACCCAAATTCTTACTGCTTGTGAGGTAAATATACCCGAAACTCCATCCTTGAGTATTAAGGAAATTGGTCCCAAAATATTGAAACTCATGGATATTGATCCAAATCCGCAAACTTTGGAGTATATGTCTTTCACGGATTGGAATCAACATGTTGCCTGACAACCGGAATCTCTTGTACCCGAGCCCTCACATCGTAGACAACATAGGGAAAAAGAAGAAGAAATTCAAATCATTTCCCCAGACACTTCCTTTAAACAAGCCTTGGTTACGCTTTCACGCAATCAATCAATAATTCATAAAGACTTCAAGCGTTTTGAAGCTAAAACCAACAAGAAATTCAACTCCATCAAAGGCTTTTTAAATAAGATTTGGGATGCAATTTCATGCATCGGCACTTCAAGCTCACAAGCATATGATCTAGCACCATTTCATTGGTCATCAAGCTCGGCTGAGGAAGTACCGGATTCTAGCTCTGGACATGGAGGAACAAGTGGTGGTAGTTTGTCTGCAAATGTGTAAGTATGGATCTTGACTTATTATTTTCTTTCCACAGCAAAACATTATATTTTAGCTTGTAATATTTTGGTACTTGTCTCATTTGTGCATAAAACTCTAATATGTGCCTTTATATATTATGTCTGAACTACTATTGCTTGTTTGATTTATGCGTACGTCTGTATATATTTGTGTGTGATGATATTTTAGTTTTTTTCTTTATAAATAAATATTCTTTTTTGTCAACTAACAAAGTGGGAGAAACTAGTATACATATATGCATATTGACAGCAGGAGCTTATGCAGTTGTCATTAGTCAAAAAGGGGGATAATGTTGAATCTCGCTATATAGAGTTTTGACTATGACAACTATACATAATCACACACACACACACACACACACACACACACACACACACACACATATATATATATATATATATATATATATATATATATATATATATATATTATCGACTAACTCTGTTTTGCAGGAAGATGTTTTTTGACAAGGAGATTCAATAACACAAAATGAAGATAATATATGTTATAAGAGTCTGTTAAGTCCTGGAATTATATGTTGAAGTCTTCCTTGATGATTACGCACACGTTTTCATTATGAAATAGGAAAGGAATAGGTTGGCAATAGAAAACAGACGCCTGGTTAATAAATTTCAGACGTCTGTTTGCTGAAGTAAGATAATTTCTCTAACAATATTCAGACGTCTGCCTCATATATTTCAGACGTCTGATTTTGCCTCGAAATACACTTTTTCCTTGCTGTTTATATTTTTACATAAAAACATACATTTGGAAATTATTTTCAGACATCTGATTCTGAAAGGATGCATCCTTTATGAAGAGACACAACTCTTTAATCCATAACTCTCCATCAAATTCTTTCATGATCAGTTGTATCTATTTAAACACTATAAATAGAGGGTTGATTAATTGATCCAATTACCGAAATTTATTCTAACTCTCTCTATCTTATTTAAAGCACTCTAATCTTTAAAAGGATTCTATTTATAAACACTTGAGATTTCAAACTTCCATACTCCTTCACAAACTTCACGATTATCATCAAGGAAAGACTGTAGGAAGTGTGTACTTAATATTTGACAATCCATGTTATCAAGAACACATAAAGTCATCAATCACTCTGCATTAGTGAAGTCCTCTTCTGCAGTTGAGGAAAGAAATCCTGTTCGGCTGTTCGAGTAATTGTAAATCTATTCCTCCGGGTTAAGTTAGGATTATTTTGTTAGTGAAATACCAGAAGGGAGTCTGGGACTGGTTGTAGGATAGTTGTCTGAACCAGTATAAAAATCGACTGTGTCACTTTACTTATTATTGCAACTTCTCTATCTATACATTATCCTGCTTATACTCCATAATATACGATCCTACCGCTGCACAGCCTCTTTCACACCCTGCTTAGGTGCGACCCAACTAGCCATGCTGCCTACCTGATTTTTTTCATTTCCCGGTTGTGAGGCTTGAGCTTACGTTTACCTTTTAGAACATCTGGCCACCATTCACTTTGAATGTCACATCGTCAAACCCGTCAAATCACTAGTTGATATTCTCAAGAATATTACGGGTATAAAAGCTAAGAGAAACGAGTTCCCCCGCCAATAGACATAATACCTTGAAAAAGATTGTCCTAAGTGACCCACTAGGAGTACTCTGTCAGACATTCGTCCATACAAGTCATCCAGGAACATGATGAACCGAAGGCACCCTTCTACCGCATCCTATATGGGAATCACCCCAAGGATCAACAGCGTGAAGTCCTTGCAATCCGAAGTTTTCAATCGCGACAGAATCACAAGTCAAAATATCTCCATGAGCGACCTAGAGATATCCAACGAGTAGTTCTTCCGCTCATGAAGATCAACGGTCTTCAATGCTCCATCTTTGAAAACCTGCACGTTAGTCGCGAGCGCATAGTTGGTTCGAAGAGGGTTTGGGTCTAGTTCCCATTCCGGTCTCTTCGAAACAACGCGTCAAAAAGGTCAATAATTTTCTTTGATAGTCAGTGTTTTAACAATCAACATAAAACAGTATCGACCAGTACTTTAGCAGCTCAGGCCCCTTTCTTTTCAAACCATTCATTCAAAATCATTATATCGATTTAAAATCAATTCTATAATTTATTTCAACAAATCTCTTTTGTTTTTCATTACTTGAGAAAATCAACTTTTTCTTCCCCTTTTAGCATTATATTTTCAAAATCCGCCTTGTCATTTCTTTTGTTTGAAATACAACCTTATCTCGCAAAATTCTCGTTTATTCTCAATATTCGGGAAATATTATTAGATGTATGCTTTTAAACAATCATCATAGTGTAAACTTGCAAAACCTTTTCTGCGCCAAATATAATGTCATATTACGTATTTCTATAATATAAACATAACAATTAACTTTAATCGTTAATTCTTATTCATTACAACTCTCGCTTATGAAATTTTAAGTACATTTCCAAATCCCATTTCATTTCATAACCATGTAGCCTTTTATATTCATTCCTTAAAACCAAACATTGAAAACAAAATCACATCTTTCTATACTTGGCGTATATCAAGTCCCCTTTTTATTTCTTCGAAAAATACCGCTACATCTCACAAACCATTTTTTCCTCCTTAACTTGAAATTATTTTTGTAAAATCCCTTTTTATATTTCCTTTAATCTAGAAATATTCACAAAATCTCTTTTGCTTTCTTTGCCGTTACAAACTAATATCATCTCTCGATAATAGTGAAATCGTTCAAGTCGGGGTAATCTATTTATCTCTCAGATCTTGATTAACAACGTTCTTATCTCAAGATAGATTGAAATTTATAACTCAAAATCCCGATACATTATTACCATAATAATTCTGTTCATTATTTCGTTTAACATATGGTTATATTCTTATATTTGGAAAACTTATTCATTAAGTAAAACTTCTTTCAAATTCATCGCATTAACTTTTATTTCCATTTACAAACATTGTTTCACTACAAGAAAAACCGAGATTAGTGACAGATTTTTAGCAGCGGAAATTTCCGTCGCTAATTAGCGGCGGATTTCCGTGGGCTTTGTAAGAGAAAATATTTTGGATTTTATATGTCATTTTATTATAAATTATTACCGTCGAATACTAATTCTGTCGCTAAATCAATGGAAATTGCAGCTCTTTACCGTCATATAGTTTTTGATGCTAAATTCCGTTGCTAATAGAGTCGGATTATCGTCGACATAATTTTGAAGCTATTTTCCTGTAGTTTTCCAAGAGATTTGAAACGAACTTTTATATTTTTTATTTATTAAATGTTTTAAATTTGTGTTATTACTTAGTAATTAATTAGTAAATTTAAATTTTAAATAATTAATGTTAATAATACATTAGTAATAAATAATAAATAATAACTATTAGAAGTAAATAAAATTCAATAGTTAATGCTGATTATTTTTTTTTTTTGAAAATTAATGCTGATTAATTATTAATTACTATATGATATAAATAAGAGGTAATAGTAATTAGTAAAATACATTGTTGTTCGATTTTTATTAAATTTGTTTTGATAATCAATGATTATTTAATAGTCTTTAATACGATTAATTAAATTAATATCAAGAAATTATTAATACATATTTGCTTTTAAGAAATTGTTTGGTACATATTATTTGGTAAATAATTAGTAATTAAGAAAACTAAAATGGTCAAAGTTTAAAAATAAGAAGTAAAATAAATATTAAAGAATTTCGAAATTCAAAAAATTCAAACATTACCATACAAGTTATTATGTTCATGCATATTAATGTACTATTAAATAATTAATAATTGATATGTGATAGTTAATATAAGTTTATAATATTTATTATAAATTAATATCTACTATTAATAATTAGTTGTTGGTAATCTATAATTAATAATAAATTTAATTAGTGATTAATTACCGCTGAGCATAAGATTTAAGTAGTGCACTTATCTCTAATATATTGTGAGACAACACATTTTCAGTTTATAAAGATCAGAATTTAAACTGTATGATTATATATACATATATAATATCATGTTCTTTTATACTGGTGTATAATGTGATTTCAGTATACATGTTTCCTAAATTCAATAAGTATTGCAATTATCTCTAATATAATATGAGACAACACATCCTCAGTTTATACAATTCAAAGATATATATATATATAATGTATGTATATATATACACATACATAATATATATATACATACATTATATATATATACATATATATGTGTTTTTTTTATGAATTTTCAGAATTCTTTACTTGGTCATATACGATAATTCTTTACTTGGTCATATAAGATACTTATGAAATGATATATAGCATTCAATAATTAATTTTAAATAATTGTATTTAATAATTGCAGTTGATAATTAAAGTTGATACTTAATATTTTATAATTATAGTCGATAATTATATTTTATATTTCAAAAAAATTAAAAATTTGAAATCATCTTAAATAAATTTGAAATAAATCATAAACATTATAATGGTTATAAAATATTTGTTTTAACTGATGCAAACTTTACAATGATCATAAAATGTCTGTTGTGATAAATGGTTGTTATCAATTTTTGATAATCAATAATTAATAATTACAATACTTTCTTAAAATTAGTATTGATTATTTCTTAATAATTAATAATTAATCATTAATATTTAAGATATAATAAATTTTAATCGTAATGGTACTTAAAATATATTTACGATTTTTAGTGTAAGGTTTAACTATGTAACACCACTTAAATTATAATATTACTATTTAAAATATTTATTCTATTAAATTAAATTAATTTTATATTAGACTATTTAATAGTTTAAATTTTAATGTTATTCAAAACTTTAATTTTGTTATAGCATTCATCAAAGTAGAACACAGTTTTTCTTCCTAGCAATCTGCATCAACAATCAAGAATGAACAGGGACCGTTGATCTGAAATCCAAGCATGGAAATAATGTAACCCGCGGATTACTCCAGCAATCATATTTCCACCGCTAAGTCTTCCTCCTCCTAAAATCGAAACAAAATCTCAAATGTTCCTTAGAGCATCCCCAACGCAATGTTGGTTGGGGATGAACCGACCCCCAATGGGGGGTCGGCACGTCTCTTCCGGATTGCCTTGGCAACCCCGAAGGTTGCCAAGGCAACCTGGAAGGTTGCTTCGAGTATAAGCCATATCCGACATATTTAAAGCCGGGTATGGCTTATACGGCTTTATATAAGCCGTGTAAGGGGGTGGGGAATTAATTTCCCCTACCCCTTATACGGCTTTATAAAAGCCGTGTAAGAAGCAATGGCTATTTTTAGAGTCGTTGCTCCTTACCTGCTCCACTATCCCTACCCTTCCCTCCTCTATATTTACATCAGTTTTTAATTTATATACCACTCACTTATCTTCTATCTCACCAAATCTATCACGTAAAATTACCTTTATCATCCAATTGTAATGTCGAATAAACCGAGCAGCAAGATTAACAAAGGAAAATCGAAGATGGCGTCACAAAGCAATTCAAGGCCATACAACTTTGATCAAGAGCAGCAAGATATTCCAACGCAAATTTCTTATCAACGCAACGAACATTTTAATTCAGGTACAATGCACAACACTTCTAATTGTTATCCTCCGCAGCAAAATCATAACTTCTACCAGTCACAACAAAATTCTAATCATTTTCAAAACACTCAAGTATCCGCGTATGGCCATAACTCCTCTTTTCAACAATCATATAGCAGTCAACCTTATTCATCTCCTAGCAGCCAACATGAAGCAACATTTCAAAATACTTCTCCCCAACTTTGTAGAAACTTGAACATGTTATATGGTGATGATAGTGTAGAAAACAACGAAATGCGGATTGATATGAATGAGATTCCCGATTCAGTTATGACTTGGCTGCTTGCGAAGGTTGCGAAAATGGTCAAATGGACACCCGATGAACAAGCTGAACTAGCGTTTTGTTGGGTTTAGTGTTCGAAAGATAACGTGAAAGGAACTAATCAAACTAAAAATTCTTTTTGGAGTTCGGTTTGTAAATTATTCAACGGTCGAAGTCCATATAAGCCTCCGAGATCGATTGACTCTTTGAAGCAGTCGTGGAAGAGAATCAATGCTTGTTGTCAACTTTGGAAAGGGATAATGAGTGGATTGGCGAGTAGACAGCAAAGTGGAGCAAACGACATGGACTTGGTACTAAATTAGAATACACCCTTTTCATTTCTCTTGTTTTATGATATTTTCGTTTACGTTAATTACTGTAATGCAGCTTAGCAGAGCAAATGAAGTGTATATGGCTAAATCAAAGAACCAACCGTTCACTATGCACAATTGCTATGATATACTTTCGCAAGAAGATAAATGGAGCAATGTGCGGCAGGAGCATACAACACAGCGGTTCATGCCACTATGGCTGAGCGAAGATGTTAGTCACGGGAGCATTAATGCAAACGAAGAAACCCCTTTTACAACCGGTTCAGGAGGAAGGCCACCTGGGAAGTACAAAGCGAATAAAAAGGGTACAAAAGATTACAGCCAGTATTACGAGCAACTTGATGGACGTATGGCAGCTGCGGAGGAATCAAACCAGCAGTACTTGGAAACTAAGGAAGCATCCAGAATAGAGAGAAGACAGAGAGCAGAGGAAAAACAACGACGACATGAAGAGCTTCAACAAATGAGAATCAACGAATTGGAGTTACGAAGAGAAGAGTTAGCTCGACAACAAAGTATAGATGATTTTGCACTTATGAGTGTCAAGCTGGACGATCTGAATCCAATTCAAAGGAGGTACATGGAAAAGCGACTTGAAGAGTTCGAGAAACGTAACGCACTTTAGGCAGTTTTAGTGTTATGTTCCAGTTTAGGTGTACTTGTGTCTAAGTGAATGGTGTTGTTTTAGTATTTGAATTCAGGTCTTGTACTTTATGTTTATAATTAAGTTGTATTGCCCTTCGAATTTGTACTAGGTGAATGAGATATTAGTTGCAACAATAATATAAAATGTCATAACATAACAAGATTATGGATTAGAGTTTGCAGTGAAGGAAATCATTCAAGCATTAATTTACAATAAAATAGAAATAACAAGTATGTAAACAAACTAAATCTTACATAATAATGCATTCACTCCAATCATTAAGGCAGTAATTTAATATTGGTTTCCCGCATGCTCCCGATAGTGTTCAACAAGCTCTTCTCGTAATTCTAGATGAGCTTGTGGATCTCGCATCTCTTCCAGTCGCTGCAAGTATTCTGCAAATGTATTTGGGGTCCTTATATGATTTTTTCCTAAATTCCACCGCAATGTCCGGGTAGTTTCGAAGCTGGAGTTCATATCCTCCTCGTTCTTCTTCAACAATCATATTATGTAAAATAATGCAACAGTACATGATGTCAGCTATAACAGATTTATCGTGGTAGTGTACTTTGTTTCGCAGTACATGGAACCTACCTTGGAGTACTCCAAATGCCCTTTCAATATCTTTCCTCAAGCTCTCTTGTTGTTTCGTGAATAAGGCTTCTCTTGCATTGTTTGGTTTTTTGTACGCTTGCACCAGCGTCTTCCATTTTGGATATATTCCATCTACAAGATAATAACCAACCGAATGTTCGTTGTCACCAATTTTGTAGTTGCAAGGGGGTGAAAG
The DNA here is from genome assembly GCA_030737875.1 of Allium sativum. Lineage (NCBI taxonomy): Eukaryota > Viridiplantae > Streptophyta > Magnoliopsida > Asparagales > Amaryllidaceae > Allium > Allium sativum. The sequence continues at coordinate 15,790,995 of CM060924.1, forward strand.
GTTATTGTACAAATCGTTAAACACATATGATTGTCGTAATACATTAATATCTTTTAGAGATCCAGGAACGCCAAAAAAAGCATGCCATATATAAAGGTCAAACGATTTAACAGCTTCTAAAATCATCGTAGCCTTTTTCATATGATCTCTGTATTGTCCTTGCAGTGCCACTGGACAGTTTTCCATGTCCAGTGCATACAATCCCAGCTACCCAACATACCTGGAAATCCACGTTGATCACCCATAAGCAATAATCTAGTAATGTCAAGAGCTGTTGGCGATCTGAGATACTCTTCCCCGAACTCACGTACAACGGTTTTGCAAAACTGCTTCATGCATTCTACTGCCGTTGACTCACCAATTCTGATTTTGTCGTCCAACGAATCAGCGGAACTTGCATAAGAAAGCATACATAGTGCGGCTGTAACCTTTTGAAGTGGTGAAATGCCCAGTTCGTTAATTGCATATCTTCTATGTGTGAAATATACGTTGGTTGCGGAAACTTTGGTACGTACTCGAGTAAATATTGTTTTTGACATACGAAATCTTCAACGGAAATATACATCTCCGAAAACGGGGCTTGCCACGAAATAATCCTTGACTAGTTGATTGTGTCCAGTGGGATAGTCGCGTCCGTATCGCAATTCTTTTCTACCTTCAACGCTTCCACCTTGGGTCGACGCTGAGCTTTCTGCAATATCTCGTTCTATCGCATGTCTTGTTTCTTCATGAAAAGAATGTTGTTCTCTTTTACGATGCTCAAAATATTCATCTGACGTTGAGGATGAAGAAGACCTAGAAGCACAGCACCATAAATTTTTTAAAGCACTCATTGATCAGCGATGTTGTATTCCACTTGGTTTTGGTTGTATGAAATATGAGTAGATGACATCACTTTATATATAATTGTATATGCACATTGGACATAATGACAAACACAGTATTTGTCTTGTAGCGGAAGTGTGTTGTACATTACACGACCCTTTCAATTACAAGATGTTGTGTCTGGTACTGTGCATTAATGAGAAACACACTTCTTGTCTTCTAGCCGAAGTATATTGTACCCTGCTTTACTTTTTTGTTTGATTCCTTTAATTATTGTCCATCAGGGTATCACTGAACGTTCAGAAGACTACACATTTTTGTCATAGATGTTGCTGCTATCAATTATGTATCACGGGTATCCAAAACATTTTGATTGATTCCTTTATTGATTACTTTATTGATTGATTCCTTTAATCAGTGTCGCTGCTGTACTCGTCTTATTTGTACAATGTAAAACATTTTGCTTTATGAAACAGTACCAAATTTGTAAAGACATTCTTAATGGAATACGTACGTAGTACCTAAATGCCACAACGTTACATAAGTTTTCAACGATTACATAAGTTTAGAGAACAATAATACATAAGTTTTCAACGACCATAAACTATTACAAAAGGTTTTATCATAATAATCATAAAACCTTAATCCAAGCCAAATCGGGTAAGGCATTCATAGCGAAGTTTGTACGCTTTGTGGCTAACAAACTCTTTACCGTATTCGAATAGGTAACGAGAATCATACGTTGCTTTTGTTGGTTTGGCTATGGCTGCATCATCAACTACCTCGATAATGTTACGATACTTATCACAAGCATCTGAAAATGTACGATTAGCCAGCTGGAGTTCAGTCGACGATCGTCTGGTAGGCCTTAAACGATGGTTGTTGTGTAGCCTCGTGATCATGGCTCATCTTTCTTCATAAGTTAATCCCCTTCCTCCTTGCATCAATAACACTTCTCTTTTGTCAACCTGAATGTACGCTTTCACGAGGGCCAGGAGATCTTTGGGAGATAATTCGGGATGGAGGCTGACCGTGGCTGAGTTAACTGGTGATCGTGGCTGAGTTACACAAGCTGATACTTCCTGACGCTGAACCGCTGCAGCCACCATATTTATTTGCGTATCTGGGACAATTTCACCATCTTCAACCTCTTCTTTACTCCCCTCGTACTCATCGAAAATTCGGTTCATATGCTCGTCACTAATTTCCCAATCGTCCATGATATGTACGTAGACAAAGGTAGCAACAATTTTAGTTTAAGGATGGAATATGAGCCATTGGGTATTTATCGTGGATGGAGGGAGCATGAAATATTAGTAGACCACCTAGCACTGAATCGTGATATTAAGTGTGTACAGTTTACCGGACGTGACAACTCAATAATCGTGATATTGAAACCACTTTAGTTGAAACCATGGGTCGTCCCATCACTGAACCCACTTTGTTGAAACCAAGCGAGGGTTTTGACCAATCACATTGATGTATGTTGGTGCAGATTCCTCTATTGATGACATACAACGTGCATGGTTCAATATTTCAGTGACACAAACAATATTACACATAACGATACATCCAACGATAAACATAAAGATACAGGAGTTTATAAAGATACAACGTTTTGAAGACGTCTAATCCAACGATAAACATAAAGATACAGGAGTTTCAAAGGAGTCTCATAATGTTAAATCGCAGTTGGTCGACAACGTTTTGGAGACGTCTAATCTCCTGTTCTAGTTCATTCGCATATGTTATTCCCTGTGAACACAACGGTGGGTCTATCCAATCCGTGTAACTGCAACCATTTGGATATGCTGGACATTGCTGCATGCGCCGACCAATATTGTTGCCCTCTGCTCGAACTACAACCTCAACCGCATAACCGCAGTTGCAACGAACTGGATACGAATTAACTTCATGCTCATTTGGTGGTACTCGATAGAACTCTACTTGTTGCGTTGGTTGAGCGACTGGCTGTTCATATGACACTCCGGCAGGTGGTCCATGAGCTTGATGTGGAAGTTGAACGTTCCCCTGTAGATGTGGTGGTCCACTTTGCGGCCTTATTTCGGTGAGAAACTCTAATTCATCTGCAAGCTCCGTTAGCCTTATCTCTTCATACGCCTGTTCATCCGAGTCTGCAGATGATGACCAAGAAGACATTTGCAATGAGTGCTAAGCGACGTGGTTAATGTAATAATGGGATGAAAGATATTTGAGTGAGTCAAGTTGGTAGTTACTTAGAGATATATTTATAGGTGGATAGTTGTTACGAATTGGTAAAATAAATAATGCTCAAGTGGATGACCCATACCCTGTCAAGGGGAATCCAATATTGAAACAAGCAATTCAGACAAGGATACCCTCGTGCGCTGTTCACGCGTGATGCATAAGTCATATCACGGGAAACACTCATGTAGCTGAGTAGCCAAATCTCAGATAAAGGTGTACAGTTGCAAAGTAACATAGCTGAGGGAATCTGGTGCTTTTGAAATAATATAGTATATGTCGGTAGCTTTCCTGCTTTTGATGTATATATATATATGCCCAATGTTTTTAAAGTAATTCAGACAAGGATACCCTCGTGCGCTGTTCACGCGTGATGCATAAGTCATATCACGGGAAACACTCATGTAGCTGAGTAGTCAAATCTCAGATAAAGGTGTACAGTTGCAAAGTTACATAGCTGAGGGAATCTGGTGCTTTTGAAAGAATATAGTATATGTCGGTAGCTTTCCTGCTTTTGATGTATATATATGCCCAATGTTGAAACAAGCAATTCAGACAAGGATACCCTCGTGCGCTGTTCACGCGTGAAGTCATATCACGGGAAACACTCATGTAGCTGAGTAGTCAAACCTCAGATGAAGGTGTACAGTTGCAAAGTTACATAGCTGAGGGAATCTGGTGCTTTTGAAATAATAAAGTATATGTCGGTAGCTTTCCTGCTTTTGATGTATTTATATGCCCAAGCATTTTGCTCTTTACGCTCAAAAAACATTAACTCTACGTTTACAAATTGAGATATGGATAAATGGGAAAATAACAATGGGGGTTACGCTAATCATCGACCTGGAAAAGAAATAGTACTTGAAGGGAAGGTTTCCGAACCACTGTGGACTATTGGAGCCAACCCTTTCTGCCTATGTGGTCAAGAATCGGTCGTGGCTGTCGCTGAGACTGAAAAAGATGCTGGTCGTCGGTTTTTTTGTTGTGAAGCATACGAGGGCCACAAGGTTTTTCCGGATAGAATTGAATGTTGTTATTTTAAGCAGTGGATTGACCCTCCCCTGTGCGAACGTAGACGTTAGTATGCACTGGAATCGCAAGCCGAAATAAAACGTTTGAAGAAGGTTGTTGCCGATAAAACTAGAGCTGGACCTTTCCCACGGCCGTGGTAGGTGTCTGGATTTATGTAATATGTATTTGATGTTTCCTAAGTCTTGATTTATGTATTAGTTGGCATGTATTATCATAACGTGTTGTACCTATATGGTTGTAGTGTTGATTTTTAATATTCGTATTGTATGTTGTATTGTATCATAACGTGTTGTACCTTTATGATTGTATTGAAGATTTATATAATATTATGTTCTATTGTACCTTCATGGTTGCAACATTTGGGGTTAAAGCAGTGTAAACCTAACGACCGTTTCAACTACGGTGATATGACATGTCAGTGCCCGTGGGATGACCCTAGTTTTTGGCTTTTCTTCAATAAAGGTCGACAAGTCCCCTTGATTTCGGCTTTGTTTTATTAAAGCAGTCGCCGGCTCATCGATAATCGGTACAAGTTGTCACGTCATGTTGTTTCTATGCGTTGGACAATCTATAGCATGTTACCCTAGTGGTGCAGAGTGTTGTCTTGTCATATGTTTGTATCCTACAACTCAATTAATGATGAAAGATCTTTACCAGTAAGCAACCCCCTTGTTTAAATAGTTTACACTTCTTCCCCCCAACCATACCTACAACTTTGTCAGTTCTACATCAACCACGACGATAAGGTGAGATACTAGTACCCTCCATTCCTTCTACGTGGGTACCTACTTATTTGTGTACATAATATGTTTCTTGTTTCTGTGTAGCTTAAATGGACGATTGGGTATTAAGTGATGAACTCGTAGATAGAATGTTTGATGAGTATGAACGGAACAAGGAGGAGGAAAAAGATGGTGGTTTCATTCCAGATACATGAGCAGAAGAGGCGGAAGAAGCAGTTCAAACTGAAGTTGTTCGTGGTACTCAACAAATAGTACAAGTTCAGAAAAAAAGGACGTCCACGAAAAAACATAACAAGGCTAGTGGTTAACCGTAATCGTCCCAACCAAAGTGATGCCAGCTCTAGTGGTACTACTACAGAACTCTATTCTCAGGACTTACTTATACTCATGAAATGCTATATAGAAGTTGATAAAAGAGAATTGCTGTTGTTGCAAAATGGAGGAGGGCTTACTCATGAAGAATTTTGGTCCATGGTAACAAGATTACATAACAATCATCATAAATGCACCACTACACGAACTTCTGCTGAAATTCATATGGCTCATCGGCGTTTCGTTAATACTTGTGAAAGATACCAGAAGATTATACAGACAGTTGAAAATGAAAACATATTTAAAACGAATCGGGCTACTTATGATTCTCGTTACCTTGCAGAGTACGGGATTGATTTTGTTGGGTACGAAGCCTACAAACTACGTTATAGTTGGATAACCCGAAGACGGAGTTGAATAGGCAAATGAATTTGTATTTGCTTGTATGTGCATCGTAATTTTAGTACTTATTTCATTGTTATCTCTGGTAAGCAATATTAAGATTCCTTAAATATTTCAAGCAGTAATTTAAAAAAAAAAACCACAATAAAAAGCAGTGATTAAAAAAAAAAGAACGTACGCACGATCATGCAGATTACATATAATGCACAAACAAGCAGATAACATAAAAAACACAACGGTTACACATAAGGATGTACAAGCAGAGTACACTTTACAGGCTAACACAAATACGAAACATACGGTTGAATAACCTACTACAAAGGGACAACACAATAAAACAAAGATACAGGCAAATACAACATGAACGTCTACTAAATAAGATCCAACTAATCATCATCTAGATCCGCAGGCTCCATCTCCATATCCTCAATATCGTCGTCGCCTGGGACAAATGTCGGTCTATATCCGTACCGCTCCTCATCAGCGCTCCTCAGCTCGTTCATATGAGCAGTCAACTCATCTATGCTCCTTCGATGCTCGCCATACATTACCTGACGCAGACCTAGCGTCATTTGATAAAGATCCTGATAAGAAAAAACAGCTGGATCTGGATACTCCGTCACTTCTGGTCGTGGTATATCAATATACCTATCAGATCCGTATGTAGGTTGTACTGCAACAGTCCAACCGTAGTCTGGCACCTGGGATGAGCGTGGAGGAGGTGGATCCTGTGGAGCATGGTAAACCTGCGTGGACTGTGAAACATCAAATACGAAAGGGGGCTCAAGGCCAGTACGGAGTGCAGAAGGCCCAACCAAGTCAACGGATGCAGCATGCACAAAACTCCCGGTCTGAGGTGGGGAGTAATACTGACGCCAGAAAGAAATATAAACCCTACCGGTAAGAATGAAATCACTGGCAGGCCACCACACGTCTGCGTGCTCCTGTAAAGCACTAGTAGTATAAAGCCTGGGAATAGCTGTATGTGGGTGTGGATCATCAGGAACAACATCCCCATCATATATCTGTCTCCAACAACGTTCCCCTAAGTACCAGAAGCAACCTAAACTAGGGGGGCATGATACTAGTGGAAAGCGCCTCGACGATAGATAAAGAGCATGCACCGAGGGGGGGGGGTCAGCAAGACCCCATGAATCATCAAAGGGATGCCAGATAACTGCATCACGCGTCCTCCGCAACTCAATCTGATTGCGAGCTATAGAAAATACATGACGTGCCTGTCCTCCACGCACCAGTCTACGATTACCGACACTCCACGCTCTTACTCCAGGATAGAAAGTGGATAATGATGGATCCACGGTGGGAAAAGACAAATTGTGGAAGTATTCAAAGTACCAGTATTGTAAAATCTCCCAAAAACCAGTAATCGAACCCACCCTGGTCCGAACGACACACTGAAGATCCAATGACCTATACAGGTATGCTAAAATAGGTGTTCCCCAATCATACACAGTCGGACTCCCATCAAATGAAAACGGTTCAACTACCGCCACATAACCACACGGCAATGAGCTCGAAGAATTTGTGAAAAATAAATTTCCCATCATATACAAAATAAATAATCGTGCAATCTCCAAATGATGAACTTTGGGTTGCTTTCTCAATAAATTCTGTATTGCTAGTTTAATACTAGACCATTTAATCTGGAAATTACTGGTGATGGCATCATCTGGATTAAGATGTGGAAATAAAGTACGGAGAGTAACATAGTTCTGGTACACCTCATCATACGGCAAAGTAGCCCCTTGGCCTATGGCAAGACCAGTAATCATAGAAAAGTCTAGTGGAGTGATTCCCATCTCCCCAAAACCAAAGTGGAACGTATGAGTTGTTTTCCACCAACAAGCAGCCAATGCACCATATAATTGAACATCATTATTCAAAAGACGTTCGATACCTATTTAACGAATAATTATTAAGTTACAACGAATGCAATGAAAACGGAAATAGTAAGTACATACGACGAGAATACGTACTCAAAAAGTCACCCAAACCAGTACTACTCAGCAATGTATGAATAGTAGCATCTGTATCATACTCACGAATCTGACTATACAGACGAACAACACCATCCCAAGACCCACGCGTTCGCTCGCTTCGAGCCTAATATTACGAATGAGACTTACTCATTTTATGTCCTACATTACGAAAGTAATATTTAATAAATAAAACGTATCGACGTGTCAACTAACGTGCTGACGTGCTCCTCTTTATCCGCCAACTTACGAAAATCGGCTAATTGCTTATCTGGTCTTAAATTTGGGTCCCGGTGCGACTCCAAAACGTCGTATCTCCTAGAAATCCGTCTTCTTATAACGGACGGTGATTCACGGTCTTCCGTACCCTCAGTCGGTACGTTTTGTTCTACCGGTTCATGCTCATCACTTGGATCTACATTCCGGCTACGGCTTCCGCTACCTCGAAGAGCCCTCATAACACGTTTCATATTTTTTTTTGTTTTTTTTTTGGTGGACGCAGCAGTGGCGAGAAACAAAAAATGGCAGAGGAGAGGAGAGGAAGGAGGAATCAAAACAGTGGCGGCGAGGTTTTTTTTTATATCCATCTTATCCGGCTTTTAAAAAGCTGGATAAGAGGTGTGGTGTGGATTGATCACCACATCACACCATGGATTGCAATCGGACGGTTGTCCGATTGCAATCCGGGCATTACTTTATCCGGCTTTCTAAAAGCCGGATAAGGTAATGCAAGCAACTCACCCGTTGGGGTGAGTTGCTTTCCCCACCAGCGTAATGGGATGTTCCCCAACACGCTGTGTTAGGGATGCTCTTATCTTCTTCCAATGCTAAACCTAATTTACTTTATCCCATCCTTCATCACGTCTGTCCATCAAATTAATAACCAAAATTCAAAACTGTTTTGCCTTTTCGAAGCAAGTAAATTCAGATTAATCTAACTTTCCAAATTTGTGGCTTCAGATTTGTGAATCTACAAACTGCAAGGTTAAGGTGTGAACAATTTTGGGGCGTTTATCTTCATCCGTGCTCTCATATAGCAAATTAGGTATGCCGCTCGTCCCAGAAACTTCAAAGATTTGGGTATCCATGTCTGACTACGAACTCGGTATTTCTTATCTTCCTCTATGAATTATCAATCTTATTTTGTTCTCGGATCTGTGTCGTTGACTCCATTGGTAATTAGGTAAATTCGGATCTGTGTTGTGACTGCGAGTGAGTAGCGATTGATCAACTCATGACTGGATTGAGTGTGTCGGGATAGCCAATAGGTCTGCTTATGTTTTGAAAGTGCACTCGGTAAGCTGCTTGGCAAATTCTCTATTTACCATGTATGGAAATAAGAAGGAAACTGGCTTTGTGTTGTTATTATCATATGACTTGTTTCAGTTCATCGGTAGTTGATCTCTCTGAGCATAAAGTTATTCCTTTTGCCCTTCATTTACAATATCTTCACTTTCATGTCCTATACGAGCATCGCTCTTATATTTATTTTGGTTTCATAAATTGATTTGTATCCTAGCTGCAGACTAGTTACTCATTGACTGGTATAAATTATTAGTCACAGGAAAAAACGGTGTCCAGTTTGTTGCTCAGGAAAGATATCTGGAACCTAGAGAAGTGGAGGTAATGCGTTTAGTGAAAATGCATAATTACTAAAAGCAATGGCAAGGCGAGGCGCTATGACACCATTATGTGGTTAAAAGCAAAGCAAAAATAATACCGCTTACATACGACCTCCCAGATTTTTTGAGTTTGCTTACCGTTCCATCTGTAACTTTTCTTTGTGATTATCACTTCAGAAACTGGTTATAGTACCATCAAAGAGGGATATGGGTGTTGCATTCAAGGGCAATCAAAGATGATAGTTGAATCTTTGGAGGTATTTGATATTAATATCGACGTCATCTTCATACATACTGCCTGATAACATTGAACCTATTGCCTTTGACCTAAACAGGCCATGAATCAAACCGAAGCACTGCAAATGAAGGCTGCTTTAGAATCTGTTGGCGAAGTTGAATTCGGAATGTGCACTCGTGTAGAGAAGAGAAAGGAGCACCAAAGAGTATTTACCGCTTCGGTGATTGAGCCATCTTTTGGAATAGGTCGTATCATATATTGTATATATGAGGCATTGTTTCGACACAGGACCAAGCAAAGATGGCAAAGAGCAGTTGAATCTTTTTAAATTTCCAAAACTCGTGGCACCAACCAAGTGTACAATATTCCCACTTGTAAAGAAAAAAAAATGATGAAATTGCCAACAAGATTGCAGAGTCACTTACAGTCCTTGGAATCTCACATGTAAACAATATTATAATTACTTAGTTCTGAATGGCCAACTCTCAGGTATGCCACGTCATTTTAAAACTGAATCGTCCGCTCCTTTCTATATTTTAATCTCATTATTATATTGATCTAACCCTAAGTTTACCGTCCCAACTCAAACTAAGAGGCAGGCCGTCGCCTTTCGTTTTCTTCAATGGTCGTTATTTGTGCTATGCTCCGAGGTTCCAATTCCTTCCCTACTGATTTGTTCCAGCAGCTACGTTCCCTGGCTTAGCATGATTTGAGGTGGCCTATGCATTTGTTCGTGCTCTCCTCTTTTTACTTGATTAACCATCGAAGCTTGGCGGCTCTATTTCCTTCCCCATCAATCTATTCCATCGGCTATCTTTCCATCGCTTAGAATGATCTGAGGTGGCTTCGGTTTTGTCAATTTCTACCTGCTTTACCTGATCAAGCATCAAATTTCAAATGAACTTCAAGGTTGAAAGAGATGTAAATACTGACCCTTACGGGGGATCTCCCAATGACTTGATACTTGCCTAGGATTGTAAGTTATTACTGTTTTCTACTTTTTGATGCAAAACCAAAAAAGTTCATTCTCCTGTCCCTAATAATCGAAACATAGGTTAGTTTAGCTGAACTTTTAAGCTTATCCATACTTTTAATCTTTATACAACGGAAATATTATATATCAGTTGTTTTCTTAGTCCTATTTTTATAGCTTTATACACGTTGTATGCAGCTTCAGATGTGACTCACTGTAGGTATAATAAACTGTGGCCTGATTTTTAGAAATATCTGCAGTTTCAAAGGTTATTATAGCGTATTTAATAGGAACTTCTGCCGATTCGTCAATTTCAAAAAACTTTCCTGTCTTCATGTGTGTGACTTAACACTATGAACGGGCTACTACCTATACAACTGTGAAATCTGTACAAGCTTTGTCAATATAATTTATTATTCAACATTTTTGAAACCAAAAATTAACATTATATATGTTTGCGTGGACCACTTATTGTTGGTCATTCCTACCTGAAGACATGACCACATACCTGACATAAATGGCTGTCGGTTAAAGAACATATCAGTCCTCATAATCCAATTAAAAATATTGTACTCCCTACAAGTCAGTTAAAGAACATTGTGCTATATCTAGATTACTACCAATGGATATCTTTTTCGTTCAATACATAAATTATCCTTAAATATAGCGTGTGTGCATGCAGATGTATATGCATATCAGATGCGATAGACCTTTTCTTTTACAAGTTGATGTGCTTTTTAAGAAAACCTTTATTTTAAACATTTGTCTAACTGTTGATTTGCTATTGTGATGGCTATTTTATTAATTTAGTAAACACTCATATGTATTCTCATAGGAAAACAGGAGTTACCACGACTAAACAGTATGATTTAATGGTTGAGCAAAATATTTGATGCTTCAGTTGAACAAAGGAAAAAGTGTTTTGACCCATAACTTTATTACATGCTCGTCAACGTATATATTACTAGTTGAATATATCCTATCAATACATGCATAATATAGTATAGCATCCACAGTAAAAAAAATAAATTTGTAACTAAGAGTTTATATAGTATTAATTTTTTCAACTGATGCAAAGGTGACTTATCTGAGACAATCAGAATGATCATGGGAATATATCCTTATCATTAATAATTGTACCTTATTTTAACTGTATATTCAATTATACATTCCAGATTACTGTATTCATAACTGGGATGTTATTAATATGAGTGATTTGGAGGTTAGTGGGAGACAAGCTGTTGGGCTGTTAAAGAACTAAAATGCTTCTGTTCTGAGAGAGATACAAAGATTTAACATGTCTGATTTAGTTTTTAGTCCTTTGGTTTTAACCCAAACATCGTTTGAGATGCATGCATTAATTTTAAGCTTTTAAATGACATGTAATCCAAACCCACATAGTACACACTGTTATTGTTGTGATCACTTTTGTTACTGTTTTTGCATGGCATGTCTCTAAGGCACACTTCAGCAGTCAACGATACTCACCTGCATGTGTCTGAAACATGCTTTACACTACCGTCTTATTATTTCCTCTAATCAAAGTAGTTTTTTGAAAATGTAACTTATTAATTGTATGAATTTTCAGGTTGGGTTCTTATTAATTATATTAATTATATCTAAGGTGCAAAAACTGGAAGATTTGGAACAATCTCTTAAAGAAATGGCATGTAGCGACCCGAGAATTTCGACACTTGAATCCGGATACTAACACGCTCCGTGTCCAAATCCAAGTATCAAAAGCCCAGAATGCTAATAGAAAGATGTTAGATGGTGAGAAAAGAAAGAAAGAAGTACTAGAATAGAAGAATAAGAAGGTCAGAGTCTCACAGTGGAATGGACAAAATATAATAATCCATCATACTTTATAAAAGAACAGTATATTACAACATCAGAGTATACATTCAGATCAATACCATATAAAGCGGAAAAAAACTAGTACCAGTATATATATGGAATACGTCTCGACTTAAACTCCTTCTCTGAGGCTCCTAGCGATACCCAACCTGATAATATACTCGGTCTGACCCGAACACATTTGAAGCAAAGAAAAATTCACCCGGATCAGTCTGAAATACTTTCAGTGATAAATTCATACAGCAACCAACTTGTTTAACTTTGAAATCCTTTTGAAATAAAAGGTTAATAGTAAGACCAGCCCACGCATAAACACGGACATTTTTACCTTACTATAACCCAAATCATTTGAAATCAATATCTTCTTCTGATATTATCATAGTGTTTAAATACAAGTAAATAGAATCTAGCAGAACGCTTGCATCTCACGCTCCACATATATAGTATACAACCAAAACCCACAGGCGCTTATTGGAGATTGGATTTCCAATTATGACAAGGCATGGGACCACCTGTCGATAGTGTATCTCTAGAGACGAATACACTGGGTTCAACAAGAACGTCTTGCAACCCGGCCCACACATGACCGACCACCCATTTCTCTTGAGTGTATCGAATATATTGTCACCATACGGCTTTTTGTCGCGACCACGTTAGTTCCCGGGAGATACAGAAATGAAAAGAAGTAAAAAATATGAATATTCTCTAGATGGTGACAATACACCCTAATGGGTGCGACCCACATAGCCATGCTGCCTGCTCGATTTTTGTCATTTCCCGGTTAATGAGGCTTGAGGCTATAATCGACTTTTGAAATATCCGGCCACCATTCCCATCGTCCAAACACGTCATCCAGGTACAGGATGAACAGAAGGTAATCTCCTACTACATCCAATATAGGAATCACCCCATAGATCAGTAGCGAGTAGTCCTTGCAACCCGTAGATTCCAATCACGACAGAATCACAGTATATCTCTAGGGATAAACTAGAGATTGTAAGCAACTCTTCCGTTTCATGAATATTTACGGTCTTCAATTTGCTCCATCTCGATCACCGTCTTTGACGTATTCGTATTTATTGGTCAAAATGGTTTTCGAATATAAATTCAATCCCGGTCTTTCCGTACCAATAACGTTGGGTGAGATTTTGATAGTCGGTTATTTAACTATCAAAATAAACAACCATTAAATAAACAGATCCATTGGTTTATACACAACATCACTTGGCCATTTAAAAATAATATCTCAGTTGAAATACCCAAAAATAATATATTGGCTTAATATATAATTATGCAAATCCTTTTACTTATATACCCAGAAAATATCCTATAATCCTATAATCATATCTAATTTAACCTTTAACTAATATTTCAAAACACTGCTATGATATTCCTTATTATCTTTCGATTTAACAATCATTACGACATCTTCTCGGATTCGTTATTTGAACACCCAAAATCACCATCTCATCCTTTTCGAATAAACCCCATTTAAATCACATTCCACATCTTTTGAAAATATCGTTATATTTCCACTAATCCCCTTTTTATTTCTTTTATTAAGGGAATATCATTCCATACCATCAAGCCCTGTTTATACCCTTTTTGGAATCTCTTTATATATATTTTTTCAAATCCTTCAAATAACGTTACACTGTACTTTCCCAAAATATTTAATTCAAACACCTTCAGCATTACGACTAATATCATCTTTTTATAATCCTGAAGTTGTTCAAGTTGGGGTATTTTAATTACCTCTCAGACCTTGATCAACGACATTCTTATCTTAAGATACATATCAGTTATAATACAAAAACCGATACTCATTTCCAATACGACAAATCCCATTATAATTCCATCTTGATAGAATGGCGATTCTATATCGCATCTTTAAAATTTATTTCGTTTAACTACTCCGATTCAAACTGGGTTTCTTAACAATTAACTAACCCCTTTAAAATTAATGAACAAATTTAATTAACAATTCTAGTTAACATCGTTAGCTTGTTCAACTCTAAAAGTGGTCAACCTGTTAGCCAACTGTTATTGATCTTGTCATTTAAATTAATTAAAAATTAATTAATCTAAATAATTCTATTTACTTCTAATAAATTAATACCAATATAAATCCACCCATTCTAACTGTTACGTTAATTCTGGTCACTCGAATTAACTAATTACAATTTTTTATAAGTCACTTAATAAGCACGTGCTTCGCGCACGGTAGAATTTGGTTAAACCAATCAGTGTATAAATATGTGGCTGGTTTTATTCCCTTTTAGAAACTTTATTTAACATAATAATATATTTTAAAATCTATATTTGATTAGATAAATTACATAACTTTATTTTTAGCGATTCACCTGATGGTGAATCGATCTTTATAAAACGGTGTGTATTTGGGCCATTTGATATTTATTTCTCAACCAATACTATATATATATATTGGTTCAAACTGAACCACATTCAACAACCAACAGGGTTTAAAGTCAACGGGTTTTAAGCAGTTCATAAAATATGAAATAACAACATATTAAATATTTGAGGAACCGGTTTGATTCCTCCTACCTGTTCTCCCCTGCAACACAAATCATTATAATATTTCATATCAGCATATAGAAATATTTTTTACGACGATAATATAATTAATGTCAACCATTAAAGCAACCATAGGCATCCAAGGCATCCAATTAACCAACTAAATTTAATTATATGAATTTAGCACATCCTAGTATTTCAGAAATGTGTGAGAATTAACTCACCTGTTATCTCGATGACCGATTTCTGCGTTGTTTCATGAAATTTTAAACAACGTTTAAAATTATATGAAATTCCAACTATGTCCAATTCTGACCGAACCAGATTGTACGTGTAGCCTCCGTTGACATGATCCCAACGAATTTGGTTTCAGATTCTGAATACGTATGGAACGTTATAAACTTCCGATTAAATCTTAAATAACTTTAATAACAAATTAGTGTAAAAAATCCATAATTACCGTTACTTTAATCGTTGCTTTATTCTCCCTTATCCTTCGCCCACATCCCGCTTCTACGTCAAAGCAATGTCCCCTTTTTCATTTGTTGTTACTCCTCCTTCCATATATTTCCATTCACCTTCATAACTTCACCGTTCCATTAAAATGCACCGGAACGCCACCATATGATGACCATCAAACCGCCGTACCATGCTCATCGACATACCCGCTCTCTCCTCGTTCATCACATTAATTTTCCAGTTTTTCAGATGATGCCATTTTAAACTTGACAAGCAAAATCTCACAACATGCTCCTCTTCTCCACGTTATAACTTGCGCCAGTAGCACAAGTCCCTATTGGCTTCTTAACATCCTGCATCTTTAATTCTTCCCACCATTTCACAATGCACGGAACCCATTGTGACTGCCTACTATCCACGTTCTTCTTCTTTAACACATTACTTCCTTTTAATACCAACTCAAATCCACGTGTCACCTTCCCCAGTCCGCCAGGATACAACAACGTACT
This sequence comes from Allium sativum, assembly GCA_030737875.1. Classification (NCBI taxonomy): domain Eukaryota; kingdom Viridiplantae; phylum Streptophyta; class Magnoliopsida; order Asparagales; family Amaryllidaceae; genus Allium; species Allium sativum. The sequence continues at coordinate 15,806,728 of CM060924.1, forward strand.
TCTCCTCATTGTACACCGTTCTCCATTTTGTTTTAATACTCTTACACGTCAGCCTCCAACTGTTTCATCATTCCTCTTTCTCTCTATTTCTCTTTTAAGTTTGCGTCTAATTGAAAGTCCACATAAATATCGTTGATGAAATGGGACATCCATGTTGATTAAGGGGAGTATTAGCAATAGCGCATGCTGCTATATGCTTGCCATCACAGAAGAGAATGATGAGCTCACTGTCATCATCAAAACCGCTGCTACCGCACTTTACACATATGAAGCTTCCTCCACATACAAATATATATTCACACCTGCAAGACTCCTTTCATCCCTTGCGTTTCCTCCTTCATATGTCACAAGACATACATGCCTGCTATCGAATATAACCTCTCACCACCGCAAAACAGTAAAGGCTCATCCCCACTTCAACACCTTACGCCTGCCACCTCATGTATCATACGCATGCTCCAAAATAACACCCATACCATGGAAGAAACTAACCACCTTCCCTAACGTTGCTTCCACGAAACAGTCCTCCCATGCATTCCTTTCTCCAAGTTTTCCAGTCCAGTTCTTTTCGTTTTATTCTTACTTTTGGAAGAAACAGTAAAATACTAGGCAAGTATAATTTGCCAGTTTATAAAGAATGGAGGTTTTCTTTGTTTATATACACTGCTTGTTGATTTTGCTGAAATGAAGAAGATGCTACCCTACTTATATAGCCAGGGATCCTTGATCATCACGGCTTCAAGTGTGCAGGGCACGACATTGTCATAGATATATGCTATGAGTTGGGTTTGCAGACTTCCTTTCCCTCCTATGACGGAACGAGACATAGCTGGCGTGAGAGTTCATTTCAGTGGCTACATTGATGCTTCCTTTTCCATAGCATGTGCATGATTTTACAATTTAGGGTATAGACTGTAGGGTGTAGCTGCAGATATTTAGGAGTATATTTTCAAAATTCACCATGTGCGTGAGTGTAGAGAATAGCTTACGTGTGTTAATGTAGAGTGAAACAATCTACACTTTTAAGGCTTGAAATTTGGTACACACGCAATGTATATTAGGTATTTAGGTTTGTAGAGTAGCTTGGCTGGGTTCTCTTACATTTCCAATGTTTGTGACGTTTTATTTTGATGGCATGGTTTGAAAACACGGTACAGAACACCCAAAACATGACGTTGGGTATGTACGTTTAGGAACACATTTGCATGTGCTTTTGTTTGTGACAAAGGAGGGAGCCTGTGGGTTTAAATAAAAGCACGAGTAACATCGCTTTCACTTCAGATTGCTAGGCATGGTTCAGCATGATTTTGTATGATTTATGTGCTGAGATATCATGATTTGTTCTCAGATTTTCATGTGCCAAGATTTCTAAAGTGATAGGAAAAGATATGGCGTTCATTTATTTATTTGTACATTTTGATATGACATGGCTACGAGATCTATTTACATAGGATCAGTAGGATTTTTCTGAGATTTTCAAATGAAGACACCCAAGACTTTATAAAAGATTTGCACATTGTTCCAAAGATACGCTGCATATAAGTCACGTTCAGATTTGATAAAGATTTTGGTTATACTTTTAGGGTACCAGGCTATACGAAAACTTTATCAGTTAAGGACCGCCATCGACAAAAATAAAAATACCGTTGTGGCGACCAACGCCCCACGATCTCAGAAATATAATAATACCGGTAGGTTAACGTATATTGTGAAACCCCAAAATACTGATACAGGGTGCAAAATATTCCAGATAAAAAGTTGCTTATTTTACGAATTAAAAATTACAGTAAAATTCTAAAAATTAAATTATGACTATGCCTCAAAGAGCTTGTTCGAATTCGAAGCCAATATTTACTTATATTTAAATAAATCGTTATGGCGTATAAACGATTCCACAGCAACTATTTTAGAATTTTGGTTTGGACGTAAAACAAAATCAACAATACGAAAACTCGATTTTTCTCTTCCATTAGAAAAATATCATCAACTAGATTCAGACGCTTCTTATTTCACCGAAATCCGACTTAACACGGATTCAGTATAGTCAATTGAAGTGGAAACTCAATTTTACGAACTACCGCGCTGTTTCGAGTTCGTTTTTAAAATTTAAAATATATAAACACTCAGTCGTCGTTTAATTAACGATTTCGATATTAAATTCCAAATAAATTTTTTAAAATAAATTCAAATATTCGAATCAGATAGCCGAAAAATTCAGGTCGTTACATTCTTCCCCCTTAGATAAATTTCATCCCCGAAATTGCTAGGTAAAAAGAATGATCCAACTGCAATTAATTTCAAAATAATTAATTCAAAATATTATCAAAAATATTACCAAGTTTTAAAATTTTCGAAAAATTCGCCAGCACCTCCCCAGTACTGTTCGATTCAAACAACTACAAACGCCACTCTGGGCCTCTCATTTTGACACAAAGAAAATAAAAGCCAAATGGCTACCCATCCCGGGTATAAATTCAAACACCCAAAAAATAATATTAAGGTTTACCTTTTTGTCGGGCAACTCAATACTCGAATCACGAAGTTCGGCAACTAACCGCTCTTCCATTTTCAATCTGCACTCAACTCGATATATATTGGAAATAACTATCACAGGGTTAAACCATTTAGTTCTATTTCATATTGATTTTAAACTGAAATTTATTTTCTAGTTCATTCAATTGTTGATGAATTCTTATATTCGATTAATCTAGCAACCAATAGACAAACAATTCTCAATACATAATCACTTTAAACAAATCATTTTAATTTCCTTTTTAATTTTTATTTAACTTGTCTTTGGTTAAATATTTAACTCCATATTCAAATTCGTGCTTATGGATTTTATTTCAAACATAAAATCCAACAAATTTTCATTTATTCAGTTTGGATTCATTCACTTTTTATTTTACCCAATACAAGTCAAATTCTTATTGGCTTGTCTCAATTACAATTCAAAGGATTCATTTTAACTCATACAAGTTAAATTTAATTCCCATTTCATATTTAAAATGTTTCCAACTTCATATAACTTTTGAGTTAAATAATTTGAGAAAATTGTAACTTTACCTTTTTATAAATTTGGGTCAAAACAATATAAAAATAATTTTATATTCAAATTATAAATACGCGCTCTAGTATATATATACTCAACTCGATCTAGGGTATTACTAGCCCATCTCTACCGAGTCACACCACAGAGCCAAGGTTATTCCTAAACCATTGCTCTGATACCAGCTGTAGCGACCTGGGAATTTCGACACTTGAATCCAGATACTAACACGCCCCGTGTCCAAATCCAAGTATCATAAACAAAGAAAGCTAATAGGAAGAAGTTAGAGGCTGAGAAAAGAAAGAAAGAAATACTAGAATGGAAGAATAAGAAGGTTAGAGTCTCACAACGGAATGGACAAAATATAATAATCAATCATACTTTATAAAAGAACAATATATTACAACATCAGAGTATACATTCAGATCAATACCATACAAAGCAGAAATAAACTAGTACCAGTATATATATGGAATACGTCTCGACTTCAACTCCTTCTCTGAGGCTCCAAGCGATACCCAACCTGATAATATACTCGGTCTGACCCGAGAACATTTGAAGCAAAGAAAAATTCACCCGGATCAGTCTGAAATACTTTCAATGATAAATTCACACAGCAACTAACTTGTTTAACTTTGAAATCCTTTTGAAATAAAAGGATAATAGTAAGACCAGCCCACACATAAACACGGACGGTTTTTACTTACTATAACCCAAATCGTTTGAAATCAATATCTTCTTCTGATATTATCATAGTGTCTAAATGCAAGTAAATAGAATCTAGCAGAACGCTTGCATCTCACGCTCCACATATATAGTATACAATCAAAACCCGCAGGCGCTTATTGGAGATTGGATTTCCAACTATGACAAGGTATGAGACCACCTGTCGATAGTGTATCTCTAGAGACGAATACACTGGGTTCAACAAGAACGTCTTGCAACCCGGCCCACACATGACCGACCACCCATTTCTCTTGAGTGTATCGAATAAATTGTCACCATACGGCTTTTTGTCGCGACCACCGTAGTTCCCGAGAGATATAGAAATGAAAAGAAGTAACAAATATGAATATTCTCTAGATGGTGACAATAAACCCTAATGGGTGTGACCCACATAGCCATGCTGCCTGCCCGATTTTTGTCATTTCCCGATTGATGAGGCTTGAGGCTATAATCGACTTTTGAAATATCTAGCCACCATTCCCATCGTCCAAACACGTCATCCAGGTACAGGATGAACCGAAGGTACTCTCCTACTGCATCCAATATAGGAATCACCCCATAGATCAGTAGCGAGTAGTCCTTGCAACCCGTAGATTCCAATCACGACAGAATCACGGTATATCTCTAGGGATCATCTAGAGATTGTAAGAAATTCTTCCGTTTCATGAATATTTACGGTCTTCAATTTGCTCCATCTCGATCAGCGTCTTCGACGTATTCGTATTTATTGGTCGAAATGGTTTACGAATATAAATTCGATCCCGGTCTTTCCGTACCAATAACGTTGGCTCAGATTTTGATAGTCGGTTATTTAACTATCAAAATAAACAACCATAAAAATAAACAGATCCATTGGTTTATACACAGCATCACTTAGCCATTTAAAAATAATATCTCAGTTGAAATACGCAAAAATAATATATTGGTTTAATATATAATTACTCAAATCCTTTTACTTATATACCCAGAAAATATCCTATAATCCTGTAATTATATCTAATTCAACCTTTAACTAACATTTCAAAACACCGCTATGATATTCCTTATTATCTTTCGATTTAACAATCATTACGACATCTTCTTCGGATTCGTTATTTGAACACCCAAAATCACCATCTCATCCTTTTCGAATAAACCCCATTTAAATCACATTCCACATCCTTCGAAAATATCGTTATATTTCCACTAATCCCCTTTTTATTTCTTTTATTAAGGGAATATCATTCCATACCATCAAGCCTTTTTTATACCCTTTTTGGAATCTCTTTATATATATTTTTTCAAATCCTTCAAATAACGTTACACTGTACTTCCCAAAATATTTAATTCAAACACCTTCACCATTACGACTAATATCATCTTTTGATAATCCTGAAGTTGTTCAAGTTGGGGTATTTTAATTACCTCTCAGGCCTTGATCAACGACATTCTTATCTTAGGACAAATATCAGTTGTAATAAAAAACCGACACTCATTTCCAATACGACAAATCCCATTATAATTCCATCTTGATGGAATGGCGATTCTATATCACATCTTTAAAATTTAGTTTGTTTAACTACTCTGATTCAAACTAGGTTTCTTAACCATTAACTAACCCCTTTAAAATTGATGAAATAATTTAGTAAACAATTCTAGTTAACGTCGTTAGCTTGTTCAACTCTAAAAGTGGTCAACCTGTTAGCCAACTGTTATTGATCTTGTCATTTAAATTAATTAAAAATTAATTAATCTAAATAATACTATTTACTTCTAATAAATCAATACCAATATAAACCCACCCATTCTAATTGTTACGTTAATTCTGGTCAGTCAAATTAACTAATTTACAATTGTTTGTAAGTCACTTAATAAGCACGTGCTTCGCGCACGATAGAATTTGGTTAAACCAATCAGTGTATATATATGTGGTTGGTTTTATTCCCTTTTTGAAACTTTATTTAAAATAATAATCTATTTTAAAATCTATATCCGATTAGATAAATTTCATAACTTTATTTTTAGCGATTCACCTGACGGTGAATTAATCTTTATAAAACGGTGTGTACTTGGGTCATTTGCTATTTATTTCTCAACCAATACTATATATATATTGGTTCAAACTGAACCACATTCAACAACCAACAGGGTTTAAAGTCAACGGGTTTTAAACTGTTCATAAAATATGAAATAACAGCATATTAAATATTTGAGGAACCGGTTTGATTCCTCCTACGTGTTCTTCCCTGCAACACATATCATTATAATATTTCATATCAGCATATAGAAATATTTTTTAACGATGATAATATAATTAACATCAACCATTAAAGCAACCATAGGCATCCAAGGCATCCAATTAACCAATTAAATTTAATTATATGAATTTAGCACATCCTAGTACTTCAGAAATGTGAGAGAATTAACTCACCTGTTATCTCGATGACCGATTTCTGCGTTGTTTCATGAAATTTTAAACAACGTTTAAAATTATATGAAATTCCAACTGCGTCCAATTCTGACCGAACCAGTTTATACGTGTAGCCTCCGTTGCCAAGATCCCAACGAATTCGATTTCAGATTCTGAATACATATGGAACGTTATAAACTTTCGATTAAATCTTAAATAACTTTAATAACACATTAGTTTAAAAAATCCATAATTACCGTTACTTTCATCGCTGCTTTATTCTCCCTGATCCTTCGCCCACATCCCGCGTCTACGTCAAAGCAATGTCCCCTTTTTCGTTTGTTGTTACTTCTCCTTCCATATACGTCCATTCACCTTCATAACTTCACCGTTCCATTAAAATGCGCCGGAACGCCACCGTATGCTGACCATCAGACCGCTGTACCATGCTCATCGACATACCCGCTCTCTCCTCATTCATCACATTAATTTTCCAGTTTTTCAGATGATGCCATTTCAAACTTGAGAAGCGAAATCTCACAACATGCTCCTCTTCTCCACGTTATAACTTGCGCCAGTAGCACAAGTCCATGTTGGCTTCTTAACGTCCTGCATCTTTAATTCTTCCCACCATTTCACAATGCACGGAACCCATTGTGACTGCCTACTATCCACGTTCTTCTTATTTAACACATTACTTCCTTTTAATACCAACCCAAATCCACGTGTCACCTTCCCCAGTCCGCCAGGATACAACATCGTACTTCTCCTCATTGTACACCGTTCTCCATTTTGTTTTAATACTCTTACACGTCAGCCTCCAACTGTTTCATCATTCCCCTTTCTCTCTATTTCTCTTTTCAGTTTGCATCTAATTGAAAGTCCACATAAATATCGTTGATGAAATGGGACATCCATGTTGAGTTAGGGGAGTATTAGCAACAACGCATGCTGCTATATGCTTGCCATCACAGAAGAGAATGATGAGCTCACTGTCATCATCAAACCGCTGCTACCACACTTTACACATATGAAGCTCCCTCCACATACAAATATATATTCACACCTGCTAAACTCCTTTCATCCCTAGCGTTTCCTCCATATGTCACAAGACATACATGCCTGCTACCGAATGTAACCTCTCACCACCGCAAAACAGTAAAGGCTCATCCCCACTTCAACACCTTACGCCTGCCACCTCATGTATCATACGCATGCTCCAAAATAACACCCACACCATGGAAGAAACCAACCACCTTCGCTAACATTGCTTCCACGCAACAGTCCTCCCATGCATTCCCTTCTCCAAGTTTTCCAGTCCAGTTCTTTTCGTTTTATTCTTACTTTTGGAAGAAACAGTAAAATACTAGGCAAGTATAATTTGCCAGTTTATAAAGAATGGAGGTTTTCTTCGTTTATATATACTGCTAGTTGATTTTGCTGAAATGAAGACGACGCTACCCTGCTTATATAGCCAGGGATCCTTGATCATCACGGCTTCAAGTGTGCAGGGCACGGCATCATCGTAGATATATGCTACGAGTTGGGTTTGCAGACTTCCTTTCCCTCCTATGATGGAACGAGACATAGCTGGCGTGAGAGTTCATTTCAGTGGCTGCATCGATACTTCCTTCTCCATAGCATATGCGTGATTTTACAATTTAGAGTATAGACTGTAGGGTGTAGCTGCAGATATTTAGGTGTATATTTTCAAAATTCACCATGTGCGTGAGTGTAGAGAATAACTTAAATGTGTTAATGTAGAGTGAAATAATCTGCACTTTTAAGGCTTGAAATTTGGTACACATGCAATGTATATTAGGTATTTAGGTTTGTAGAGTAGCTTAGCTGGGTTCTCTTACATTTCCAATGTTTATAACGTTTTATTTAGATGGCATGGTTTGAAAACACGGTACAGAACACCCAAAACATGACGTTGGGTATGTACGTTTAGGAACACATTTGCATGTGCTTTTGTTTGTGACAGTGGAGGGAGCCTGTGGGTTTAAATAGAAGCACGAGTAACCTCGCTTTCACTTCAGATCACTAGGCATGGTTCAGCATGATTTTGTATGATTTATGTGCTGAGATATCATGATTTGTTCTCATTTTCATGTGCCGAGATTTCGAAGTGATAGGAAAATATATGGCGTTCATTTATTTCTTTGTACATTTTGATATGACATGGCTACGAGATCTATTTACATAGGATCAGTAGGATTTTTCTGAGATTTTCAAATGAAGACACTCAAGACTTTATAAAAGATTTGCACATTGCTCCAAAGATACGCTGCATATAAGTCGCATTCAGATTTGATAAAGATTTTGGTTATACTTTTAGGGTACTGGGCTGTACAAAAACTTTATCAGTTAAGGACCGCCATCAACAAAAATAAAAATACCGTTGTGGCGACCAACGCCCCACGATCTCAAAAATATAATTATACCGGTAGGTTAACGTATATTGCGAAACCCCAAAATACTGATACAGGGTGCAAAATATTCCAAATAAAAAGTTGCTTATTTTACGAATTAAAAATTACAGTAAAATTCTAAAAATTAAATTATGACTACGCCTCAAAGAGCTTGTTCGAATTCGAAGCCAATATTTACTTATATTTAAATAAATCGTTATGGCGTATAAACGATTCCACAGTGACTATTACAGAATTTGATTTGAACGTAAAAAAAAATCTACAATACGAAAACTCGAATTTTCTCTTCCATTAGAAAAATATCATCATCTAGATTCAGACGCTTCTTATTTCATCGAAATCCGACTTAACACGGATTCAATATAGTCAATTGAAGTGGAAACTCAATTTTACGAACTACCGCGCGGTTTCGAGTTCGTTTTTAAAATTTAAAATATATAAACACTCAGTCGTCGTTTAATTAACGATTTCGATATTAAATTCCAAATAAAAATTTTAAAATAAATTTAAATATTCGAATCAAATAGCCGAAAAATCCAGATCGTTACATGGCAGATGATAATTTACATGGTAGAATAAGATTAGAAAATATTTTATTTGAAACAAAAAATGTAATGTTGAATGTTGAATATGAGATGAGTGATTAATATAATACATTGATTATGAGATGTGTGTGTTCATATTAATTGTGCTTTATGTACATTAGGATTGTGTATTGAATGAAACACAAATTATGTGTGTGATGATATATGTATATATATATATATATATATATATATATATATATATATATATATATATATATATATATATCAGAAGGGGAATAGCAGCGGATTACCAACAAAAAAGGGAGGTTAAGATTACCTTAATTTAATTTTCTTCGTTAATTCCTTGGTAATTAGTAAGGATTTACCAATGTCTTTTATAAATAATATTTTATTATAAATTAATTATCCGTCGGTAAATAGTCGGTATATAAATTAAAATAAAATTAATAAATAAAATTTTATTTGATTATAAAATTAGTAAAATGTCGAAAACTCATGCTAAAATCCGTCGCAAAATCTGACACAAATACCGTCATGGTTTTTATCGACCAAACAGTTATGTAGGAAATCCATCGCTAATGCCTGTTTAGCGACGGATTAGAAGCGGATTCTGCCGCTGCTATTTGCTGTTTTTCTTGTAGTGTTTGAAAAATTTGGGTTGAAAATCCCTTTAAAGGTCTCTTTACCGTCATTAACTAATAACAATCGGTAACCCTTTTAAAACAAATTTTGATTTAAAGTCATCGTCTTGGTTATTTAAACAATAATCAACTAAATACACGTAATTTCTTTTATTATTAACTAAAATAGATGATTCGTTATTTTAAACCATTCGATAATCACTTTAAACATAAATATTAACTTACTTCTTAATAACACGCGTTAAGTTTTGAACAATTATTTAATAAAACTATTTCTATTATATAACACTTCAAACTGACACAGTTGACCAAGTCAACTTAAAAATGCCGTTAACTAGCTAACAGATTTCTTTCAATATTTCTTATTAATTAATTAAAAATATAATTAATTTAACATAAGCCTGCTTAATTGTTCCTTGAAAATGATCATCTTTGATTATTGATCTTTCGGTCAATTTCTGTCTTTCTCCCTTATTATAAACATAAGAACATAAGTCGATTAATAATTCGTTGTAAAATATGATTATATAAGTATAATTATAGATCATCTATTTTAAATAACCTATATAAATATAAACTTGAAAACTCTGATTCAGTTATTAAATAATCTTCATAACTTAAATGTCGTCTGTTCGCTTATTGACAAATCCATGTCTAAAAGTTTGGGCCATTTATGGCCAATCACTTAATCAATATTGCATATTTATGACAAACACAAGGATCATTATGTCTAAATTCAACGATCAACATCCAATCAATAATCAACAGCCAAATAAAATATAACGTTGATTGGGATGGACAGTTCATATATAAATAACATGAAAAGTAAATAACATACAATTTGTTTGAGGAATCCGGTCGGGTCCCTCCAACCTGTCATTCCCTGCATCACAAATTATAATAACTTTTTATAATAGTACATGGAATAATATTCAACCAATCATCTAATACGACGCTAATATAAACGCCAACAACCATTAAACAAACAACAGACATCCAATCATCCAATTTATTTTATTAATGATAACTTTAAGTTAAATGAATTTAACACATCATAATATCCTAGATGGTACGAGAGTTAACTCACCATTTTTGTCTTCGATTGATGGCTGGCATTGTTTCATATATTTTTAAACATGCATTTTAAAAATAGATGAAATTCCAGTTGCTTAAATTTCTTTTCGAATCAGCATGACAACGTAGTGCTCGTCGCCGTTAATCCAACGAATCCTATTTCGTTTAATTCCGTTAACGAATGAACAAGTCACGCCCAAAACAAGTTTTAAGGTATATGGAGATAGCATAACTAAAATTATTAATTAACTTGTAATAATAATTACTGTTCTAAGGTTTAAATATGCAGTTACCCTTCTTTAATCCTCTCATTAGCCACGTAATCCCTTCCAACATCCACGCATTTTCCCTAACTTCACGTTCTCAATTCCGATGGCACCGATACCCTTTAGCATTTCGAAACCCAGGCCTTCCTTTTCTTTATATAGCTTTACAAGGCCCAAGCCCAAATGATTACCCAACCCGCTTCTGCAATCCTTCTTCTCCTCCATATATGCTTGCTACCGAACCAACGTACACATCTACAACCGAGTCCATCCATCCCAACACCCTTCGTTACTCATCAAATTCTTCCAAGACCTTCACTGTCGACATCGTCTCCGATCTCCCCCCGCTCCACCACCGCTGACCGGCTCCTCCGATGCACACCTGGAACCACCTCCTACCTCACCACCGTGAACTGTACGCCACCAGTATCTGCCTCTCAGTCCCTTGAACAACCGACACGCCATCAAAGCATCCACACCCTGCAACCACCGATGATCTGAGCTCCGCTGCTTCCTACCAACGCCACCGCCTTTCCCAGAGCTTCCATCGAGAACAAGCTCGCTTCCTTCTTTACTCCACCACTATGACCATTTCCGGCCATCGAAGACCAGTCCAACCTCACCCACAACTCTGCCAGCAACTACACACAATTACTCTCCTTTACAGTACCACACACACTGTCAAAATCCCATCTCAACTAACATAGCCATCCCTTCAAGTTATTCACAACGCCAATCCCAAGTTGGTATGCTGCTCGCCAACTTCAGCTCCCCCTCCTGAGGCCACAGTTGATCAAGAAACTCGGCTTCGGCGGTGAAGCTGCGTCTTAGTTTGAAACGAGGAGGAGGAATATAAAGTTATTTTGGTGATGTTAAAGTTTGACGAGGATCCGGCAGCTTATATTTTTAAGATTCTAGAGAATACTGGTGATTTTGATTTTGTTTTGATGAGGATAGGTTTCAAATGGAATTGGAGCTTCTGTTGAAGAATACTGTTTTGAATGAGACAACGAAATGAAGCAGCAGATCAATTTATAGAAAAGGAGGTTATGCCTGCGTAAGATTTAGAAATTCGGGGGCATCAGGCCGGCGGAATTAATTCCATATGACAAAAGATTTTTGTTTTGAGGTGACCGAGGATATTGTGTGAAACGACTGATGATATTTTATGGCGCATAACGTGCGATGTTCCCGGTTTGTATAACCTCATATAAAACCCCAACGTGACGAAATTTGAAACTTTACTATAATTAAATATTTTGAACATGGTAAAACTGGTTCTGCCGAATTCCAAAATCGGTTGAAAATTAACATTTCTTACGTTACGTACTAAATCGAAATATATATATATATATATATATATATATATATATATATATATATATATATATATATATATATATATATATATATCGATTCCAATGTAAACAAATCTATAAAAGTAAATTTCTATCAACATATATATTCAAACAGACTTATACATGTATGGCTTCAGATTATAGTTTTATTTTGATTTCAAATCGATACTTTAAATTCTCGGATTAAACGATATTTAAAAAGCCTTTTATTTTAAATAAATCATTGTAATTTATGTATGAATTTCATAGCGATCTTTATAAATTTATATTTGGACAGAAAACAAAATCTACAAGATGAAAACTTGATTTTTATCTTTCATTAGAAAATTATCATCAAATGAATTTGGACGTTTCTTATTTCAAAGAAATTCGACTTAAATTGGATCATATATGTACAATTAAATTTCAAAACGTTATAATATAAACTACCGCATCGTTTCGAACTCATATAAATTCATATGTTTGAACTCCTCTTTTTAAATAAATAAATCCAATATAAAAAATCCATGAAATCAATATTTAAAAAAGAATTAAATATCCGTATTTAACGTTCAAAAAAATCCGGGACGTTACATTTTTTCCCCCTTATAAGAATTTCATCCCCAAAATTTCAAAGGCAGAAAGAATGCTACAACCCATTATCTTACAAATAAAACTTCAGTTTCATTTCCAAACTAACCCAATTGTTTTTAAAACCAATTTATTTTAAATAACAAAATTTTCCATAAATCTTCATAAATTTTCTAACGCCTTAAATTTTCAGAAAAATTTGGCAGTGTCTCCCTTGTATGGAGGGACTTCTACAACATTGCAGGAACAAAAATAAATTTATCGACCCATACGGTCTGAAAATCTAATTCAAAACCCAAATAAAAAACCAAAAATTTATATTTTGCATAGGCGTACCTTTTTGCGAGCGTTATTATACGATAAGCAATAAACTATACTCAAGCTGGTTCAATTATAATTCATCTCTAACCAAACTGGATCTAATCAGCTCTAGAGCTCAACCAATATAGGATAAATATGGGCCTGCACATGTTCTTAGCTCAAACAAATTTCATTAATCTCATAATCGTGCCAATAGTACAAACATCCAAGTTATTCATTTCAATGTATGAATTACATAATCAATTCTTAACAATCATTTCTTGTATTCCATTCTAATTCTTTATATTTGAAGTTATTAATTTATTGGTTTCTAAACCAAACGTATTTTATTTGGGTTCATTAACTGGAATCCATTTTTATTCTCCACCCATCAATCAAATTTTGTTTCAATTTTCAGCTCATGAAACTAAATTTAACTTAACATAAGTTAATATCGTATTCGAAATATCATTAGGTTAAACCATTTCAATTCTATAATCCACTCTAAATTCTAATTTAAATCGATATTAGTTTATTAATATTATAATAATTTGAAGAAATAATTACTTTTACAAAATACACTGGGCAAAATAGTTTAAAAATAATTTTATATCAAATTACAAATACACGCCCTCATATATATTGTTTACACCAAAAATTGGTATAACAACCAAAGAGGTATTTCTGAACACGTTACCAAATCAGAGGCGAGATGCTTAAGAAGCACGTCACCTTTACAAAGGCGGGATGTTAGAAAACCTTTTAGAATTATGTAGGGCTAAATCCAAATCTTAAAACAAGAAAATGCAGAAAAAAGACAAGAGTTTATAGTGGTTCGACTTTTGATTGAGTCTACGTCCACTTTGAAGATCGGATTCCATTATTCATCTTTTGATTTACAATGTTTTGCTCCATATACATCCACAAAGCTCCTCTCACATGCATTTGCTTCTAAACTTGATTGCAAAAGATAAAAAGCTTCAAGTGTTTATGCCAATCCTTCCATGGAAGCCATGATTGAAAGCTTGAAAGACCTTTAAGTGATTCGCCAAGAGATGCAAAATGCTTGAAGAAGTCCAGGAAGCAATCCGACAGCACCTCCTCGTAGTTGCCCCAAAAGTCCCCCCGAAATGATGGAGGTAAGGTGTTATTTATAGGTGATGGAGTGGCTGAAATCTTCAATTCAAGTGGCTGGTCGGTATTTTCAGATATTTACAGGAATGCCACTGCCAGTTGTCAACAGCTGGCGCATCGCTTCATCCATCTCGACCGACCAGGGAACTTCATTGGAGGGAAAGGCGAGCAGAAAGCAGAAAGACGACCAGGAAGCTTACATGCAGAGCGGACCGATCAGGTGGCCCGGAAGCGGAGCGGGCCGGTCAGGAAACTTTGGAGTTAGCTAGTGCGATCAGGAGCTAAGGAACGACCAGTGGCACCAGACATTCGGAACGACCATTTTCAGAGCGTCCAAATACCTTTGTCTTTTTGGGAGATCAGATCCCTTCAGTACTTTGGAGCGACCGGAGCCGCTTACATTTCAGAGCGACCAGAATTGTTCGTACTTTGGAGCGTCCAGAACTGTTTGCACTTTGGAGCGACCAGAACTGTTTGTACTTTGGAACGATCAGGAGCTTCGGTGTATTGTGAGCGACTAGTTATCTTGAATATTTGGAGCGACCAGTCTTATGAGCGTGGCCAGGAATTTTCTTGCTTTTAGAGTGATCGTAAGCCTTCCCTTTTTTGGAACGACCAAGAACTTTTTACACTTCAGAACGGCCGAAAATCAATTTTCTACGACCGATCCTTCTTAATACTTGTCTGACCGACCCCTGCTTTTAACATGTTCAAAACTGACCCTTATACGCTTGAACCGATCAAGTGGATAACATTTTGCCCCTCGGAGTTCCATGATTTTTACGAAAATTATGGACTTCGAAATTTTCGTGGATCGGTCTGAGATGGTTAATGATTAAGGGTCGGTTTTGGACGAAAATTATGGACTTCAAAATTTTCGTGGATCGGTCTGATATGCTTCCTCGACGATCCTGCTTGAATTTTCTGGAACGTAAGAAAATGCTAAAATTCTGGAAGACAACGAGACAACTCTCGAAATACGAAGAGACTAAATTAAACTTTATATAATTAACTTAACTTATCATTCCTTCCTTCACATTCGGTCAGGATCTTCATTAATGGCGACACTCTTCTTCTAAAACCAATTGCCCAATTTTTTGTTTACTTCTTCGCAGATTCAAGCTGCTGTTTCACTATTTCAAGCCTTTGCTTCTTCAACCCGAGCCATTCTTCCAAATCTCAGGTATCTTTTGAGTCAATTCATCTTTGACCACGGTAATCTTCGCAAGTATTTATTGTTGATATCATTCATCATTTAAGTGTGGTTTTTTGAGTCATCTTAGATGATTTTTCGCTTGGAGGAATTTCGGATGGCCGATTCGACCTTGGATCGAGTTTGACCGATCCGTTACTGAATCGGTCGTGATTGATCCCCCTTGGATCGGTCATGGCCGACCCAGAACCGGACTGGTTAATCTTCAACTGATTTAAGGCTGAATCGGTCACTTTTGATCTCCCTCAACTTAGAACTGATTATTCATTCCCCTATTTGAAAAACTTTATTCCGCAGGATGTCAGGAAGTTCTGATCAAGAGAGTTCAAGGAAGCGTCAGCGCTTGGGAAAACAGCCCGCGGCTGAGCCCCACGCTCCTCCGGTCGATCCATCTTCTGCTGATCTCCAGGCCATCATCAGCAGGCCTCACTTTTTTCTTGTTCCTCATACTTCTGAACTAGCCAACCGGTTTGAAGGTTGGTGCCTCGATGGTTTGTATTTTGATCAATTCAGCCTGGATATATATCCTTCAGATGCTCGGTCGGTCTCGGAAGATTTGGACGTTCTCAGGACTCATTTTGCGACACAGCTTGACGAGACGAAGGCTTGGATGGAGAAGCATTTGGAAAACATTGAGCGATACCACTCACGCAAGTTTGGTGCGTGGAAGAGTTTTGCTTGCGACCTTCAGCTGTTGAATCGGGAGAACCTGGAGTGGATCGCCTTACTGGAGCTGGACAAGGCTGTGCTTATTCAGGTATTGAAGTCCCAAGACGACCTTATTGCTGAACTGTCGAGCTCCGCGGGTAGGGCAAGTTCAAGAGGCTCTCCTTCCAGTTCTCCCGAGTGATGGTACCGTTCCCCTATCCTTTTGGCTTTTTGCTTAGTATGTTCCTGGTTTAAGACCGGTTGTATATGCGGGTGCCGGTCCCCGCTTTAACTTTTTAAGTTGCTGATGTTAGAACTCCACGGTTATTGTACTTATGCTTGTTAACCCTTCTTGGATGGAAGGAATATGTTTATAGTATTTACTGCCGCTCAGTTGACTAACTCGCCTAATTTGCCCGCTTTTATATGCTTTTCTTTACCTGCTTTTAATTTAAAACAAATTCCTGCACAGTTCTGGGCTTATACCTCACTATCGGTCGTCTATGCTGATAGCGGATTAATCAAGCATAAAGAATGACTTATGGTTAATTGAATAGAATATCTGCGCATTCTGGTTTGTATACCACATCTGCATGTCACATTTTTCCCCACCTTGATTGTTTATGGATCTTTCAACTATGTATGGTTGCAGCGATCCTTTGATATATAAAGAATTAAGCAGTCACTTTTGTGGTGTGATATGTTCTCATACCAATGGATTGTCTCAACCTTGATATATCGGAAATGGTCTTGAGAATTGGATGCTTTGAGTTGTTCTTGGAATTTGAAAAGCGCCTGCCATTGCATTGTGACATTGGGAGCTTTCTATTCTTCATATGAACAGCTGAATGCTATTGAATATGCTTCTTGCCAACGACTCAGTGATAACGTAGTCAAGTTTTATCTGACTTTGAGTTATTCGACTGAGCATCCCTGGGGAGGTTTTGGGTTTAGAGACTCGGTTATATCACGATCAGATTTTGTCTAACTTTGGGTTATTTGACCGAGCACCCCTGGAGAGAACCCAGTTTATTATTCGGTTGAGAACCCTCGGAGAGGATTTGGGTTAAAAGATCCGGTTTGCTGACCGAGTACCCCTGGAAAGTATTTCAGTTTGGCAATAACACGGTCAAGTTTTATCTGACTTCGAGTTATTTGACTGAGAACCCTCGGAGAGGATTTGGGTTAAAAGACCCGGTTTGCTGACCGAGCACCCCTGGAAAGTATCTCAGTTTGGCAATAACACGGTCAAGTTTTATCTGACTTCGAGTTATTTGACTGAGAACCCTCAGAGAGGATTTGGGTTAAGAGACTCGGTTTGCTGACCGAGTACCCCCGGAGAGAACCCAATTTATTATTCGACTGAGAACACTCGGAGAGGATTTGGGTTAAGAGACTCAGTTATAATGCGATCAGATTTTGTCTGACTTTGGGTTATTTGACCGAGTACCCCCGGAGAGAACCCAGTTTATTATTCGACTGAGAACCCTCGGAGAGGATTTGGGTTAAGAGACTCGGTTATAAAGCGATCAGATTTTTTCTGACTTTGGGTTATTTGACCGAGTACCCCCGGAGAGAACCCAGTTTATTATTCGACTGAGAACCCTCGGAGAGGATTTGGGTTAAGAGACTCGGTTATAACGCGATCAGATTTTGTCTGACTTTGGGTTATTTGACCGAGCACCCTCGGAGAGAACCTAGTTTATTATTCGACTGAGAACCCTCGGAGAGGAATTGGGTTAAGTTCACGCCTGCTTTTGGACCATATCCCTTTAGCTCTTCATGGTCTGTCGGACCATGTTGAGGAGACGATCCTTCTTGTCTAGGCTATCTGCGGGGCGGACGCCTTTGTCTGGACCGGAGGCTTGCTTTTGCAAACCGTCGCGGTTGCGACTCAGGGGCCCTGGCCTTTCTCGATTGGATAGTGCCCCTTCGGCAGAAACGACGATTGAACAAGAAGTAGTCTCCTCATTATGGTTCTGAACAGTTTGCTTTGAATTCATGACTTTGCATCTTTGGAGATATGATCAGTGGTATGCGAAGGCACAATTTTTAGACGGGACCAGAAGAGCTGCTTTATTTATAGTCTGATATTTACATTGTTTGTTGTAGAATTTACAGGAGTACAAATCTCAAATCTATCTGAAATAACAGCGGAGGTGATCACTATTCCATGCCCTTGGAAGCTCTGCTCCATCTGTTGTCTTGAGTTTAAAAGTTCCGTCGAGGAGTTTTTGGCTGACGATAAACAGTCCCTCCCAGTTGGGGCCAAAAACTCCTGTTGCGGTCATGATTTTCTTTAGGACTAAGTCTCCCTCCTCGAATGTTCGGTGCCTGACCTTTTGGTTGAAATGCCGGGCAATTCTCCTTTGGTGGGCGACTACTCTGAGTTCTGCCTCAGTCCTTTTTTCTTCAAGCAAATCCAAGGCTTCATATTGCAGCTTTTCATTCTCCTTCGGGCCGTAATAGATTCTGCGGTGAGTTGGAACCTCCAACTCCACAGGAATCATTGGTTCCGAACCAAATGCCAAGGAGAACGGCGTATGCCCTGTTGCAGTTTTATGCGTTGTGCGGTAAGCCCATAGTGCAAGTGGCAGCTCCTCTATCCAATTACCCTTAGCTTTCTCGAGGCGCTTTTTGATGGTAGATTTCAGGATTTTGTTGACTGCCTCAACTTGCCCGTTTGCCTGCGGATGGGCGACTGCTGCAAAGCTTTTCTGAATTTGATATTTGATGCAGAAATTCCTGAATTCATCACTTTCGAATTGCGTGCCATTGTCGGTGATGATTTTCTATGGAATCCCAACTGCATATGATGTTTTTCAAGACAAAATTGATCACCTTCCTTGACGTGATAGTTGCTAATGGTTCGGCTTCAGCCCATTTGGTAAAGTAATCCACAGCAACTATTGCATATTTGAAGCTTGACTTTGCGGTAGGTAAAGCTTCAATCAGGTCTATGCCCCAGATAGCGAAGGTCCAAGGACTCATCATTTGTGTCAATTCAGTTGACGGGGCTCTTGGAATCTTTGCAAATTTCTGACACCGATCGCACTTCTTAGTGAAGACCATAGAATCCAGGTTTATATCGGGCCAGAAGTAGCCGCATCGAAGGACTTTTTTAGCAAGAGTTTGTCCACCAATATGACCTCCACAATCCCCCTCGTGCAGCTCTGCCAAGATTGCCTTGGATTCTTCCATTGATACGCACCGTAAACAGAGGCATCGAATATCCCCTTCTGTATAGGCGTCCATCTTGAACGAGGTATAGGCGAGACTTCCGGAGCAACTTCTTGCGATCTTTTGGTTTCTCAGGAAGTGTCCCGTGAAGTATATAATTTTTTATGGAGGTCATCCATGAGTCGGGCTCATCGGTTGCCTCCATAACCCAATCTACATCAGATTCTTCAATACTTGGACTAGATAGCACTTCCACAGGGACAAGATCGAAGATTTGAGGATCTCCGGTGCTGGCTAACTTTGACAAGGAATCGGCTTTCCAATTCTCTTCTCGAGGAATATGAGAGATAGAATAATATTCCAAGCCGTTGAGAAACTCTTTGGCTTTGAGAAGATAAGTTGGAAGCTTACCTTTCTTAGCTTGGAATTCACCTTTAATCTGAGAAACCATTAGCTGGGAATCGCTGAATATTAATACACTTTTCAAACTCAATTGTTTTGCGACCCGTAGTCCTCCAAGCAAAGCTTCATATTCGGCCTCGTTGTTGGTGATGGGGAATTCAAACTGCAAAGCACAACATACTTGTCTTCCTTCCGGATATCCCTGCCCCAGCACAATATTCGTTCCTAGCACCATCAACAAAAGGCTTCCATCTAACGACCAATTCGTTGGTCTCCTCCATTTCCTCTCCTCTGCTAGTGAATTCAGCAATAAAGTCAGCCAGAGCTTGCCCCTTTATCGCTTTTCTGGGGTGATAAGTGATGTCATATTGACTGAGTTCAATATTCCACTTTAGCAGTCTCCCCGAAGTTTCTGGACGGAATAGCACTTGTTTCAAGGGCTGATCTGTAAGGACTTTAATAGAGTGAGATTGGAAATAAGGCCTCAGCTTTTGTGATGCGATGAGCAAAGCGTATGCAAGCTTTTCTATCCTTGGATAATTCATCTCTGCTCCAGTAAACCTTTTGCTGACGTAGTATAACGACCATTGAACTTAATCTTCCTCCTTGATGAGTGCCGCACTCAAAGCATGGGATGACACTGTAAGGTATATGAACAAGCTTTCTCCATCCTTTGGTTTGGATAACATTGGAGGTGATTCCATATGCTTAATGAGATCTTCAAATGCTTGCTGGCATTCGGAAGTCCATCGGAAGCTCTTCTTTTCCTTTTTCAACGCATCAAAGAGGGGAATGCACCTGTCCGTTGCCTTTGAGATGAAGCGGCTCAATGCTGCTACCTTGCCATTTAAGCTTTGGATTTCCTTCTTGGTCCGCGGAGCCTGCATCTCCCGTAGGGCAATCACTTGTGCTGGGTTTGCTTCAATGCCCCGAGCATTTACCATGAAACCAAGAAATTTTCCTGATGCTACGCCGAATGAGCATTTGAGTGGATCAAGCTTCATGCCATACCTCCTTAGGATTTGGAACATTTCGTCAAGGTCCTGCATATGGCTCTTTGCTACTTTGGATTTTACCAGCATGTCATCAACATAGACCTCCATAGTCTTTCCAATTTGTGCCTTGAACATTGAATTTACCAAGCGTTGATAGGTGGCACCTGCATTTTTTAAACCGAACGACATTACTTTATAACAATACAACCCACGATCAGTTATGAAACTAGTACTGTCCTGGTCTGGTTCGTGCATCATGATCTGATTGTAGCCAGAATATGCATCCATGAAGGACAATAGTTCATGCCCCGCTGTTGCATCAACAAGCTGATCAATTCGAGGTAGGGGGAAACTGTCCTTTGGGCAAGCTTTGTTCAAATCAGAGTAGTCAACACACACTCGCCATTTGCCGTTTGATTTCTTTATGAGGACTGGATTGGAAACCCAACTGGGATAGGTGGATTCGCGAATGAAATTATTCTTCAGTAGCCTATCCGCTTCGTCTTTCAAAGCCTCAGATCTTTCACGGCCTTGCATTCGTCTTTTTTGTTTCACGGGATGTATGCTAGGATCAATATTCAGCTTATGCACCATCACATCTGGAGATATCCCGCACATTTCCGAGTGACTCCAAGCAAAGACGTCCAAATTTGCCTTCAGAAAAATAATTAATTCCTTTTGCAGCATAGGATCCAACTGAGAGCCAATCTTTACTACTTTATTTGGATCACCATCATGAACTTGTATAGAAATAGTGGCCTCAGCTGGTGCTGCTCTCTCGTCCCCCGTACTGGTTTTTCGTGGATCCATATCTTCTTGTACGTCATTGTATTCTCCAGCACTTGGGGGGGGGGGTTATTAGTTGCTATAAAGGCGCTTCATGGATGCGGAGAGGAGCCTCCACATCGTTCTTTGCTTCGTATTTTCGAGCTTCAATCAACTCCGCCATATAGCATTTTCTCGATTCCTAAGGATCACCCTTGATAACCCCTACTCCGTTTGCTGTCGGGAATTTCATCATTAAACACCAAGGAGCAAGGGCTATCTTGAAGGCGGCAAGTGTTGGTCTTCCCAAGAATGCGTTATACCCTAAAAATGAATCAATTATGATGAAAGGTTGCATCAGAGAAGCTTGCTTTTTCCCTTCGCCCAGTTCTACAAGGAGATCAATTACGCCAATTGGTTGAGTTGGTACACCGGTGAACCCGTGTATCTTAATCTTGCTAGCTCGTACATTATCCATAGAGAGGCCCATTTTAGAGAAGGTACTGTAAAACAGGACGTTCACGGATGCTCCGTTATCAATCAACACTTTCTTCACTATTGTTGGACCCAAGCCAATAGTAATCACCATAGGGTCAACGGTTGGAGCCAACATACCTTCTGAATCCCGATCTCGGAATACAACATCTTCACAGGACGTTTTGGACATTTTACGACGAAGAGAATTATTGCAAAGTTCAAAGCCATCCACTTCCGAAGTGTTGCCTAGTTCATTGGTATACCTGATCATATCCTCCCAAGAGTCTCCTGCAGGTTGGGTCCGCCGCTAATCGTATTGATTATAGGTCGGGAACCACTTGTGGGTGTTCTTCTATCTTGGGTCGGATGAGTTTGTTGCCCCTGAGTAGGCTCGGTATCCGTTGAACGCTTTACGTACTCCTGGAGACGATTCTTCCTTATCAATTCCTCAACTAGGTTCTTTAGGTGCCGACATTCATTAGTGTCGTGTCCCGGTCGATTGTGAAACCGACAAAATCTTCCGGAGTTTGCAGCCTCTTCAGACACTTTTACGGGCCTCGGGTCCGGGTAATTCTCCGATTCCTTGGTTGCGATGAATATGTGCTCAATCGTTTCATTCAATGGAGTAAAATCCGTTGGCTTGTAGAAATGTCGTTTCTTGGGATCTTTATCATTTCTAGCATCATCATCGTTTCTCCTTTTCTACCCCTCTCCAAAATTTCCTTGATTATTCTTGGTAAGAATTTACTTCCTTTCCGGGACCACCTTAACTTTGATATTGCCAGCAGAATAGATAGGATCATCTTCAAGACACATGTACTCCTCGGCTTTATCATAAAATTTCTCTAGTGTTTCAGGTTTCTTTCTCTTCAACCACCTCCCAAACTCAGATAGTTTATCTATGCCCCCTTTTAAGGCCATTAGAATCAGCCTTGGTTCGTGGGTGCCCACTTCGGCGGCGGCAGCATCAAAACGATTCAGGAAAGACCTTATCGTTTCTCCAGGAGCTTGCTCTAGCTCATTAAGAGACATGATATCCCTGACCTTTGTTGTCTGGAGGCGGAATTGGTCGCGAAAGCATTTTGCTAGTGTGGCAAAATCATCAATCGATTGGGGAGGCAACTTGGTAAACCATAATGGTGCGACTCCCTCCAAGTACACCGGGAAATACAAACACTTAAGTTCGTCTGTTGCTTGGGCCCCATCTATGTGCTGGTCATATCGAAACTAGAACACTTTAGGGTCGCCTGACCCATTGTAGGCTTGGATGGTAGGAGGTTTGAACTTGTGCGGAAAAGTTGTCTTCTTAATTCTTTCAGTGAGAGGGGTTTTGGATGGTGCGAATTCCCATTCAGCTCCGTTGTCATTTCGGCCTTTATCCTCCTTCATGATTTGTCGGACCATGTTCAGGAGACGATCCTTCTTTGTGAGGCTATCTGCGGGGCGGACGCCTTTGTCTTGACCGGTAGCTTGCTTGAGCAAACCATCGCGGTTGCGACTTAGGGGCCCTGGCCTTTCTTGATTGGAAAGTGCCCCTTTGGCAGATTCAGCGACACGACGAGAAGTAGTTTCCATGTTATGGTTCTGAGTAGCTTGCTTTGAACTGTCGTGTTTACCCTTGTCGGGGTTAGAAATCTCTTGGAAAGATTTTTCTCGATTTGGGCTAGAGGAAGAGGAAAGGGCATCTTCCGCATGGACGGGCTTTGAAGCTACCTTTGCCGTAGCGGTTTGAAGAGAAACGAGAGAATCTAGCCTTGACATGATGGCTTTGCTAGCTATCTCCTGTTGTTGCGTGAGCCCCCCAACGGCTTGATCAAGTTCAGCTCTCGTAACATTCACACCACCATTTGAGGTCTCCCCTACTTCAAATCGGTTAACCACGGGTGTTTCGTCCCGATTTCCTTCGTTGGATGTTCTAATCCTTGCTTCTTTGCTCGCTTTTGGCGGCATTATTTCAGAAAGCAACTTAAACTTTGAGGAGAATTCGTCAGAAGGTCCAAATCGCAAACTGGAGTAAGCTATTTTGAAGCTTCACTTGAAGATTGTGAAATCTTCGAAGCACTCTTGATGTCAGAGATTGGATCCGGCCCCACGGTGGGCGCCAAATTGTTTACACCAAAAATTGGTATAACAACCAAAGAGGTATTTCTGAACACGTTACCAAATAAGAGGCGAGATGCTTAAGAAGCACGTCACCTTTACAAAGGCGGGGTGTTAGAAAACCTTTTAGAATTATATAGGGCTAAATCCAAATCTTAAAACAAGAAAATGCAGAAAAAAGACAAGAGTTTATAGTGGTTCGACTCTTAATTGAGTCTACGTCCACTTTGAAGATCGGATTCCATTATTCATCTTTTGATTTACAATGTTTTGCTCCATATACATCCACAAAGCTCCTCTCACATGCATTTGCTTCTAAACTTGATTGCAAAAGATAAAAAGCTTGAAGTGTTTATGCCAATCCTTCCATGGAAGCCATGATTGAAAGCTTGAAAGACCTTTAAGTGATTCGCCAAGAGATGCAAAATGCTTGAAGAAGTCCAGGAAGCAATCCGACAGCACCTCCTCGTAGTTGCCCCAAAATTCCCCCCGAAATGATGGAGGTAAGGTGCTACTTATAGGTGATGGAGTGGCTGAAATCTTCAATTCAGGTGGTTGGTCGGTATTTTCAGATATTTACAGGAATGCCACTGCCAGTTGTCAACAGCTGGCGCATCGCTTCATCCATCTCGACCGACCAAGGAACTTCATTGGAGGGAAAGGCGAGTAGAAAGCAGAAAGACGACCAGGAAGCTAACATGCAGAGCAGACCGATCAGGTGGCCCGGAAGCGGAGCGGGCCGGTCAGGAAACTTTGGAGTTAGCTGGTGTGATCAGGAGCTAAGGAACGACCAGCGGCACCAGACATTCGGAACGACCATCTTCAGAGCGTCCAAATACCTTTGTCTTTTAGGGAGATCAGATCCCTTCAGTACTTTGGAGCGACCGGAGCCGCTTACATTTCAGAGCGACCAGAATTGTTCGTACTTTGGAGTGACCAGAATTGTTCGTACTTTCGAGCGACCAGAACTGTTCGCACTTTGGAGCGACCAGAACTGTTTGTACTTTGGAATGATCAGGAGCTTCGGTGTATTGTGAGCGACTAGTTATCTTGAATATTTGGAGCGACCAGTCTTATGAGAGCGACCAGGAATTTTCTTGCTTTTAGAGCGATCGTAAGCCTTCCCTTTTTTGGAACGACCAAGAACTTTTTACACTTCAGAATGACCGGAAATCAATTTTCTACGACCGATCCTTCTTAATACTTGTCTGACCGACCCCTGCTTTTAAAATGTTCAAAATTGACCCGTATACGCTTGAACCGATCAAGTGGAGAACATATATACACTCAAACTCAATATAGGGTATTGCTAATTCCATCTCTATTGAGTTACGCCACTATAACAACTAAGGATTTTCGACCTCGAAAATCGACACAAACAATATGTCGAGTGTTCATACATCGAGAATACGGGATCGTTAATAGAAAGAATTTAGAGGGTGAGATAAGATTGAAAGAAAGTTAGAATAGAAGAAGAAAAATAAACACAACAGAAACAGAGTCGCACATCGCAGCGGAACAAAATATAATATAGAAATAAATCTTTATTAAGAGCTTGAAAAATACTTACAATTATCAGAGTACATCAACACATTTGGATAGTTATAATATCCTGTTCTCATCTACAACACGCAACAGAATAACAATCATATATCATACGTCTGGAATCCTCCAGCTCGTCTCTTCACAGCGTCTAATAACCTGAACCTGTACAGCCCGGCCTAACCCGAGCATTACAAACGCGCAGATCAGTCTGGTGAACCAGAGTGAGAAAAACACACTAAGTTTATAAGTAACATCCAACTTGATTTTAAAGTTAATATCTTTTCGAAAGAAAGGATAATCGTAAGTCCAAATCCACACATAAATACGGATGGTTTTTACCTTAAGATAACCCGAATCGTTTTTGAAATCAATAATATTCTGATATTACAATGGTGATGTAGTACAAATATATAACAATCTAGCAGAACGCTTACATCTCACGCTCTACATACATAGTATACAATCAAAACTGTAGGCTCTTATTGGAGAATGGATTTTCCAGGCAAGGTATGGGACCACCTACCGACAATGTACCTATAGAGATGAATACATTGGGGATTCACATCTTGCAACCCCGACTAAACAGGACCGGCCCCTCATTTCGCTTGAGAGTACCGAATATATCATTACCACGGTTGGGGGCCATCCAACCGAACCAATTGCACACAAAAATAAAAAGGGACAACCGAAGGCATTTAATTTCTCCAGATCAGGTAATGATATATCCTTTTGATGGGTGCGACCCGCATAGTCATGCTACCTACCCAATTTTCTACCATTCCCGATTGATGAGGCTTGAGGTCAAGATTAATTAATTAATTAATTTATCATTATTTTATTATTATTCAATTCTTCTGAACATTGGGCCACTATTCACTTTGAATGTCACATCTTCAGATCCGCCAGATATCACTAAATATTTATCTCCACAAAAATACTCTGAGTGTTAAGCTAAAACAAGGTGTCCAGTCTACTCCGCCTCCAACAGAAATATGTTTGTGGAAATTCAATATCCGTGATCCCTTTGGAAATACTTTGTCAGACACTCGTCCATGCAAGTCAACCAGGAATAGGATGAACCGAAGGCACCCTCCTACTACCTCCTATATAGGTATCACCCCAAGGATCAGTAGCTAGTAGTCCTTGCAATCCGTAGATTCCAACCACTACTGAATCACAGTTTACGCCCGGGAGCTAACCAGAGATTATTAGTAATCCTTCCGCTTACGAAAAGACACGGTCTTCAATGCTCCATCTTCAATCTTCATCTTCACGTATTTGCTGGTTGGAATGGTTTTCGAATATAGATTCGATCCCGGTTTTTTCCGTACCAACAAGCGTATTGGCCAGATTAGATAGTCTATGATTAAATTATCAAATAAATAATTGTGTGAATAAAATGAGTTTATTAGTTCAGTACTCAGCATCACTTGGCCTTTTTAATTAAAACTAATTCACTTCTTAACCTTTCGATATTTTAAAAGATTGTACTTACCTCTTAGTTTAATACACTAATGTTCTTTAAACCATTTTATTATAATTCTTAGAAAAATATCTTATAACCATTTTTAGTTTCCTTTTTGTTCTCTTTTCAAAATATTTACTCTTCATTCTTCATTATCTGTATTTGGGAAATCGATTCAACTCATTACTCGTAAAAAAACGTTACGAATTCTCTCTTGTTTCATTACATGAAAACAATACCAAATGCTTATTTCTGTAGAATAAACCAATTTAAAAACCCAATTCACCTTTTCCCTTTTTACTGGAAAATATCATTATATTTTCATGTGATCCCCTCTTATTTTTCCTTTTCTATAGAAATCTTATTCACATATATACTCGAGTTCTTTTGTTCCCTTTTACTTTGGAAATCATATTATATATTCTTAAATCTTTTATTTCCATTACTTCAACACTCATTAGTTCTTGACCGTAAATTGGTAAGAGAATAAGTCCTCCAAGTATTAACCCCGAAGACCAAAATCAACATCAGACCAACACTCAGAAAATCACTCAACTCAACCAATCTCCAGTTAGGTTATATTAACTCGTTATCAACCCATTCTATTCCATTTCTAAGTCATTCGACCATTTCCACTTTGAAAATCTCATTTAAATTTCATTTCTTTCACTTAATTCATTATTAATTATCGCCAACACAAAATCAACACTTCGACTTCACATTTCCTTTATAAACCTTGTTCATGAATCTAAGGTTTTAATATAAAAACCCATTTTAACCTTACTTCTTTCACTTAATTCAAATGTTATGTGCATATTTATTTTAAGCTATCGTGTTCGCATAAAATCCCTTTTAACTTAATTCATAAACTCGGGTTTTAATATAAAGCCCGTTCATAACATCCTTTAACAATTTGACTATATTTCATTTCAAACTTGATTATTTCCATGAATACATTCTCTTGAAAAGTGATCTCTTAAATTATTATTAATTAGAATAATAATTTATTTATCATTAACTACTATAGAAACAGTTAAGTTCTTTATTAACTAAATTAAATAGTAAATTCGTTTTAAAATTTTTAATTAACGTAAAACAAATATCCATTTAACCATTTCACTCGATTAGTGACGAAAACCCAATTTAATAATCAATCCCAGTTGAAACGAACAACTGGTCAACTCCAAACACGATCATTTCTTTAATCAATTCCAACTAATTCCTCTTTTAATTTAATTAATAATAATATAATTAATTTAAATAGCTTCATTTAATAGTTATTTACATAAGAATTTACGCTATAAAACCCTTCGATAATTATTTATAAAATTAAATAATTAATCAATAAATATATTTCTTTTCTTTTATTACTTTCCATTCAAAATAATAGATTAAAACATATCTTCAGTTATAAAATAATTTTATAACTTCCTTTCAATGATTTGCCTGATGGTAAATCAATATTTATAAAATAATTGATTTTATAGGGCATATGTTGCCAATTACTCAACCAATATTACCCACTGATTCATATCATAACAACCGTTGAATCACGGTTCAATAATCAATAACTAAGTCGATCATCTAATCGGATTAGTCAAACAGTTCATATAATTGTAATATGAAAATAAATAATAAATTTTGAGGAATCTGGTTAGATCCCTCCAACCTGTTATCCCTGCATGTTAAGTCGCATAAAACAATTCATTTCATATGATAATATATCATTTACAATAACAAACATCAATAACCAATTCAACTGATAATAGTCAATAAACAACAATACAATCATTCAATTCAATACGTTTATATTATTGTAAACGTAATCAACAAGGTAAGTTACCTTGTTTGGAAATAATCGTTAAAAATAATGATTAGATTTTATTTAAATTAAACGAGCGTTTAATTTAAATCACTGATATAAAAATATTCAGTATATAGGCAAACAATCATCAAATCATTTAACAGCTAACAAACATAGCACACATATAATAAACCCGACTTATATAAAATATAAGTGGGATAACTGTGTGAGTTGAACTCACCTTGATTTTCCAAAGGTCGTCAAAACAGTCCAATTACAACTCTGCCTAATCCCGCTTCAAAATGTTATGTCCGTTGGTACAGTTCCAACGCTCATTGTTTGATCCGGTTGTGTGCACGTATGAGAATGTTATACTTATTGTACGCATATGTTTTTAACTAAATAAATTAATACCTAAATAAATTATAAATTTAATCATTGTTTACGTTTAATATCTTAATTTATCTTGATTAGGCACGGTTTTAAAAATGTGTTCGGTATATTCAAAACTTACCATTTACCATCAATTTTGATTAATACGCATACAGACGACCGTTAATATGTATAATATATACATTATTAATTTTAACTTTACATACGCGAGTTTTAAATAGGATTGGACATAGGTAAGCATTATTAGGTACATTTCATCTTTAGTCACGTTACACATATATGTTAGGCAAATTATAGAAAGGTAAGTTTTATTCTCATACACGTTTTCAATCAGTTAATCCACCCTATAAAATAGAATCTTTGAATTTTATTAACATTTAAAATTTAATCAGTTTATCCACTTAAAAATATAAATATCATTCTTTCTTTCTTCTTTGTTTGTATAGTTCTTTCTTTCTTCTCTGTCTTGTTCTGCATGTCATTATCTCTGCAACCTGTTTGATTAAAGAAGAACTATTACTCCATTTATTTAGCTTAAATTTCATTTATTTTGTCATCAACAACCCACGTTGAAATACATATGAAAGTCTCTCTCGTAACATCTAGTTGAAGATGAGTTTTTTCTTTAACTTTCTTCTTCGATGATTAATATAATATAATATTGCTATCACAAATTAATATCCATCCAAGCTCTTAAATATGTATTATCATAAGCTCTATTATTCCGTTCCTTCCATGCGCGATAAATAATTTCTGCAATCAGATGTAAGCTAGATCTATCTCTCTCTCTAGACTTATTACAAAATTTTCTTTTGCTCGTAAATTCATGGAGCATTTTGGTGTGATATCAAGTATTCTTTAGCATTCATTAGCAAATAACTTGCATAATTACAATGGAAAATTAAATGCTAGCTTTTCTTTGTTTCTTATTTACACAAAAGAAGGTTGTATCCTTCTACAATGATTTTTTTTTCTTTTATGACTTCATAAAATTTAGTTGATACATAAAAGAAGTTGCATTTGAATTCTTTCTCTTCTTCTATGTGATCTTCTATGAAATTCTTTTTTGTTGTTTGTACCATTTCCCTTCTTCCAACACAAAGTTAAGTGCTCGTTTTAGTTGAAACAGAGGAGATATCTAAGATACTTCTGAGTATGAATGCTTTGTTTTCAAGTTGATTAACCGGTTGTTAGTGCAACAACAAGTACGTACTGTGGCTTACAAATATGGTTGCAAGACCGATTATTAAGCTTCTACAAATATTATATCCATCGCGAGTTCGTAGTTTTGAAGTTTTGTGGATTAATATGAAATCTTTTAGTTAATCCACTTGTGGATTAACTTACAAAATAGTTATGGGTTAACTTATTAAAGTTAAATGGTGGATTAACTAATGGAATGTGTGGATGAAAATAAAAATTACCCTATAGAAATCACTCCCAGGCAACGTTATCAACGTTACACATATATGCATTGTATAACTTGCTATCCATTCATCACTGTTAGTTATATTATAAATTAGTCTAGGCACATATATAAATATACTGTAATTAGATTAGGCTTAATCTAATCAAGGTTGGGCATTTTATAACTACCATGCGCGCACTGTTCACCTTCATTCCCACCTGTTGTTACAAGCCGCGAGCATCATCCTACCCAATGCAATCCTTCCTCCCATCACCACCATACTCTCCAACGGTCACCACCATAACTTCTCATCACCGACCCCGCACACCTTGCCTGACACCGCCCGGACGATCCTCACCGGCCACCCTTCCCTCATCTCGGAAACTCATACCAATCCATACTGTTTAACCACAGTTCCCCACTGCACACCATCTCCACCACCACGTTCAGGAGCCACCGCCAACCTCCTCCGATCGATGACCGTCAGTCCATCGTGCCAACACCTCCATTCATCTGAGCTCCGCACTGGTCACATGATACTCGCCCACACTTCCTTCTTTCTACATGCAAACAAAAACTGTCCCCATTAAAAGAATGAGCATACATGCTTTCCACCACCAAGCTACTGTAACTCCTCGTTGACCACCCTTCCTGACTCCGACCTCCAGTCATACGCCATGCAAACTCGGCTGCTTCTCCACCCCCAATGCAAGTGATTAAATCCACGTCAGCAACCAGTCTTCACGTTTCAGATCCATCCTATTCCAGCTCGACCCCAACTTCCGCTTGCTGACAGTTTGAACGCGCCCAGCTCCTCTATACGCTGGTAAAAACCCCTCTGCCTGACACCAGCACGAGCACCACCGAAAGCGTTCTATGCTCCCGCCATGCTTCTTCTTCAACCAATCTCTAAAGTGTCTGTAGCTCGTCGACATCGGCCCGCGCCTCCTCATTGTTAAGCTCCGACCTCCCCCTAATTGTGCAATTTTTTTCCTCATAGTTTGAATGTCTTACCAGCAGTCTTCAACTAGAACAGTTCAGGCCAACAAAATGTTTAAGGTGTTAAAATGGGTTCGTGAAAATCTGTGTTGCGTTTTGTGTTTGAAGAGAGAGTTTGGTTTCTCCTTTTTTATTTTTTTATTCGAATGGTTTACAGTGAGGAGCAAGGAAGAAAGGAGGACATTTTGCTTTGCTGGAGAAGAGATTTCGAACCAAAAAGAAAGAAAGAGTTTCTGTATATTTATATGTTAATAAATGTTTAATAACTACAATGTCCTATCGCATGTGTAGTTGGGTTTGTAGGTTTGCATAAGCCTATAGAACATGGGTTGAAATTCCTTTTTACTTTGAGCTTACGTATGCTAATATTGAATAGGATGGTATGAAAGGCTGGTACAGAAATGGTTTTCCAATTCAAATATAGCCTCTATGTGTCATGTGATTCAAGTTGATGAGATACCGTAGGTTAAGGTTTATTTAAAATTTGAGGGTAGGTCTCATTCTAATTTAATTTCAGTTAACTCTTGCGCGTCCTTTATTTAAATTCGGTATTAAATCCCAATAACAACCGTTGTTTACCAAAACCGTATAACATATGTATCGCCACACACGAACTTCAAACGTCTTGATAATTATCACATTGCTAAGTCTTAACGTTCTGGTCCTAATGAAATTAATTTCGTTGAAAACCGACTTCATTTGCATAACGGCGTTATTTTAAAATTTCAATTTATTCATCGGCTCACATTAAAACTAAACATACTGACAAAACAACTCCAATTGGCTCTAAACTGGAAATCTAACTATATCTAACCATACGTACTCCTATACAATTAGTTTCGTCAGAAACAGATATCGTTTGAAAATTAATCATTTCTAAGGCGTATATAAATCTAAAACAATTCATTTTTAATAGTAACAAATTATTATTAACGCATATATCAAAATAAAATCTTATATAGCCTAAGAATAGATCTACATGTATTTTTGTGACGACAAGGAATTTCGCTCGATCCGAATGAGTCGCTAAACCGACTAAGACCGGTCAAAACCCCTAATCGTTTGAGAACAGGACAAAATAGAAGGCAAACAGAAGAACATTTCATTGTATATTACAACAATTCCATCAGAATATAAGAATATGTACAGAGCATGAATAAATATTATACATTTGACAATATCAGAGATTTTAAATACAATACTACAGCGGAAAAATAGTATAAAACACAACTAGAAGGAATACACGGATATAGAGCTTTCCGAGTATAGTTCCAGCTGTAAACCGGGTCCTGTAAGGTTAAATTTGCAAAACCAAAACTACTAGCTGCCCGTGCGGAAAATAAGGGCACCCAGAGTTTAGGTTAAAACAATAAACTCCAGGTCAGTCATGTGACTGGTGTGAGAACTAAAACAGTTATAAATCTTTATTTTAAAGTTAGGTAAAACAAGGGACCACACCGTAAAAACGGAACGGGCTTTTACCCCAAGGATACCAGTGCATACCACAAAACAGCGCAATGTTAAATAAAGTATAATGAAGCTGTTATAAGACCCAAGTCCCATCACACAATGCAACGCAAGCCAGAGGATAGGGTTTTCCCTTATAACAGCCAAAGCATGCTTGATACGTTTAAACACAGGTTGTTTTGATTTACTATAAGTGCATAAGTGTTTCAAAACAATTTCAATCATAAATATCAATCCTAGGCGGCATGGGTACCATATATCATGTCGCCAATACTAGTAATACAATCAAATTCGAAGTATCACGTATTGAAAATTGGATTCCTTCATGAGTCGAGGCTAGGGGCAAGATCCTCACCGATTCGAGACACTCTAGCAAATGCCTCAGGACCCCACTATGAACCTTGGATGCTTCAGGGCCGGTCCTCTCTTACTTTTGAGGATTAGTATTCCTAAACACACGTTTCCCGGTCCTAACAGACCTAAAATCGAGGCGCCTCATTCCAACAACCACACAGGTGAAAAGTATATAAATGCCAGCCAGTTTAAGCACCGGCACCACCTATAGCTAGAAAGAAACGTCGTGCTCTCCCTGCAGTTCGTATCCCCTTTTTAACTCATACCGAGGTGTGAGGCTCGCGAATTCACATTATACAAAGCTACACCACACAGGCCGTGCTTTGATCATCACTACAAGACTTTGCTTTGCAACAGAAGCCTTGATCATTGCCACTTACGCATGCCACACAGGCAACTCACGCTATGCGACTAATTTCTATCGATATATAACCTCTGAGCTCGTACGTCTCAGAGAAGGGCGTTAAGCAAGAGAATAAATTCTCCGCCGCCAAACAGATATATATTTAACAAAAATCAATCAGCACAGAATAAAATCCAATGTCAGACACACAGTCCATTTACTAGTCCGTTCTGGGTCTGAACGAAACCGGAGGCACTTTCCTCGCATATCCGTCGATCTCCAAGTACGTCTGGACGATCACCAACTGATTCCCTCCTCTTGGGTGTACAACCCAATCAAGATGGTCAGAAATCATCCAAACGATGTGAAGACCCTCGGTCTTCAACCACCGTCTTCACCTTTGACATATAGCCGAATCGGTTATTCAGAATGGGTATAACCCGGCCTTTCTGAATAACCGCGTATATAATAAACACGTGTTACACAAACACAACATACGCCTCATTCAAATTCAGATGTCACTAACCGTAAATTAGTAAGAGAACAATTCCCCAAATATTAACCCCGAAGGCCGAAACCAACATTAGATTAATACCCAGGAAACCATTCTTCTTAACCAACCTACAGTTAGTTTCTAAATTTCACATTCTTAGGGAAAGGTTCCCATTAATTTTATCAAAGATAAATTCTTTAAATTTATTCTTTAATCTTCCATTTGGATATTCTTCAAACTAACTAAAGATTTATTAAAACTCCACTTAGTTTTAACCTTTAACCGGGTTAAAGAACCGATGTCATTTAAAACACGATTCACGATAAACCCTAAATCACATCACATTTCAATCAGTCCCCAACCGTAAATTAGTAAGAGAACAGTTCCCTGAATATTAACCTCGAAGGCCGAAACCAACATCAGATCAATATCCAAGAAACCATTCAACTTAACTGATCCCCAGTTAGTTCCGGATTCTTTTAACTCAATTTGGGTTTAAGGACAGTATTATTAAAGATACCGCTCACGACAAACCCCAAAATCACATTCCAATTGTTGATCGGGTTAAAGAGCAAGTGTTATTTAAAACACTGCTCACGATAAACCCCAAATTCCAATTTCAAATTCTATTCCAGTTAAATATTAATTAACTGGGCACTTTCACCAAATCTTAATTAAAAGGATTTATTCTTTTCTAAACTGGATTCAAGAACAGTGTTATTTAAGACACCATTCACGACGAACCCAAAATCACGTCACATTCACCAGTCTCTAACTGTGAATTAGCAAGAGAACGATCTCCCAAATATTAACCCCGAAGGCCGAAACCAACATCAGACCAATACCCAGGAAACCATCCGTCTTAACTGATTCTCAGTTATGGACTAGTTTATTTCGATAAAAACACAATTTTATCTTCACAAATATGGGGTTTTCACCCTAACTTCTTATAACACTCTTATTTTGATTTTACACAATTTATCGTTATTTTTAATAATTTTATCAAGGCCCTTTCAGTCGATTTCCAACAACGGTCGTCGAACTGCACTTATAGCGCCCTTTTCTAAATTTTATTTGGACGTATCTCCAAATCCAACTGTTAGATTTCAAATTTCGAATATTCACTAGAAAGCTCTTTTCGACACGAACCCAACGGTTCCGGTTTTAGGAGAATCCGACGGTCGGATCTCCCGCAATGTCCACGCGAAGTTAATGGTCGAAATTCGCGAACTGCCGCGGCGCGGCGCGTTCTATTCAGGCCATTAATATATATATATATATATATATAATATATATATATATTATATATATACTTCATCGATTTTAATTCTAAAACAACTAAAATCGATATAAATATCGTTTACGTCCAAATGGCGCAAATCTAACCAACACGGCTTAATATATTCTATTTCAAATATTTTTACTTCACATATTCTATTTCAAATATTTTTACCTCAAATATTCTATTTCAAATATTTCTGATTCAAGTATTATATTTCAAATATTTCTTCTTTAAACACTTTATTCCAACACATGAATATTTATATTTTATTTCAACACCTGACTAATCTCAACGAATGAGTACCGTCAACACAAGAGTATTTTTGGTTATTTAATATATTTTATTTCAACACTTGACTAATCTCAACGAAGATTACCGTCAACACAAGAGTATTTAATTTATTCAACACATGAATATATATATATTTTTTCTGACACACGAATATATATATTTCTTCTAACACGTTGATATATTTTCAAAATATTCTTTATTTACCCAAATTTGAATGAGGCTCAACCAATTACCATATAATATAGATTATATGGATTCCACACAACACATGTGTATAGCAACAACGATAAATAATCAACCATCATCCAAAGTGCACCACACAACTGCATAAGCATTAAATATAAATAATTAACGCTTACACAGCCTGTCAATCTATCGATCGACATAGAACTAACAATTGGGATTAGTGTACGTCAATTCTCATCCCAACACCCGTGCGGGGTTTCACACAACAAATACATATTTTATTCGTGCAGTTGGGCGATGTGTAAAATATATTGACCCAATAATATCATCCAAATAGGTGTACATATACAAATCGTCTGATTTGTATATGGATATTTATTTTCATGGTTCAAATTTTTCTTACACTTTTTAGAAAATTTCGGCAGCACAACGGCACTATACCAAAATTGGAGTAAGGTCTAACCTAGCCATTACTCCTTCGCCTTATCTCGGCGCACGTCTAATCCTAACAAAATTTTCGATTCGTTATTCAAACCACAAACTGGGGTAAGGATCTAACCTAGCCTTATTCCCTCGCCTTATAACGGCGCAAGTCTAATCATAACCAATTGTAGATTCGGTTTTTCCACATCACAAACCAAATTCACCAATATTCACACAACCGCAAATATAGCAACCAAGCAAACAAGTCATCCATGGTTTGTGGACGACGGGTGTCAGGTGCTACTAAACACCATCAAACATCCTAGTATATATTTTTAACTAGAAAAGAAATTTAAAGTGAGAAGTTCTCACCGAGGGATCCACTCCTCCAGTTTATTTCTGCAATTCAGAACAGTCTGGATTTGCTCATACCTCCAACATAATCTTTTCCACGCTGTTCACATTTAAAAATCACATTTTTATTTCCAAGAATATATTTTTTATAACGCTATTTTTGTATAAAATAAAAACCGAATTTTTATTCCACTAACTTATATATAAAAATCAGATTTTTAAAGTAAATCTATTTTTATTTCGCTACTTTCTATTTGAAACCCATATTTTTATTACTTTAACATATATTAAAAAAAAAAATTCTTACCTCTTTAACATATATTTTAAAAATCAAATTCTTACCTCTTAAAAATTAAATCTTTCTTCCAATGAAAATCTACATTTCTATGACTACATAAAAAAAAACTTATTTTCAAACATTAAAAAGCCCACTTTTTCTATATTAAAATTCCTATTTTCCTTTTGGTATAATATATATAAAAAAACTGAAATTTAAAATCTCACCGTGTTACTCAGAGGAGGGAGGGGAAGCTGCTGTCGCTGGTGTGGAGGTGGAGGCCGGTTGAACTCGCTGGGTGTCGGATTTACTTCGAGCGGAGGGAGGGTTGGCGGATTTCGACCTGGGGTTGCGCGAATCGAGGGAGTGGCAGGCTGGGGCGAGCTGAGGGAGGAGAGGGAAGGCGAGATTATCGCGGCTACAAGGGGAGGAACGCCTCCAGCGGTGGCGCGGGTCTTGGGCAAGGGGGCGACGGGACTTAGGGTTCGATTGGGGGTGGGGCTTTTGGGTGGATCGCACGTCGTATGGGGAGAGGAGGGAGGTTGGACGGAGGGGAGACGCCTCCTCCTGCTCTGGCGGCGGCGGCAGCTCGATCAGAGGAGCGACGAGCTCCTCCCCCTCTATTTTTTTATTTTCTTTCTTACGTCCTGATTTGTGAAACGAATAAGGAGGGGAGGGGCTAAGTAGAAAATGTATATATTATTTTAATTATTATTTTCTGTTTTATTCTCCACAAAGTCAATTTTTATTCGGACTGAGAATCGAACCCAACGACTGTCGTCCCTAGCGTATTGCCCTCATTCCGAACACAATGGGATATGCCACACAAGCCAATTCGGCTGTTTCGATAGGTTTTTCTCAAAATTAAAATATAAATTAGTGTATATTCAACTTTAAACGTACATTTCAAATTACCGGGGCCACATGCGAACTCTAAAAATTCCAGAAAAAATATTTCTAGCTTCGTATAGACGATACGGTCCTAACAAAACTAATTTCACCGAATTTTGAAACCGTTTGAAAAATGGTCAGTTTCTGGTCGACCCGAATTGACCAAACACATTTTCTTGTGCCACGGTCACATATTAATTCAGAAAATTACGCCACTTGGAATCTAGCGATAATTTGACGCCCTGGATCCAACAAAAGTGGTTTCGTCGAAAACAGAGGTCGTTTGAAAAATCTCTATTTTTAAGGGCTGTTGTTTATTAATCGATGACCCCGGCCCATAGCCACAAATCCGAACCTCGAAATATATCGAAGCTTATACTTTTCGTAGTCGCAACCGGCGATTTGAACACAATGGAAGTGGTTTTGAGTCCAAATTCGATCGTATGCAAAATATGACTTTTTGGGCCTTATATAGAATTCCACAACGACTATTTTGAATTTTAATCTGGACATATCTCTCAACTGCTAATGTGAAATCTCAGTTTCTTACATCCGTTAGAAAGATATAGTTCAACAGATTTAAATATTTCTTGTTTCACCAAAATCCGATTTATTTTGAATCCTGTACGTTGAGTCGAAGTTTGAAGTCGAATTTTAAAACTACCGCGCCATTTCAGGCTCGTTATATAATTAAAATAAATTTATTCGTTTTAACTTCGTCGAAAATAAATTTGCCGTCGTATATATTTAAAATAATCTATTTTAACTAGCCGAAATCGATTAAAATAGCCAAAATAAAAAATTTAAACTGGCCCAGATTTTCCGGGTTTTTACAATCCTCCCCACTTAAATCTTTTCGTCCTCGAAAAGGAACAGAGGTGGAAGTTGTTTTCTAATCAACTCAACTTCCTTTTATTTTGGTTATGGCTTAAGTTCTCCAACGTTTAGTTTCTGAAAACTTTTCAAATTTCTCAAAAATTTGGCTAACACCCTAAATTTCTGAAAAATTTCGCCATAACCTCCCCTGCACCGGGAGCTTCAGGATATTTCAAATAGCCTCCCATGGCCCTCACCAATCAATGGTGGAATAAAAAGAAAAAGAGAAAGCCAAGCGGCTAGCCGATACGGCTCATAAAATCATCATCACCCAAGAAATACGGTAAATATGGTATATAAACATGTACCTATTTGACGGGCATAACAATTTTATTCCTTTGCTTAGCATCCCTGCTATGACCTGCTCAATGTATATACACATGTACATATATGCAAAAGCGATAAATTCTCAATTCAGTTAAATTTGGTACAATTGGCTAAATTCGCCTTACATGTACATATTAGTGAAATTAATCAACAAATAATCAAACAACACAACTAGCAGTCAATTAGTGGCTTATTGTTTCAAATGCATAATTTATATATAGTCAAAGATCCAACTTTTGATGCCAAGTCAAAACAAATAAGCCTATTCTAGTTTTGGTTCTCACACCAGTCTAGTGGAAATATATAGATATCACACCTTCGACACACGAACATAAACTCTGATGATGAGTACTAAACCATCAGAATCATCTTCGGGCTACTAAGATGTGAGTCTATATCTATCCAATATATTAAAACCTTGAATATACGTTCATGACGCGTATACGCGAAATCTCATATACTGGACTGTCCAAATTAATTTAAAATAAACTATTCAAATACGTATACTTGGGTTTAATTTTTAAAACAAAGTTGGTTTTCAAATTTATTTTAAAAATATACTCTTCACACTCGTTCTAGGATACTACTGATCCTATCTCTAACGAGTTACTCTTGTTGGATATTGCTAATCCGATTTCTGATGAATTCTTTCGTTTGGTTCTAAAGTGTCTTGTTCTCGAGCTCTGTAAACCAAAGCTCTGACACCAACTATGACGGCAAGGAATTTCGCTCAATCCGAATGAGTCGCTAAACCGACTAAGACCGGTCAAAACCCCTAATCGTTTGAGAACCGGACAAAATAGAAGGCAAACAGAAGAACATTTCATTGTATATTACAACAATTCCATCAGAATACAAGAATATGTACAGAGCATGAATAAATATTATACATTTGACAATATCAGAGATTTTAAATACAATACTACAACGGAAAAATAG
Source organism: Allium sativum (assembly GCA_030737875.1). Taxonomy (NCBI): domain Eukaryota; kingdom Viridiplantae; phylum Streptophyta; class Magnoliopsida; order Asparagales; family Amaryllidaceae; genus Allium; species Allium sativum. Next base: position 15,847,115 of record CM060924.1, read on the forward strand.
TATAAAACCCAACTAGAAGGAATACACGGATACAGAGCTTTCCGAGTATAGTTCCAGCTGTAAACCAGGTCCTGTAAGGATAAATCTGCAGAACCAAAACTACTAGCTGCCCGTGCGGAAAATAAGGGCACCCAGAGTTTAGGTTAAAACAATAAACTCCAGGTCAGTCATGTGACTGGTGTGAGAACTAAAACAGTTATAAATCTTTATTTTAAAGTTAGGTAAAACAAGGGACCACGCCGTAAAAACGGAGCGGGCTTTTACCCCAAGGATACCAGTGCATATCACAAAACAGCGCAATGCTAAATAAAGTACAATGAAGCTGTTATAAGACCCAAGTCCCATCACACAATGCAACGCAAGCCAGAGGATAGGGTTTCCCTTATAACAGCCAAAGCATGCTTGATACGTTTAAACACAGGTTGTTTTGATTTTACTATAAGTGCATAAGTGTTTCAAAACAATTTCAATCATAAATATCAATCCTAGGCGGCATGGGTACCATATATCATGTCGCCAGTACTAGTAATACAATCAAATTCGAAGCATCACGTATTGAAAATTGGATTCCTTCATGAGTCGAGGCTAGGGGCAAGATCCTCACCGATTCGAGACACTCTAGCAAATGCCTCAGGACCCCACTATGATCCTTTGATGCTTCAGGGCCGGTCCTCTCTTACTTTTGAGGATTAGTATTCCTGAACACACGTTTCCCGGTCCTAACAGACCTAAAATCGAGGCGCCTCATTCCAACAACCACACAGGTGAAAAGTATATAAATTTCAGCCAGTTTAAGCACCGACACCACCTATAGCTAGAAAGAAACGTCGTGCTCTCCCTGCAGTCCGTATCCCCTTTTTAACTCATACCGAGGTGTGAGGCTCACGAATTCACATTATACAAAGCTACACCACACGGGCCGTGCTTTGATCATCACCACAAGACTTTGCTTTGCAACAGAAGCCTCGATCATTGCCACTTACGCATGCCACACAGGCAATTCACGCTATGCGACTAATTTCTATCGATATATAACCTCTGAGCTCGTACGTCTCAGAGAAGGGCGTTAAGCAAGAGAATAAATTCTCCGCCGCCAAACAGATATATATTTAACAGAAATCAATCAGCACAGAATAAAATCCAATGTCAGACACACAGTCCATTTACTAGTCCGTTCTGGATCTGAACGAAACCGGAGGCACTTTCCTCGCATATCCGTCGATCTCCAAGTACGTCTGGACGATCACAACTGATTCTCTCCTCTTGGGTGTACAGCCCAATCAAGATGGTCAGAAATCATTCAAACGATGTGAAGACCCTCGGTCTTCAACCACCGTATTCACCTTTGACATATAGCCGAATCGGTTATTCAGAATGGGTATAACCCGGCCTTTCTGAATAACCGCGTATATAATAAACACGTGTTACACAAACACAACATACGCCTCATTCAAATTCAGATGTCACTAACCGTAAATTAATAAGAGAACAATTCCCTAAATATTAACCCCGAAGGCCGAAACCAACATCAGATTAATACCCAGGAAACCATTCTTCTTAACCAACCTACAGTTAGTTTCTATATTTCACATTCTTAGGGAAAGGTTCCCATTAATTTTATCAAAGATAAATTCTTTAAATTTATTCTTTAATCTTCCATTTGGATATTCTTCAAACTAACTAAAGATTTATTAAAAGTCCACTTTGTTTTAACCTTTAACCGGGTTAAAGAACCGATGTCATTTAAAACACGATTCACGATAAACCCTAAATCACATCACATTTCAATTAGTCCCCAACCGTAAATTAGTAAGAGAACAGTTCCTTGAATATTAACCCCGAAGGCCGAAACCAACATCAGATCAATATCCAAGAAACAATTCAACTTAACTGATCCCCAGTTAGTTCCTAATTCTTTTAACTCAATTTGGGTTTAAGAACAGTATTATTAAAGATACCGCTCACGACAAACCCCAAAATCACATTCCAATTGTTGATCGGGTTAAAGAGCAAGTGTTATTTAAAACACTGCTCACGATAAACCCCAAATTCCAATTTCAAATTCTATTCCAGTTAAATATTAATTAACTGGGCACTTTCACCAAATCTTAATTAAAAGGATTTATTTTTTTCTAAACTGGATTCAAGAACAGTGTTATTTTAGACACCATTCACGACGAACCCAAAATAAAATCACATTCACCAGTCTCTAATTGTGAATTAGCAAAAGAACGATCTCCCAAATATTAACCCCGAAGGCCGAAACCAACATCAGACCAATACCCAGGAAACCATCCGTCTTAACTGATTCTCCGTTATAGACTAGTTTATTTCGATAAAAACACAATTTTATCTTCACAAATGTGGGGTTTTTCACCCCAACTTCTTCTAACACTCTTATTTTGATTTTACACAATTTATCGTTATTTTTAATAATTTTATCAAGGCCCTTTCAGTCAATTTCCAACAACGGTCGTCGAACTGCACTTATAGCGCCCTTTTCTAAATTTTATTTGGACGTATCTCCAAATTCAACCGTTAGATTTCAAATTTCTAATATTCACTGGAAATCTCTTTTCGACACGAACCCAACGGTTCCGGTTTTAGGAGAATCCGACGGTCGGATCTCCCGCAATGTCCACGCGAAGTTAATGGTCGAAATTCGCGAACTGCCGTGGCGCGGCGCGTTCTATTCAGGCCATTAATATATATATATATATATATATATATAATATTATATATATACTTCGTCGATTTTAATTCTAAAATAACTAAAATCGATATAAATTTCGTTTACGTCCAAATGGCGCAAATCTAACCAACACGGCTTAATATATTATATTTCAAATATTTTTACTTCACATATTCTATTTCAAATATTTTTACCTCAAATATTCTATTTCAAATATTTCTGATTCAAGTATTATATTTCAAATGTTTCTGCTTTAAACACTTTATTCCAACACATGAATATTTATATTTTATTTCAACACCTGACTAATCTCAACGAATGAGTATCGTCAACACAAGAGTATTTTTGGTTATTTAATATATTTTATTTCAACACTTGACTAATCTCAACGAATGAGTACCGTGAACACAAGAGTATTTAATTTATTCAACACATGAATATATATATATATATTCCGACACACGAATATATATTTCTTCTAACACGTTGATATATTTTCAAAATATTCTTTATTTACCCAAATTTGAATGAGGCTCAACCAATTACCATATAATATAGATTATATGGATTCCACACAACACATGTGTATAACAACAACGATAAATAATCAACCATCATCCAAAGTGCACCACACAACTGCATAAGCATTAAATATAAATAATTAACACTTACACAGCCTGTCAATCTATCGATCGACATACAACTAACAATTGGGATTAGTGTTCGTCAATTCTCATCCCAACACCCATGCGGGGTTTCACACAACAAATACATATTTTATTCGTGCAGTTGGGTGATGTGTAAAATATATCGACCCAATAATATCAGCCAAATAGGTGTACATATACAAATCGTCTGATTTGTATATGGATATTTATTTTCATGGTTCAAATTTTTCTAACACTTTTTAGAAAATTTCGGCAGCACAACGGCACTATACCAAAATTGGAGTAAGGTCTAACCTAGCCATTACTCCTTCGCCTTATCTCGGCGCACGTCTAATCCTAACAAATTTTTCGATTCGTTATTCAAACCACAAACTGGGGTAAGGATCTAACCTAGCCTTACTCCCTCGCCTTATAACGGCGCACATCTAATCCTAACCAATTATCGATTCGGGTTTTCCACATCACAAACCAAATTCACCAATATTCACACAACCACAAATATAGCAACCAAGCAAACAAGTCGTCCATGGTTTGTGGACGACGGGTGTCAGGTGCTACTAAACACCGTCAAACATCCTAGTATATATTTTTAACTAGAAAAGAAATTTAAAGTGAGAAGTTCTCACCGAGGGATCCACTCCTCTAGTTTATTTCTACAATTCAGAACAGTCTGGATTTGCTCGTACCTCCAACATAATCTTTTCCACGCTGTTCACATTTAAAAATCACATTTTTATTTCCAAGAATATATTTTTTATAATGCTATTTTTGTATAAAATAAAAACCGAATTTTTATTCCACTAACTTATATCTAAAAATCAGATTTTTAATGTAAATCTATTTTTAATTCGCTACTTTCTATTTGAAACCCATATTTTTATTACTTTAACATATATTAAAAAAATCAAATTCTTACCTCTTTAACATATATTTTAAAAATAAAATTCTTACCTCTTAAAAATTAAATCTTTCTTCCAATGAAAATCTACATTTCTATGACTATATAAAAAAAAAACCTTATTTTCAAACATTAAAAAACCCACTTTTTCTATACTAAAATTCCTATTTTCCTTTTGGCATAATATATATACAAAAAACTGAAATTTAAAATCTCACCGTGTTACTCAAAGGAGGGAGGGGAAGCTGCTGTCGCTTGTGTGGAGGCGGAGGCCGGTTGAACTCGCTGAGTGTCGGATTTACTTCGAGCGGAGGGAGGGTTGGCGGATTTCGACCTGGGGTTGCGCAAATCGAGGGAGTGGCAGGCTGGGGCGAGCTGAGGGAGGAGAGGGAAGGCGAGATTGTCGTGGCTACAGGGGGAGGAACGCCTCCAGCGGCGGCGCGGGTCTTGGGCAAGGGGGCGACGGGACTTAGGGTTCGATTGGGGGTGGGGCTTTTGGGTGGATCGCACGTTGTATGGGGAGAGGAGGGAGGTTGGACGGTGGGGAGACGCCTCCTCCTGCTCTGGCGGCGGCGGCAGCTCGATCGGAGGAGCGACGAGCTCCTCCCCCTCTTTTTTCTTTCTTTCTTACGTCCTGATTTGTGAAACAAAGAAGGAGGGGAGGGGTTAAGTAGAAAATGTATATATTATTTTAATTATTATTTTCCGTTTTATTCTCCACAAAGTCAAATTTTATTCGGACTGAGAATCGAACCCAACGACTGTCGTCCCTAGCGTATTGCCCTCATTCCGAACACAATGGGATATGCCACACAAGCCAATTCGGCTGTTTCGATAGGTTTTTCTCAAAATTAAAATATAAATTAGTGTATATTCAACTTTAAACGTACATTTCAAATTACCGGGGCCACATGCGAACTCTAAAAATTCCAGAAAAATTATTTCTAGCTTCGTATCGACGATACGGTCCTAACAAAACTAATTTCACCGAATTTTGAAACCGTTTGAAAAATGTTCAATTTCTGGTTGACCCGATTTGACCATACACATTTCCTTGTGCCACGGTCACATATTAATTCAGAAAATTACGCCACTTGGAATCTAGCGATAATTTGATGCCCTGGATCCAACAAAAGTGGTTTCGTCGAAAGCAGAGGTCGTTTGCAAAATCTCTATTTTTAAGGGCTGTTGTTTATTAATCGATGACCCCGGCCCATAGCCACAAATCCAAACCTCGAAATATATCGAAGCTTATACTTTTCGGAGTCGCAACCGGCGATTTGAACCCAATGGAAGTGGTTTCGAGTCCAAATTCGATCATATGCAAAATATGACTTTTTGGGCCTTATATAGAATTCCACAGCGACTATTTTGAATTTTAATCTGGACATATCTCTCAACTGCTAATGTGAAATCTCAGTTTCTTACATCCGTTAGAAAGATATAGTTCAACAAATTTAAATATTTCTTGTTTCGCCAAAATCCGATTTATTTTCAATCCTGTACGTTGAGTCAAAGTTTGAAGTCGAATTTTAAAACTACCGCGCCATTTCAGGCTCGTTATATAATTAAAATAAATTTATTCGTTTTAACTTCGTCGAAAATAAATTTCCCGTCGTATATATTTAAAATAATCTATTTTAACTAGCCAAAATCGATTAAAATAGCCAAAATAAAAATTTTAAACTGGCCCAGATTTTCCGGGTTGTTACAATTTTAAACTCAATAGATATAAATTCCCGGTTTAAAGTGTTATTTCAATTATATATAAAACCCTTTAAATTTATTAAATGAACGTTATCGTTTATTAACGAATCCATAGCGACTATTTTAAAATTTGAATTGGAAATAACTAACAATCCATAATGAGAAATCTGCATTTTTTTCGCTTTTATTAGAAAATTATAATCAATTAGATTCGTACGTTTCTTGTTTCACGGGATTCGACTTATATCGGATCCTGTATATTCAATTAAAGTTCAAAACTCAATATTACGAACTAGCACGACGTTACGAGCTCGATTTATATTAAATTTAAATTATAAATTCCAACTTTGTTTTAAATAACGAATTCAATATTAAAATCCATTAATATTCCAAATTAATATTTAAATAATAAAATAAATTTAAATATTTGATTACCAAAAATACGGGACATTACATTCTTTCCCGCTTAAAAGAATTTCGTCCCCGAAATTACTAAGGTAGGAAAAATGCTATGAATCCCATTATTTATTTTTCTAAAATCCAATTTAACATTAAATCGAAAACTAATTCATTATTGTAAATCAAAATTTTAAAAAATGGCCAATAAAAATTCTAACACTTTAAATTCCTGGAAAAAAAATCGGAAGAGTCTCCCCTGTACGACTTGATCGGAACAACCACAAATGCCACTTCTGGGCCTCACATATCGATTAAAAGAAAACAAATCCAAGCGGCTACCCAGCTCAGGGGTATATGATCAAAATCCAAATCAACATAATTAAGGTTTACCTATTTGTCGGGCAATCAATACTCTAATCATGAAGCACAACACTAACAGTCCATTCTCTTCCGACCCGCACTAACTCAATATAATGCAAATAGCTAATATATGATTAAATCATTTATTTTTATTTCATATGTGATTTCATTCCAATTCATTATACTAGGATTTATTATTTCAATTCATTTACAATATTCACTTGGGCTTAATATCAATCGATTTATATCAGATTGATTTCTATTTTCTGACTTTAATTTCAAAAATCATTCATTTCCAATTTATTCTGTTTTTATCTTATCTTAAGTTAAATTCAGATTCATTCAATTTCATGTTACACAATATTTATTCACAATTTTATATATGAAAACTTCTGGTTATATTAACCATTCAAATTTCTAATCCAATTTGAATTTCATTCAAATTAACCAAAAACCAAATCAATATCTTAATAATTTGATAAAAGTATTTCCTTTCTATACAAAAATATATTTCAGGTAAAATTATTTCATTTACCCTCTTTACAAAACAATATCGTATCCATTGCCAATTCAATGCTTCTAAACACTTGATCGATCAAATAACATAATACAAAACATTTTTGTATAAAATCTGCAAATACGCTCTCATATATATACACTCAACTCAATCTATGGTATTACTAACCACATCTCTATCGAGTTTACACCATAGAGCCAAGCTTATTACTAAACCAATAGCTCTGATACCACTATAACGACCAACGATTTTCGACCTCGAAAATTGACACAAACACTATGTCGACTGTTCAAACATCGAGAATACCGGATCGTTAATAAAAAGAATTTAGATGGTGCGATAAGATTAAAAGAAAGTTAGAATAGAAGAAGCAAAAGAAACACAATAGAAACAGAGTCGCACATCGCAGCCGAACAAAATATAATATAGAAATAAATCTTTATTAAGAGCTTGAAAAATGCTTACAATTATCTAAGTACATCAAAACATTTGGACAATTATAATATCCTGTCCTCATCTACAACACACAGAGGATTAAAACTCATATATCATACATCTGGACTCCTCCCGCCCGTCTCTTCACAGGGTCCAATAGCCTGAACCTGTACAGCCCGGTCTGACCCGAGCATTACAAACGCACGGATCAGTCGGGTGAACCAGAGTGAGAAAAAACACTAAGTTTTTAGGTAACATCCAACTTGATTTTAAAGTTAAAATCTTTTTGAAAGAAAGGATAATCGTAAGACCAAATCCACACATAAATACGGACGGTTTTTACCTTACGATAACCCAAATCGTTTTTGAAATCAATATTATTCTGATATTATAATAATGATGTAGTACATGTATATAACAATCTAGCAGAACGCTTGCATCTCACGCTCTACATACATAGTATATGTAACAACCCAGAAAATTAGAACCAACTTAAAAAACTTATTTTTATAAATTTTAACAGAAAATGTTTCAGAATTTAAAATTTTCATTTTTTAATAAAAACAAAGCTACTGAAAATAGCCATTTTGCAAACGACCTCCGTTTTCAACAAAACCATTTTTATTGGATCCGGAATGTCAAATTATTGTTAAGTTTAAATTTTCATAATTTTTAGAATTAATATGTGAGTGCAGTAAATTAAAACGAGTTTGTAATTTTTGTTGAATTCGTTCGACCATTAAAAAGACCATTTTTCAAACAGTCTCCAAATTCGAAAAGTTAATTTTCTTAGGACCTTATCATCAAAACATAGCTAAATCTATTTTTCGGGGATTTTTAGAGTCAGTATGTGGTCCCGGTAAATTTAATGTACATTCAAATTTAATATTAAATGTTTTTATATTTTAATTTAAAGCAAAATAGGCTGAAACAGTCAAATGGTCTTACGAAACATAGTCCATTGAGTCCGGAATAGGGGTATTTGGTTAGGGACGATAGTCGTTGGGCTTGATTTGGAGTTAGTATCCAAACGGCCCTTTTTGGGTTAAGAAATTTAATATTATTATATTATTTTTTTTGAAAACAAAAATGTGTGATCTTCTAAAAAGAAGAGAGCACACATTAATAATATTATATTATAAATAAACCTAATATTATGAAACCCTAATCTATTCGTACCAGCCGCCATCTTCTTTTTTGTGAATGGCCATCACCGTTCAATCCTTTGTCCTCAAATATCTCTCCATTCTTCCAACGAAATTCAAAGCTTCATACGGAAATTTTGCAGAGAATTCCTCCACCTTCAATGTAACAACCCGCTCATCCATGATAATATATTTAAACATTTTATTTAAATATATCGTTGTATCCGATGTGCCACTCAAAATGTATTTTTTTCACAAACGATAAAATTAGGACTCGAGACCACTTCCATTGAGTTTGAAACATCGTTTACGACCTTTTTTGACTATAAGCATCGATATGTTCAGAGCTTCGGAATTTCGGCACTTCGGTTTGGGGCTTGGATGGCTAAACCTAGCCCATAGTTATAACCCCCCACTCAGCCCCTCTTCCCTCATACTTTCTCAAAAACATTTCCTAAGTAAAAATGGAGAGTGGAAAGGGAAATTAGAAATTCCTAAGCTAGGGTCGGCTCCTAGAGATCCAAATCAAGAGGAAATCAAGTGTAGAAACATGGGTAAGCTCTCTCTTCATCTTCTCTATCCTATTCTCCTCTCAATTTCGGATCTTTAGTGTGCCTTAACACTCATGAGTCTTACTTTGAGTTTAGGAGGTGATTATTGAGGAGCTAATGAAGAAAGGTGGGTTCTTTTCTTGAATTGGAGCTTGTTCTTCGTCTTTTGAAACGAAGATGAGTTCTTTATGAACTTACATCTATGCCACAAGCCATTAGCTTGAACAAGTGTAATTTAGTGTCTATATGAGTTTGTATGTGCTTGTGCATTGGTTAGGTTAGTGTAACTTAGCCGATTTCATGTGTTTATGTTTCATTGAGTTGAAAATTATGATTAGAATTGTCCATACAATCTAATTCATAAGCTACTAGTTGATTTGTTGATATTGTGAAGCCCTGTTGTCGCACCGGCAAGTTCTAAGACTTCACAATTTACCTATATAGCATTTGATTGCTTTGGTTAGATAATTTAATTGTTTTGGAGTTTAAAATGAAGAATCATTGCAAATCTCTTGTGTGAATGTTTGTCAAGTGAATTTGGTGTTATTAGTTGCTTCGATGAGTTACAGACGCCTCATTTGCATGTATTTAACATCATAGGCCTTCGGGTATTGGCCGGTTTCATTCTGGAGATGTTTGGTAGGAAAAAATGTGAATTTTTGGGGGGTTTAACAGCCATTCGGCCGTTAATGGTCGAGCAAATGCCTTCTGTTCGGCCATCAAAGGCCAAACAGTGTAAAAAAAGAAAGACATTTCAATCAAACGGCCATAACTTTTTCATACGAACTCGGAATTGAGCGAAATCAGGTGCGTTGGAACTGTCTCGACGAGAGCTTTAGAATGAAATTAATTTGGAGTGATTTGGAGTTCATGATAATTTTTGGTGGAGGAAAGCATCCAATGAAAATAACCAAACAGTGAAAAACAAAGGGAGAAATAATTAATTTACTTTAAAACGATCATAACTTTATCATATGAACTCGGAATTCAGCGAAAAAAGACGAGTTGGAACCATCTCGACGAGAGATTCGAAATGAAACTAGTTTTGGAGTAATTTACACTATTTCCGCCGATCTTTGTCAACCTGGGCTGTTTTGCCCAGGTCCGACCCAATTCCAATCGAGCACTTCCGCGCACGATCACCCTTGTTTCTGGACTCCTTCTTGGCTCTTCCGTGCATGTCGATGGTCTTTGAATTCACCGGAGATCATCGTAAAGCCATAAAATCTATTTTGTATATCGAATTTATTCGATACTCTTGTTAATATTATTCACGACTCTAAAACATGAATTATCGACTCGATATCCTTCGAGTCTATTCCGATGTAGTTTAAAACCTTCGGGGTGCTATTTTGGTATTTCGATTTGTTCATTGATCGAAATTACAACTGTTATCCCTTGATTTCCTGTATGTTGTTGTAATGTGAGTTTATGTTTCATGATGTTTGTGTTCTATTCGCTACGACGACGGTTTTCATGAATATTTGAACCATAATGGATAATGGGGTTTTATATTGTCAATGGGCATCGAACCAACGTTTAATCAGTTTTTAAATTCAAATCCTTTTAAAATGAATTCGGTTTCAAAAACCCGGTTCTGATTCTATTGATTTATATACGATTCCTTATCCTATCGTTCGGACGAGAAATTTAGTTTATTTACCTTAGCAAAACTGAGGACTATGACCCCTTATATGTTTACTTCGGCTAATAACTCTTGGACTGGTGCGTTTGAACATGTGTGGTGATTTTCTCTGTTATGAATAGAAACAATTATGGGTTCGTAAATATTCGAGAATAGCATGCGGTTATGGGACATGTTTCTATTTCCTTATATTAACTAGCTCGGAGCAATTTCTATTTGCTGGGATCGATGTGGTCCGTTTTATGATTGTTCTTGATGTTTTGAGAATGAACTAACAACGGGTTCGTAAATACTCGAGAATAGCGAGTTGTTTTGGGACATTTAGCTATTTCCTTATATTAACTATCTCGATGTAATTCATACTCACCCGAATCGTTTGTTTCCGCCTCTATGACATAGTTGTTTGGTTCATGATCGCCCGAGTGGGAAATTACGATTTGTGACCTTTATCTATGGGACCTCGGTCCAACTTTCTATGATTTTCTATGATTTATGTTTTCCTCTACCGGGGCCACGACCCGACATTGTGGGGACCTTCGGCTCCAACAAATGGGTTCGCTACCAAGAGATCGTATCTCATCTATGAACAGGCCTGCCCCTCCCGTTATGATGTTTTATAGAGATTTCACGATTTATGTGTTTTCTCTCTCTGGGGTCACGACCCGGCACCGTGGGGAGCTTCGGCTCCAACAAAAGGGTTCGCTACCTAGAGATCGTATCTCATCTGTGAACAGGTCTGCCCCTTTATGAATGTTTACCTTGATCATTTATGATAACTTTGACGCGATACGCGTCAATTTGATTTATGTTTGCCTTGATTATTTATGACTGCTTTGATGCGATACGCGTCAAATTGATTTATGTATACCTTGATGATTTATGATTACTTTGATGCGCTGCGCATCAATTTGATTTATTGTTACAACCCGCTCATTCCATGATAATGGATTTAAATATTTTATTTAAATCTATCATCGTATCCGAGGTGTCACTCAAAATGTCGTTTTCCACAAACGATAAAATTAGGATTCAGGACCACTTCCATTGAGTCCGGATCGTCATTTACGACCTTTTTAACTATAAGCATCGATACCTTTTTAGTTAGTGAAATTTGGCCGGTTCTCATTAGAATGTATGGCCAAAATATCATTTTTCACATACGAATGAATTTGGACTCGAAACCACTTCCATTGGGTTCAAAACGTCGTTTAGGTGTTCGAAAACTATAAGGTTCGATATGTTCCGAGTTCGTGAAAATTGGCACCTTGGCTAGGGTTTGGTAGAGCTAACCTAGCCCCTCATATAACCCTCAATAGCTCCCTCCTCTTCATTCATTCATTCCAACACTTAGAAAAATAGAAATGGAGAGTGGGAATGGGAAATAGAAATTCTCTAAGGTAGGGTTCTCGATTCCAAGCTCAATTCTTGTGCAAATCCAATTCTATGATATGGGTAAGCTCTCTCTACTCATTCTCTACCTTTCTCTCCTCTCAATTTTGGATTTTTATGATGTTCTAACATCCATGAGTCTTCATATGTGTTCATGAGGTGATTAGAGAGGAGTGATTGAAGAAAGGTTCTTTGCTTGGATTTGTGCTTGTTTTTCCGTGTTGGAGCTTGTTCTTGCCATTCATGAGTGAAAGGTGAGTTCCTTCTGAACTCACATCTATGCCACAAGCCTACGTGCTTGTACAAGTGTAATTTAGTGTTCATATGAGTTGCATTTTCTTGTTGAATTGGTTATGCTAGTGTAACTTAGCCGATTTCATGTATTTGTGTTTAGTTTATTTGAAAATCATCATGAAGATCGTTCATACGATCTAATACTTGAGTTGCAAGTTGATTTGGTAATGTTGTGAAGCTCCGTTGTCTCCCGACAAATGTCTACGTCTTCACAAGTCGCTTGAATCGCTTTGTTGAGCTTTGGTTTGGAATTTAGTTCATACTTTGCTTTATAGCCGAATCATTGCAATTCTGTATATACGTTGTTCACACAATCAGTGCGCATGATGTAAATCGATTAAGTGGTGTTGTGAAGTACCATTGCCGCTCTCGGCAAGTTCTAAGGCTTCACGATTCGCTTATATCGTGTTTGTTCGTTTTAGTTTGGGAATTAAGTTTGTTTCGAAATTATAATCAAAATCAATGTATTTGAGCCTTGCGTGTCGATACAGTGGATCAGAGAGGTCGCATTGGCATCCCAAAGAAGTCACGGGCCTCGACAATCGACACCGGGCGCGCGAGGGGTGGACGAATCCCCCTGTTTTTGTCCTGGGCAATAACCCACGCCTTTACCGGTCAACCGGCCCGAAACCGGTCGGTCGACCGGTTTATCCTCTGTGAGGAACCGGTCGACCGACCGGATTCCACCGGTCAACCGGTATGGGTTTGGCCTGGGCAATTGCCCAGGCCATAACCGATCGACCGGCGCCAAACCGGCAGTCGACCGGTTTGGCTGAGCCTGGGCAGTTTTGCCCAGGCCTAATTCTGTTCGGTCGCGCGCTCCCACGCACGACCCCGCTTGCGTCCGGACTTCTCTTGGCTTTCCCGTGCACGTCGATGACCTTTGAGTTCATCGGAGAGTGCCGTCGTTGCTACGGATAATTGTATGTTGATTTGTGTTTTCTGATTCATGCTTTATGATTTCTCGATGTCTCCTTCGCTACGGCGACGGTTTTTATGAATAAGTAAACCACAATTGATAATGGGGTTATATATTGCCAATGGAAATCGATCCAATGTTTAATCAGTTTTTAAATTCAAATCCTTTTAAAAATAAATTTGGTTCTAAGCCCGGTTCTGATTCTATTGATTTATATATGATTCCTTATCCTATCGACCGAACGAGAAATTTAGTTTATTCACCTTAGTAAAGCCGAGGACTATGACCCCTTATATGTTTATTTCGGTGAATAACTCTTGGACTCGTTCGCTTGAATATATGTGGTGATTTTCTCTATTTTGAATAGAAACCAACTATGGGTTCGTAAATATTCGAGAATAGCATGTGGTTATGGGACATGTCGCGATTTCCTTATATTGACTAGCTCGGAGTAATTTCTATTCACCTGGATCGATGTGATCTTTTATGACTTATGTTTTGTGGTCCTCAATCGCTCGAACGATTCTTGGATTTCACTTCTGGGACTTCAGTCCAACTTATATGATTTATGTTCTCCTCTACCGGGGTCACTACCCGAAATCCTCGGAGAGCTTCGGCTCAAACAACTGGGTTAGCTACCTAGAGGTCGTACCTCATCTTCTATAAACCCGCAGGCCACCTTCTATGACATCTTCTATGGTTTTCTACGATCTATGTTTTCTGGGTTAGCTACCTAGAGATCGTATCTCATCTTCTATGAACCTGCAGGCCCCTTTTATGATGTTTTCTGTGATCTTCTATGATTTATGCATTTTCTCCCTTTTTATGATTTTCTATGACCACTTTGATGCGATGCACATCAATTTGATTTTTTCTATGACTACTTGATTTTCTATGACCAATGTTATGCTAGTATTTGAATGTTGCATTCTACATTAGCTAGCGGATTATTTAGAAATATTTGTGTTGACATTCCACTGTCATTTTATAATTGTGTTGACATGCTATGTTTCATATTTGTTTATGATTAGATATTATCTCTAGAATCATGTCATCCTTTGTCATATCTCTTGTTATCTCAGTTTATTTGATAAGTACAGCTAGACTGACTCGTTTATTATTTATTCCTCTAAATAATACTCGGGTCAGATTGAGTCATTTTAGGTGCTCCTCTGGGACTCATCGCAAGATTGATCTTCCGCTTTTAGCTTGCTACTCTGTATCCGCAGTTTTATGTACTTCTGTATTTATGACATTATCTTGTTATGTACATATCCTTTTATGTAGATCTTGGTACATGTATTAGTGGACCTTTATTTGACCACTAGCATGTTGTACACATTCTTGATTTATTCATATCTATTCCGCTTTTGCTATATGATTATTCTGTGTCTGGCTATGAGATATACCATATTTTTTTGAATGTTTTTCTTGTCTATTTTATACTGCTTTCCGGATTGCTTATAGCCATTGTGTAGTTGCCCAATGTGCCGAATGGACATGTCGAAATTTTAATCGATATCAGAATTCGATGTGCATTCCTCACGTGGAGGAATTATATAATCGGTCGCCCTTCACAAACCTTATTCTCCATTATGGTCTACGACATTTCTCTGAAATGAACTGGACGATAGTGGGTATAGAGGCGGGGCATTACAGTTGGTATCAGAGCCAACTTTTCGGAACAGTGTAAGATAGGGTGACGATGGTATTGTCTTAAGCCTCTCCCGGGAATCGTGCTTTAGGGTTTTAGTTAGAGTCTTAAGACCCGTCATAGCTTATCTACCAAAACGATTCCATTTCGATTGAATTCGCATCGTTTGAATTCAACTTGTGACTAACTTTTTCCTCCGTTTTCCTTAGAGAAGCGAAATAATTGGTTGTAACCATGCGAGTGCCGGTTCACCCAGTGTACCTCCTACGGGAGGGGTGATTATGTCTCAAGTGTCATGTTTTTAGTCCCTTAAATAGTTATCGACTCGTTCTCTTTCTAGTTGATTTCTATAGTTCATCTAGGGCCCGTGTGCTCTAGTGGTGCTTCTGTTTCATTCTTTGACTCGAGTTGCTAATCGATGTCTGTCTTTGTATAAATTACGTTATTGAAACGTAAATTTCAAGTTGTCGATCGCTTCAGTGATCGTAGTTCGCAATTGTCATGACTACTTCAATTGTACAAGAAATTTAATTAAACGCCTCAGTAAACATGAGGACTATGGACCCTTGTGGTTGCTTTGACGGATAATTACTGGACTTGTGCATTTGAAAACTATGATAAAAACCATTTTGAATATTCGAGTGCGATTCAACAATTCTTTCGTTAATTCTTGAGTTAAGCTGGTGGTGTGGGACGTTCGGCTAAATTTATTTATTAACTGGCCTATTGTGTATCACACTTATCTTGTTGATCATTTATGATCCTTGTAGTTGATTGGTAATTGGATATCTTGCCCGTGCGTCGTTATGCACGTGGTAAGCGTCTTTGATCCTGATATTTCGTGTTTTCTAGTTAAGATTTGTTTCGTACGTCGCTATGTACCCAGCGTGGTCTATTGGTCACTTGTCGATCGGTATGGAGATACCATGTCATTGTGACTAAATCTACTCCCTTGTTGTCAGCTATGTAGTTCTAGTTCGGTGTGAGATCACCAAGCCTTTGGGCTAAAACAACTCATTTGTTATCTCGTTGTGCCGGTGTGAGCCACCAAGCATTTGTGCTAAATTAACTCAAGATCAAGAATGAGGGAAAACATCCCGCTTCTTGTGATCCCTCTTCTTGAGTCAAGGTACGTGTCATTGATTCCTTAATGTCATTTACTTTGTTCAGAGATTATTTTGTTTATGTTCTTTTGATATACGTCAGCCGTGTTCTTCGTTATCAAAAGATAACAATTGTGTTTTATTCGTAAGTTGATAAAGGAATTCTATTTCCTTTATGCCATCCCGAACGATTTATTGAATTTTTATATTTTCACGAGATATGCGTGAACGTTAGAAATTGTGAGGACTTTCTTGTGTTAACTTGTCCATCGGGTGCGTTAAGGATCTCGAATGAGACGTGGGACGCCATGTTGTATTTAGGAATTCCTAAACACCATTATGTGACAATCCGACATTTGAAATGATCCCTTAAATTAAAATTAACCATTTATGAATTAATCAAAATAGTAATATTTTGGATTTTTGCGATTTTCTCATAGCCGTCTGTTACCTTTCTAGATAATTTACTTCTGGACTCCCTTGGAGTAATTCCAAGAATTTGGGTGGTTTGAGATTTTTAATTAGAAATTATCTTGAACCTTTTCTTTGAATAAATAAATAACCGATGTCTCTTGTTCCTGGAGGTTATTTATTCATGTCTCTTGATTCTGGATTTTTAATCTTTGATTTATCAAGAATTCTTAGTGATTGAGAATCTCGCCTAATTCTTAATCCTTGCTTAGATTTGCTAAAGAGAATTTAGTATTCTTGTGATTCCATGGGTCTTCTTACTTTCTCTAGTGAACGATCACTTGAGAGAATTTGAGTTCCCGTTGGGGAAAGGAAATTTGGGTTTTGCGATCCGCGGCGGACTCAGTAATTCCTTTCTTGGAATCTATGATCTAGTCGATCATCTGGAAGTGCTACAGTCAATTCACTTATGGACTTAGCCTTGCGTTGTTCTTAGAAATGAATATCGAAAGGATGAGCTCTTTTGGTATTCACCCCTCGTTAGTTTGAATCATTTGGATTGACAATTGTCTCCGCACGTTTGTTAACCGTTGTGAATCAAAATTTTTGGTGATTATGATCTCTTTGGTTTATTCTCATCTTGTTATAGAAATTGTCTATTGCTTCTTTGATTAGTTGCTAATGTTTGTATGATTTGAGATTTTTGGCAGAAAATTATCTTAAATCATGTTGTACGAAGTGATAAGTTGTGCACTACTTATCCATCATCCTCTTGATGTTTCTGATTTTCTGAAGTCGATACTCAAGTTTCTGAAGATTGGGAGTTCCGTATAATTCCTAATGATTCGTCCTTATGGTTACTAAATGAGATTTAGTCCTTGGTTAGAAATCGATTTCGCCGAGTAGTTCATTGGTATTCCGTGACCAATATTTGTCATCGATTTCTAGTTCGTTGGTATTCCGTTACCAATATTTGTTTATCGGTTTCTACCTCGTTGGTATTCCATACCAACCTTAGATCATTGATATTAAAATTTATTATTCCTTCGAAAATTGCTTTCTGTAGCTAAATTCGTTGGAATCTCTGTGTTTTGCTCTTGTCGGTGTCATCCACCTTATCGCAGGACTAAAGCGCTCGGGTTCGATGTCCACTACGTCGTCGCGATTGAGTTTTGGGAATGGATTAGTCAACCATCGTAATTTCCCATCTCATATCCTAAGAAAAATAACTACTATTGATATCTTGCGTCCGTATGAAGCAGTCTCGTTGCTTTTTGAAGTTCCAATTAGATTCGCTTAGTTTTGTGTATTCTATTGATTCTCATTCCCTTGAGAATCATACGAAGAAAGGCGAGTCTATCTGAATTCATAGCGCTTATGAATTTTTCTGGAATTATTTTACCCAATTGGGATGACTACCTTCATGGTTAATGAAGTTCGAGATTGAACTCTAGTTCTTATGATCTTGCGAGACGTAATTGGGATCTCACCTAGCCGTTGGTGTGATCTTTTCATTTCGTGTCGGTTCTTGTTGTAGCACATCGTGGTATTATTTTTGGTTGTTACTCATTACTTGAACCTTAAGGAATTGCGGGGACGCAATTCTTTTAAGGGGGGAAGTCTGTAACAACCCGCTCATTCCATGATAATGGATTTAAATATTTTATTTATATCTATCGTCGTATCCGAGGTGTCACTCAAAATGTCTTTTCCACAAACGATAAAATTAGGATTCGGGACCACTTCCACTGAGTCCGGATCGTCGTTTACGACCTTTTTGACTATAAGCATCGATACCTTTTTAGTTAGTGAAATTTGGCCGGTTCTCATTAGAATGTATGGCCAAAATATCATTTTTCACATACAAATGAATTTGGACTCGAAACCACTTCCATCGGGTTCAAAACGTCGTTTAGGTGTTCGAAAACTATAAGGTTCGATATTTTCCGAGTTCGTGAAAATTGGCACCTTGGCTAGGGCTTGGTTGAGCTAGCCTAGCCCCTCATATAACCCTCAATAGCTCCCTCCTCTTCATTCATTCATTCCAACACTTAGAAAAATAGAAATGGAGAGTGGGAATGGGAAATAGAAATTCCCTAAGCTTTGGTTCTCGATTCCAAGCTCAATTCTTGTGCAAATCCAATTCTATGATATGGGTAAGCTCTCTCTACTCATTCTCTACCTTTCTCTCCTCTCTATTTTGGATTTTTATGATGTTCTAACATCCATGAGTCTTCATTTGTGATCATGAGGTGATTAGAGAGGAGTGATTAAAGAAAGGCTCTTTGCTTGGATTTGTGCTTGTTCTTCCTTATTGGAGCTTGTTCTTGCCATTCATGAGTGAAAGGTGAGTTCTTTTTGAACTCACATCTATGCCACAAGCCTATGTGCTTGTACAAGTGTAATTTAGTGTTCATATGAGTTGCATTTTCTTGTTGAATTGGTTATGCTAGTGTAACTTAGCCGATTTCATGTATTTGTGTTTAGTTTATTTTAATATCATGATGAAGATCGTTCATACGATCTAATACTTGTGTTGCGAGTTGATTTGGTAATGTTGTGAAGCTCTGTTGTCTCCCGACAAATCTCTAAGTCTTCACAAGTCGCTTTAATCGCTTTGTTGAGCTTTGGTTTGGAATTTAGTTCATACTTTGCTTTATAGCCGAATCATTGTAATTCTGTATATACGTTGTTCACACAATCAGTGTGCATGATGTAAATCGATTAAGTGGTGTTGTGAAGTACCATTGCCGCTCTCGGCAAGTTCTAAGGCCTCACGATTCGCTTATATCATGTTTATTCGTTTTAGTTTAGAAATTAAGTTCGTTTCGAACTTATAATCAAAATCAATGTATTTGAGCCTTGCATGTCGATACGGTGGATCAGAGAGGTCGCATTGGCGTCCCGAAGAAGTCACGGGCCTCGACAATCGGCACCGGGCGCGCGAGGGGTGGACGAATCCCGCTGTTTTTGGCCTGGGCAACAGCCCAGGCCTTTCCCGGTCGACCGGTCCAAAACCTGTTGGTCGACCAGTTTATCCTCTTTGAGGAACCGGTCGACCGATATAGGTTTGGCCTGGGCAATTGCCCAGGCCAAAACCGGTCGATCGGCGCCAAGCCGGCGGTCGACCGGTTTGGTTGAGCCTGGGCAATTTTGCCCAGGCCCAATTCTGTTCGGTCGCACGCTCCCGCGCACGACCCCGCTTGCCTCCGGACTTCTCTTGGCTTTCCCGTGCACGTCGATGACCTTTGAATTCATCGGAGAGTGTCGTCGTTGCTACGGATAATTGTATGTTGATTTGTATTTTATGATTCATGCTTTATGATTTCTCGATGTCTCATTCGCTATGGCGACGGGTTCTATGAATAAGTAAACCACAATGGATAATGGGGTTATATATTGCCAATGGAAATCGAACCAATGTTTAGTCAGTTTTTAAATTCAAATCCTTTTAAAAATAAATTCGGTTTCTAAGCCCGGTTCTGATTCTATTGATTTATATACGATCCCTTATACTATCGATCGAACGAGAAATTTAGTTTATTCACCTTAGTAAAACTGAGGACTATGACCCCTTATATGTTTACTTCGGCGAATAACTCTTGGACTCGTTCTCTTGAACATATGTGGTGATTTTCTCTGTTTTGAATAGAAACCAACTATGGGTTCGTAAATATTCGAGAATAGCATGTGGTTATGTGACATGTCGCAATTTACTTATATTGACTAGCTCGAAGTAATTTCAATTCACCCGGATCGATGTGATCTTTTATGACTTATGTTTTGTGGTCCTCAATCGCTCGAATGAGATTCACGATTCTTGGATTTCACTTCTGGGACTTCGGTCCAACTTATATGATTTATGTTTTCCTCTATCGGGGTCACGACCCGGAATCCTCGGAGAGCTTTGGCTCAAACAACTGGGTTAGCTACTTAGAATTCGCACCTCATCTTCTATGAACCTGCAGGCCCCCTTCTATGACATCTTCTATGATTTTCTATGATCTTTGTTTTCTGGGTTAGCTACCAAGAGACCGTATCTCATCTTCTATGAACCTAAAGGCCCCTTTTATGATGTTTTCTGTGATCTTCTATGATTTATGCATTTTCTCCCTTTTTATGATTTTCTATGACCACTTTGATGCGGTGGGCGTCAATTTGATTTTTTCTATGACTACTTGATTTTCTATGACCACTGTTATGCTAGTATTTGAATGTTGTATTCTACATTAGCTAGGGGATCATTTAGAAATAGTTGTGTTGACATTCCACTGTCATTTTATAATTGTGTTGACATGCTATGTTTCATATTTGTTTATGATTAGATATTATCTCTAGAACCATGTCATCCTTTGTCATATCTCTTGTTATCTCAGTTTATTTGGTAAGTACAGCTAGACTGACTCATTTATTATTTATTTCTCTAAATAATACTCGGGTCAGACCGAGTCATTTTAGGTACTCCTCTGGGACTCTCAACGCAGGATTGATCTTCCGCTTTCAGCTTGCTACTCTGTCTCTGCAGTTTTATGTACTTCTGTACTTATGACATTATCTTGTTGTGTACATATCCTTTTATGTAGATCTTGGTACATGTATTAGTGGACCTTTATTTGACCACTACAATGTTGTACACATTCTTGATTTATTCATATCTATTCCGCTTTTGCTATATGATTATTCTGTGTCTGGCTATGAGATAAACCATATTTTTTTTATTGTTGTTGTTGTCTATTTTATACTGCTTTCCGAATTGCTTATAGCCGTTGTGTAGTTGCCCTATGTGCCGAATGGACATGTCGAAATTTTAATCGGTGTCAGAATTCGATGTGCATTCCTCACGTGGAGCAATTATATAATCGGTCGCACTTCGCAAACCTTATTCTCCGTTATGGTCTACGACATTTCTCTGAAATGAACTGGACGATAGTGGGTATAGAGGCGGGGCATTACATTTATGTTTGACATTCCTCTGTCATTTCCTGCTGTGTGCTACTAGTTGAATGTTGCATTCTACATTAGCTATGAGATTGTTTAGAGATATTTGTGTGTTGACATGCGATGTTTCATATTTATTTATGATTATATATTTTTATTATAATCATGCCATCCTGTGTTCTATCTCTTATTATCACAGTTTATTTGATAAGTACAGCTAGACTGATCCGTTTATTATTTATTCTTATAAATAATAGTTGAGTCAGACCGCCGAGTCATTTAGATCGTGGTACATGTATTAATGGATCTTTGTTGACCACTAGCTTGTTGTACACATTCTTGGTTTACTCATATCTATTCCGCCTTTGTGATATGATTATTCTGTGTTTGGCTTTGAGATATACCATATTTATATGGTTGTTGTCTGTTTTATACTACTTTCCGGATTGAATAAAACTGTTGTGTAGATGCCCTATGAGCCGAATTGTCATGTCGAAATTTTAATCGGTATCAGAATTCAATGTGCATTCCTCACATGGATTAATCATACAATCGGTCGCCCTTCACAAACCTCATTCTCCGTTATGGTCTATGACATTTCTCCGAAATGAACTGGACGATAGTGGGTATAGAGGCAGGGAGTTACATTCAAGTACATATAAATTTCAGAATTTAAAGTTGTGAATTGAAGGTGTTCCAGCCCCTCGAAGAGAAGCCATGTCGAGCCCGCTAGCTCCGCCGTGCCATCGTCGAACTGGTCACCGTCGCCGGCGTTGGTGCGTCTCTCGGAGCTCTCCAGCGTGGTGTAATCGGATCGACATTATACTGCAAGGATTGATCGAAAATTGGAAACCTAATTTTGAACTAAACGTGAAACATAGGCCTACTTCTGCAGGTAGTTAATTTAATTATTTCCAACTTCTAAAAGCGTTGCAAATCTTGATTTGATTCAAAAAATCATATCTTGTTGATACGATGTCTGAATCCGATGAAACAGAAACCATCATGATCATGACAACGTGTTCTCCGATCTAGAAAAGACCAGAACATATTTGGAACTTGCTAGAAATTTAGACAAATTCAAATCAAGGTGAGATCTCTTATTTAAAATTAAAAATTAATTTTAATTGCGATGTGAAATCTTTCTATGTAAGTTGTCAAAATTCACATGTGTGTTGTATGAGATTGGATTGGATTGATTTCTGATTTCGATAATCTATTAGATTGAATTAATTGTTTTGAATTGCGATGAACGGCTAGACTGAATCATTTATGTTAGAGAAATGTTCATGTTAGTTAAAATTTGTTTATACAATAAAATCATATTTTTGTTGTATATATGAAACATAATATTCATTGTTTGTGAATAAAGATCATATTTTTATTTTCGTTTAGTTTCAATAAAAAGATTAGATTAAAAAGATCATATTTTTATTGAAGTTTGTTTTCAATAAAAAGATTAGATTAAAAAGATCATATTTTTATTGAAGTTTGTTTTTAATAAAAAGATTAGAAAATAAAGATTATATTTATATTTTCATTTAATTTCAATAAAAAGATTAGAAAATAAAGATCATATTTTTATTGTCATTTAGTTTCAATAAAAAGAAAAGAAAATAATGGTCATATTTTTATTGTTATTTAGTTTCAATATAAAGATTTGAAAATAAAGATCATATTTTTATTGTCATTTAGTTTCAATAAAAAGATTAGATTAAAAAGATCATATTTTTATTGATATCTGTTTTCAATAAAAAGATTAGTTTTAAAAAATTGCATTTTTATTGTCATTTGTATTCAATAAGAAGATTAGATAAGAAAGATTACATTTTTAATGTAGTCTGCAACAATAAAAAGATTAGAAATTAAAAATGTCATTTTTATTGTAGGTTATTTCCATTAAAAAGATTAAACAATAAAAACTTCATTTTTATTGTAGGTTGTTTCCATTAAAAAGATTAAACAATAAAAAATTCATTTTTATTGTAAGTTGTTGTTATCAAAAAGATTTAACAATGAAAATTATATTTTCATTGTATGATTTTTGCATTAAAAAAGAATATGATTTGTCATGGAATCGTCACTTTTATCATGTATGTTAGATAAAAAGAATTAGATATTAAAATATGATTGGTCATGAAATTGTCATATTTTGTTATACGATAAATATCACCTTTTTATTATCATATGGAAACACTGAAATTGTCAAATTTTGTTATGCGATAAATATCACCTTTTCATTTTCATATGGAAACACTGAAATCATCAAATTTTGATTAGCGTTAAAAATTATTCTTTTTATTTACATTTAGAAACATGTAAATTGAGACGAAGTTGTTGACGCTAGAAAAATTAGTCTTTTATTATCATATAGGAACATGTAAATTGACACGAAGTTGTTGATGCTAAAAAATTAGTCTTTTATTATCATATAGGAACATGTAAATTGACATGAAGTTGTTTACGCTAACAAATTAGTCTTTTATTATCATGTAGGAACATAAAAAAAACATAAAATGGTTGACGCTAAAAATTTGTCTTTTATTATCATGTAGAAACTGGAAATATGTCATAAATTTGTTGATGCTAAAAATTCATATTTTTATTGTCGTGTAGAAACGTAAAATCTATCATATTTTGATTGACAATAAAAATTATCTTTTTATTGTCAAATAAGAACATAAAATTTTCATATTTTGATTTGCAAATAAAAAATATTCTTTTTATTATTATGAAGAAACATAAACATCGTCATAATTTGATTTGCAATTAAAATAATATTTTTATTGTCGTGTAGGAATATGAAATGATTTGTAATAAAAATTCATATTTTTATTGTAATGTGGAAATAAGAAAAGGATTTATAAAAAAAATCTTTTTATTCTTAAGTTAACGTGTTTATTATAAATTGTTTATACATTAAAAATGACATGTTTAGTGTATGTTAGATTAACATGTTTTATTATTAAAACGACATTTTAACATGTTAGTTAGAATAAAATGATAACAAGTAAATATATGTTTGTAGGGTAAATATGCCTCTTTTAACATATATGTAAAGGGTATAAAATTTACAAGTCCTGAAATATATTTTTGTTCATTAAAAATAAAATGTTGACATGAACAAGAAGTGTATAAAAATTTACATGTAATAGAATTGATGGTGAAGAAATCGTTGAACGCTTAAAGTAACACCCCGTATTTTCTGAGAATATTAAAATAACAAATTAAAGAATAATTAATTTTTAAAAGAAGAATTAGGCGAAACGTGTTACGCCATTGTGTTCATCTCGGAATTCTACTTGAGATAGAGTCCGAGTTTACGTAAAACGGATGTCGTATGAAAGAGTTACGGATGAGAGAATTTGGGCAGAAAATTCAGAAAATGGACCAGAATGCACTGGCGCACTTGTGAAGTGCGCCAGCGCAAAAATGCACTGGCGCACCTGGGAAGTGCGCCCATGCCGAGGCAAAACCGGCACAGAATTCTGGAGTGTTCCGTGATGACGTGTCTTGCTGTGATTGGCTGGGTGATGTGTCTTTGAGCTGTGTGGTTCTGATGATATCCTAGACTAATCTAAAGGTTCTAATTAACTCACCACACATATTAAAACACCCCTAGACCTATTGTTTTCTCCACACAAATCAATGGCGTCCATATGCTGCTGAAACCTAAAATAGAACTAGTGCTTCTTCTTCTACAAGTTAGAATAGGATTAAAAGAGAATAGATCTACAACTGCAACACCTATTTCTTTTAGATCCAACCGAGGTGAGTTCATGTTATTTTCAGAAGTGAAATTTAATTGTGATTCTGACATTGTTAATAAATCTGAATCTGAGATTATGCCTATTTCTGTTCATCAGATCTATTTTTCTATACCTAGTGGATCTATCTTATTGATATTATTATGCTTGTTCCGTATCTCTTCCTCCCTTCTTCCTTTTTGTTTTTATACCTAGGCTACCATGAGCCTGAGCCAAATCTCATAGAGATGAACATATGAACGCTAAATTGGGGAAAATATTGAAAGATGTATAATTGGGCATAACTGACATGTAACTGATTTGAGGACACAACATATGTTGTGATTTAAGATCTGATTTTAGGGACATAATACATGTTGTGATTTAAGATCTGATTTTGGGGACATAATACATGTTGTGATTTAAGAGCTGATTTTGGGGACATAATACATGTTGTGATTTAAGATCTGATTTTGGGGGCATAATACATGCTGTGATTTAAGACCTGATTTTGGGGGCACATTATATATGATGATTTATAACTTGGAATAAAGGGGATATTGTGCATGATAATATATGATTCGAAACAGGGATAACTGTTAAATATGAACACGCCTAAATTGGGACTTTTGGTAATTGGCATACACTGTAGTCAAGACTATAATTTGCATAATCTGTGTTATGAATCATAACTTGGGTTTTTGGAGCATAACCTGTACTGTGTAATTTGACTAAAACTTGGGGCAAAAAGTTATATTGAGAATTATGACCATAATTTGGGGCATGCAAATTTGTAGGCTTAATTTATGATTAAGCGAAATATGTTAATGGAACAGTAAAAGAGTCTGTGAAGTCTGTTTAATCTGTTGGAACTGAATACTGTAATTGGAAGGCCTACGATGTATATGAACAAACTTGCTAAGATAAGCATGTTGAGACACGAGGTTAGGCTCCATTTGCAGTAGAAACCTGCCCGAAACCAATCGGCCTAACCAGTAACCGCAAACAGTCAGCCTAATGTGAGAGGTCGTAGGCATAACTAAGAGATGCTTAGACACGAGGTTAAGTCTGGCTTGTTGCAGAAGTCTGCCTCGAACTGCCCGGCACATCCAGCAGCCACAAGCTATCGACTTAATGTGAGAGGTCTATGCATTAATAACTAATTAATGCTGATTAAAGATGATTATGATACCTAAGACATGTTAGGTGGGTGGGGTTAAGTTAACCTGAGTAAGATGACAACTTAACCAATATTACATGAATAAGTGGATAGGGTTAAGGCAAGCTTAACCAATAATACATATTGATTTGATAAGTGAATGGGGTTAAGTCAACTGGGCGGATGAATCTGGTAAACCCGTTTCGTAAATCTGTAGGCTTAATGTGAGGTTAAGTATTAATCCGTAAGTCTGCTAACCCGTACATCTTATCTGTTAATCCGTAAACCTATTAATTTGTAAGTCTGTTAATCCGTACATCTGATCTGTTAATCTGGAAACCTATTAATCTGTATGTTTGATCTGAGAACTTGTTAATCTGAAATCTGTAAGCAAGATAATCTGAAGTTTGTTAGTCTGGGACACAAGGTTAGGAGGGGTAATTGCTTGTGTCATCTGTTGTGTGGGACCCATATTAGTCAGTAACCTTTTTCGGTATCAAAACTATGACCCAACACTAGGTAGGGGTCTGTGCACGCTTACTGAACTAAATGTAAGAGGTTCATTCTGACAATGGCGAGGGGTGTTGATGGTGCATTCCAACCGGGTCATGCGTGTATGTATCCGGTCTGCTCTAGGGAAGTTAAGACGCCGTGACATCCATAAATAGGTCCGTGTCTCTTGGTAGGTTGCCACTTTAGGGAGTGATACACCCATCTGTGGGGCTAACACATGGTATTTACGTATTAGGGAGACGATCGCTTGGGGTAGAGTTTAGGATACATCTAGTTCTGTCTGTTTCTGTTGGGGTACCATCTGTTTCTTTTGGGTGGTAAAACCTATCTGTTTCTATGTGGTACCATCTGTTGGGGTGGTAAAGGCCCTTTACTTGTGTACACCTAATCCTAATATTCTGTTTCCATAGGGATTATTCTGTTTCCGTCTCTGATTCCGTTTCTGCTTCTTTTTTTGTACCGTCTGTCTCTATTGGGGTGATAAAGGCCCATTACTAGCATTCTGTTTCTATATAGTTCATTCTGTTTCTGTTTCAGTTTAGACACAAGGGTAACACCTAATCCTATGAAACTAGTATTATTGCAAGGAAGTGAAAAGTAAGTAAGAAACATAGCTTGGTCTATATCATTATGTTTCCTCTGTTTAACCTAAGTATTCCTGGTACTCCTTTTACTGTTATCTCTCATCCAGCTTTATTTACATGTCATGATAATTGTTATCTGTTCATATGATGAAAGTCACTGGACTTGCCAGACTTTATGTCTGACCCCGTTCTGCTTCGCCTCTTTTCTTTCCTTCCCCCAGGTGCCCAGGGTGGGAACGAAGGAGCTTGATTCAGATTTCTCTTTGCTTGAATTTCTAGAAGTTCTTGAAGTATTGCTTGGCTTTGATTCTACATTTTTATGGCATTTCTGTTGGGGATTATGGCTTTAAAATTATGTACTCTAAAGGCTTTTGTATAAGATTGATATTATGTACTTGGTTTTGGTATTTGAAGATGTAACCAAACTTATTTCTGTTTCTGCTGCAATAAAGTTATAAAATTTTCAAGTATTACTTTTTGTATATGTCTTGGAATATTATGTTCTGCTTACTTATAATGCTCCATGAAACTTAATGCATTCCCTTTGTGAGTGACATTAAAGGACGTGGGGTGTTACACTTGGTATCACAGCTGAAGTTTACCAGATTGGATAAAAGTTTTTGAAAACTATTTTCAAAAAGGTTTTAAAAGGAAGTATTTTCAAAAGGAAAGTTTATTTTGAAAAACATAATCCCCGAATCCATATATCTATCCTTCGATTCTCTGTTTTGAATCTTTTTTTTTTCGTTTCAGCATGTCCGGAGAACAAAATATCCCTAATGTCCCAGAAGGAGTCACAATACGAGGATGGTTCCATAGGTATTTGGAGGTCAAGGCACCTGCCGAAGGCCAAGGAAACGTTCCTCTAGTTATACCCATCATCCCTCCTCCCCCTCCCCCTCCACATGTAGATGCTTTTTCTAAGATATGCGAAGACTTTCGGGCAATGGGCGGTAAACCTTTTCATGGGACAGAGACGTTTGTCGAGGCTAGAAATTGGCTCAAGTAGGTGGAAGACTTGTTTGGTATCTTGGAGATATACGATGGAAGGAATGTTCAACTAGCTGCTTGGTTGATGAAGGACGAAGCCTCATTCAAGTGGGAGGTCACGAGTGGAGAACGTCCAGTGGAGTCGTGGATGGATTTCAGACATAGGTTCGAGTTGAAATTTCTCTCACGAGCAGAAGAGAGTTTATACATGGAGTGGTTCTTGGCGTTTAAACAGGGGAATTTATTTGTGAAGGTGTATGTCAACAAGTTTAATCAATTAGCAAGATTCAACCTACCTCATAAGGAGGCCCTGAGGTTTGTTAAGGGTTTGAATGAGCCGCTAAACAAATTGGTGATGTCCAACATTCCTATGGGGGCTACCTTCGAGAAACTGGTTGACATGGCGTTGATGTATGAAGAAGAGAAAGGTGCAAATGCTGATAACGCACGGGAAAAGAAAGAGGTGAAAGTGGAAGAATCACAGAACAAGAAAGCGTGGCCTAAGAAGGAAACACAAAAGAAGGGTGAAAAGCCTGAGAATAAGAAGGATAAAAAGTGCTTTACTTGTGGAAGCTCGAGTCATATGAACAAGGATTGCAGAAAGAGGAATGGCGCTTGCTTCAACTGTGGTGAAATGGGACACTTCACTAAGGACTGCCCAAAGAAACAAGGACAAGGGCAGTGGGTAGGATCCTCTGGAGGGCAGGCGAATGCTCTCTGGCTGGTGGACAGGATAGAGGTAGGAAAATTTCTGTAGAAGGTTTAATTTCCTTATCTGATTATTGTGTTAGAACTCTTTTTGATTCTAGAATTTTTGATTCTGTAGTTGAGTCTCTGCACTTTAATACTGGTTTATTTTCTGATCCTGCTAAAGTCTCAAACCCGATAAGGGTTACGACTCATCTTTTTGTGATAGGTTGGGGTTTGAGGGTATCTGTGTTAGGCGCTAAGTTGACTGTGACGCGTATATTCCAAGTTTTGTGGGATATGGTGGGGTTTTATCATGCTTAGTTTCCTAGAATCATTTGATAATCTGATCTATACCCGTAGTCTGTAAGTATTTGGATATTTCTTCTAAGGTTATGGGTTTTACTCGAGGCGTGAGATAGATTCCCAGTTTTGACACTGGGAATAAGTTTTTGTTTTATTTGTACTTGCTTCTATCACTCGACTGTATCCTATCGACCGAGTCTTTGACCTTTAGGTAGAAACTAATGGGTGTAAACATGTGTTTGAGACATGTTATGTTTGATGGTTGCAAGTGGATGCAAGTGGTTGCTAGTGGTTGCTCGTGGATACATATACACACACTAGGAAATAGATCGACTCAAAAACACTCTCATACTGCATATGGTTGCATGTGCATTTTCAATTTTTTTATGGATGCAAAATGGTTGACTCATCACAGGATGTTGCATTCAGATGAATGTTTGTGCACTCATGTAGAAATGATATATATCAACTAGGATTGTCTGCATACATGATTGGACTCATGGCACTAACATAATTCGCATTAAGGAGGTTAACTGAATTAGTAGACTGCCTGATCTTTTGCACTAGATAGGGGACATGTGCACACACTTTTGCATACATTCATATGGCATTAGAAATCTTCTAAGGAAAATGAATGCTTGTCGATGATGGATTATTAGATGGATTATGGATGGTACGATATATTCTTCTTAACTTAGTGATTTCGGGGACGAAATCCTTTAAGGAGGGGAGAATGTAACACCCCGTATTTTATGAGAATATCAAAATAACAAATTGAAGAATAATTAATTTTTAAAAGAAGAATTAGGTGAAAAGGATTATGCAATTGTGTTCGTCTCAGAATTCTACTTGAGATAGAGTCCGAGTTTGCGTAAAACGGATGCCGTATGAAAGTGTTACGGATGAGAGAAGTTGGGCAGAAAATTCAGAAAATGGACCAGGATGCACTGGCGCACTTGTGAAGTGCGCCAGCACAAAAATGCACTGGCGCAACTGGGAAGTGCGCCCATGCCAAGGCAAAACCAGCACAGAATTCTGGAGTGTTCCCTGATGACGTGTCTTGTTGTGATTGGCTGGGTGATGTGTCTTTGAGCTGTGTGGTTCTGATGATATCCTAGACTATTCTAAAGGTTCTAATTAACTCACCACACCTATTTAAACACCCCTAGACCTATTGTTTTCTCCACACAAATAAATGGCATCCATATGCTGCTAAACCTAAAATAGAACTAGTGCTTCTTCCTCTACAAGTCAGAATAGGATTAAAAGAGAATAGATCTACAACTACAACACCTATTTCTATTAGATCCAACCAAGGTGAGTTCATGTTATTTTCAGAAATGAAATCTAATTGTGATCCTGAAATTGTTAATAAATCCGAATCTGAGATTATGCCTATTTCTGTTTATCAGATCTGTTTTTGTATACCCAGTGGATCTATCTTATTGATATTATTATGCTTGTTCCGTATCTCTTCCTCCCTTCTTCCTTTTTGTTTTTATAGCCAGGCTACCACGAGCCTGAGCCAAATCTCATAGAGATGAACGTACGAACGCTAAATTTAGGGAAAATAATGAAAGATGTATAATTGGGCATAACTGATTTGTAACTGAATTGAGGACACAACATATGTTGTGATTTGAGATCTGATTTGGGGACATAATACATGTTGTGATTTAAGATCTGATTTTGGGGACATAATACATATTGTGATTTAAGATCTGATTTTGGGGGCATAATACATGTAGTGATTTAAGACCTGATTTTGGGGGCACATTATATATGATGATTTATAACTTGGAAGAAAGGGGATATTGTGCATGATAATATTTGATTCGAATATGGATAACTGTTAAATATGGACACGCCTAAATTGGGACTTTGGGTAATTTGCATACACTGTAATCAAGACTATAATTTGGCATAATCCGTGTTATGAATCATAACTGGGGTTTTTGGAGCATAACCTGTACTGTGTAATTTGGCTAAAACTTGGGGTAAAAAGTTATATTGAGAATCATGAACATAATTTGGGGTAGGAAAATTTGTAGGCTTAATTTATGATTAAGCAAAATATGTTAATGGAACAGTAAAATAGTCTGTGAAGCCTGTTTAATCTGTTGAAACTGAATACTGTAATTAGAAAGCCTACGATGTATATGAGTAAATTGGCTAAGATAAGCATGTTGAGACACGAGGTTAGACTCCGTTTGCAGTAGAAACCTGCCCGGAACCAACCGGCCTAACTAGTAACTGCAAACGGTCAGTCTAGTGTGAGAGGTCGTAGGCATAACTAAGAGATGCTTAGGCACGAGGTTAAGTCTGGCTTATGGCAGAAGTCTGCCCGGCACCGCTCGACACATCCAGCGGCCAGAAGCTATCGACTTAATATGAGAGGTCTGTGCATTAATAACTAATTAATGTTTTAAGATGAATATGATACCTAAGACATGTTTGGTGGGTGGGGTTAAGTTAACCTGAGTAAGATGACAACTTGACCAATATTACATGAATACGTGGATAAGGTTAAGGCAAGCTTAACCGATAACACATATTGATTTGATAAGTGAATGGGGTTAAGTCAACTTGGAGGATGAATCTGGTAAACCCGTTTCGTAAATCTGTAGGCTTAATGTGAGGTTAAGTATTATTCCGTAAGTCTGTTAACCCGTACATCTGATCTGTTAATCCATAAACCTATTAATCTGTGAGTCTGTTAATCCGTATATCTGATCTGTTAATCTGGAAACCTATTAATCTGTATGTCTGATCTGAAAACTTGTTAATCTGAAATCTGAAAGCAAGATAATCTGAAATCTGTTAGTCTGGGGACACAAGGTTAGGAGGGGTAATTTCTCGTGTCATCTATTGTGTGGGACCCATATTAGTCAGTAACCCTTTCTGGTATCAAAACTATGACCCAACACTAGGTAGGGGTCCGGGCACGCTTACTGAACTAATTACAAGAGGATCATTCTGATAATGGCGAGGGGTGTTGATGGCGTATTCCAACCGGGTCACGTGCGTGCATGGATCCGGTCTGCTCTGAAGAAGTTAAGGCGCAATGACATCCATAAATAGGCCTGTGTCTCTCTTTAGATTGCCACTTTAGGGAGCGATACACCCTTCTGTGGGGCTGACACAGGGTATTTATGTATTAGGGAGCTGATCGCTTGGGGTAGAGTTTAGGGTACATCTAGTTCTGTCTGTTTCTGTTAGGGTACCGTCTGTTTATATTGGGTGGTAACGCCTGTTTGTTTCTATGTGGTACTGTCTGTTGGGGTGGTAAAGGCCCATTACTAGTGTACACCTAATCCTAATATTCTGTTTCAATAGGGATTATTCTATTTTCGTCTCTGATTCCGTTTCCGCTTCTGTTTCTGTACCGTCTATCTCTGTTGGGGTGGTAAAGGCCAATTACTAGCATTCCGTTTCTACAAAGATCATTCTGTTTCCGTTTCTGTTTCAGTTTAGATATTAGGGTAACACCTAATCCTGTGAAAAGTTAGGAAGAAACATAGCCTCGTCTATATCATTCTATTTCCTCTATTTAACCTAAGTATACCTGCTACTCCTGTTACTGTTATCTCTCATCCAGCTTTATTTACATTTCATCTTAATTATTATCTGTTCATATGCTGAAAGTCACTTGACTCACCAGACTTTATGTCTGACCCCGTTTTGTTTCGCCTCTTTTCTTTCCTTTTCCCCCCAGGTGCTCAGGGTGGGAACGTAGGAGCTTGATTCAGATTTCTCTCTGCTTGAAGTGCTAAAAGTTCTTGAAGTATTGGTTAGCTTTGATTCTACCTTTTTATGGCATTTCTGTTGGGGATTATGGATTTAAAATTATGTACTCTGAAGGCTTTTGTACAAGAATGATATTATGTACTTGGTTTTGGTGTCTGAAGATGTAACCGAACTTATTTCTGTTTTCGCTGCAATAAAGTTATAAAATTTTCAAGTACAACTTTATGTATCTGTCTTGTAATATTCTGTTCTGCTTACTTATAATGCTCCACGAAACTTAATGCATTCCCTTTGTGAGTGACATTAATGGACGTGGGGTGTTACACTTTTTATATATATAAATATAAATTAAAATTAAACGAATCGTGCGCAGTAGTTCGCTTTTCGGAATTGTAACTCTAAACGATTATACCAAAAGATCTGACCGTCGGATTTTTCCAAAACTGGAACCGCTAGGTTTGTTTTGGAAAGGTCTTTTAATCGATATTAAAATTGTTAAGATCCAACGGTTAGATTTCGAGAAGTGTTAAATTCAAATCTAAATGAAAACAACGCCAGGCCTCCTAATGACAAGAAACATCATTCGAATCGAATAGGCTATTTTTATATAAATAAGATGCAATAAATCATTATAAAATAATAATAACGATATGAAATGATTTGAATTATATATATTCGAGAATTATTTGAAAAGACCGAGTTCAATCACATTTCGAATAATCATACGATGATTAAAAATCGAAGACGTTGAAGACGGTGGTCGAAGGCCGACGATCTTCACATCGAATAGTTGACTACTGATGCCATGGATTGGGTCGCTCCTAAGAAAAGGTTAAAGTGGTAGTTGTCTGGATGTACTTGTTCATTGTCCAGATAAGCGAGAGCCTCTCTTCCGTATTGGACATACGGGACGAGGAATAAGGTGTCTCCGGTTTCGTTCAGTCCTAGAACGGACTTGTAAATGGATGTGTGTCTGACATTGGATTTCGTTTTGTGTTAATTGATTTCTATTAAATATATATCTGTTTGGTGGTGGGGAATTTATTCTCTTTTCACCCTTCTCTGAGACATACGAGCTTAGAGGTTATATATTGATAGACATCTGTTACATGGCGTGAATTGTCAATGTGGCATGCCAAAATTAAATTGATCAAGACTTTTTGTTGAAAAGCAGAGCCTTGTGGTTGAAGACCAATGTAACAACCTGGAAAATCAGAACCAATTTGAATTTTTTTTTTGGCAATTTTAATAAATTTGGAATATTTAAAATTATTTATATTAAATAATAACGGCCAGAAATTTATTTTGAATAGAATTATAACGTATAAATTTATTAAAATCGAAGTTAGAATATAAATATTTATTTAAATTAGAAAAGGAATTGAAATTGGCGCGGTAGTTTGAAAATTCGATTTCAAAATTCAATTGAATGTACAGGATTCAAAATAAACTGGATTTTGGTAAAACCAGAAATATTTGAATCTGCTAAAAATATCTTTCCAATGAATAGGAAAAATCCAGATTTCATAACGGGAATAAAATGTTATGTCCAGTTGAAAATTTAGAATAGTCGCTATGGAATTTATATAATATATAGCCCTTAAAAATAGCGATTTTGCAAAAGAACTCCGTTTTTGACGAGACCACTTTTGTTGGATCCGGAATGTCAAATTATTGCTAGATTCCAATTTTCATAATTTTTGGAATCAATATGTGAGCGTGGTGAATTTAAACGTGTTTTGTCTATTAAATTTGAATTTAATCGACTGGAAAATGTCCGTTTTTCAAACGGTCTCCAAATTGGACGAAATTACTTTTGTTAGGACCATATTGTCAAAATATAGCTAGACTTATTTTTCTGGAATTTTTGGAGTCCGTATGTGGCCCCGGTAAATTAAAATGTGCGTTTGAATTTAAAATATAATGATTTATATTTCAAATTTAGCGGAAACTGATCGGAACAGCCGAATTGGGTTTCAAACCATATCCCATTGTGTTCGGAATGGGGGTATTTAATTAGCGGCATCAGTCGTTGGGTCTCATTTGGAGGTCGAATAAAAAAGTTGACTTTTGGGGAAAAAGAGAAAATTAAAATAATTATTTTTATAAATATATCTCCCCCTCCATTGTTTCTCTCTCTCTCTCCCCCCGAAATTTAAATTAAAAAAAGAAGAAAATCCACCGCCCTAAACCGATCCATCCCCCCTTGCGATCCACCACTGCCGCCGCCGCTGCGCTCGACGCGCCACCACCCCCTTCACCGCTGGCCCCTTCCATCCCGCCCTCTCTCCTCTCTCTTCCCCTAAAACCCGCGAGCCACCCAAAATCCCGCCGCCTGACACCCCAACTCAGCCGCCAACCACACAGCCCAACTACCAGAAGACCCCCGACCACCTGCGCTCCTCCTCCTTCCCCGGCGAATCACAGTATGTTTTTTTTGATTTATTAACCATATAAAAATTTGATTTTTATTTTATAAATCACCATATAAAAATTTGATTTTTATTTTATAAATAGCCAAATGAAAATTTGATTTTTAATATATGAATAGCTATACAAAAATTTGATTTTTATATATGTGAACGTCGAATAAAGGAATTGATTTTTATAGTTGAAAATAATTGATTTTTATAGTTGAAAAGAATTGATTTTTATTAACATATAAAATTATGATTTTTAACTTTGAAATGATTTGATTTTTACATTAGAAAAGTTATGATTTTTGAATTCGAAAAGACGTGATTTTTAGATTGAAAAAGTTATGATTTTTAAATATGAAAAATATGATTTTATTTATAAAGTAGCAAAAGAAAACTATGATCTTTTGTATGTATGCAACGACATGAAGATTTGGTTTTTATTTACATGAATAACATATAAATTTGTGATTTATATATATATATAACAACGATATAAAAATGTGATTTTTATTTTAAAAGTAGCTATTTAAAAATATGATTCTTATTATGAAGTTAGCAAAATAAAAATGTGATTTTTATTTAAATAACTTCGTTTTAAAAATGTGATTTTTATCCATTTAGTATTGTTATAAAAATACGATTTTTATGTACATGTAGCGTTGAAAATAAAAATACTATTTTTATTATATATGTAGCGTTAGAAAAATATGATTTTTATAATGTAAACATCATATTAAAATGTGATTTTTACTATGAACAGCACGAAAAGACTGCATTGGAATTTTGGGCAAATCCAAATCCAAACCGTTCAAAAATAAAGAATGGAGGAGTGGATCCCAAAGGTGAGAACTTCTCACTAAAATTCTTGTATAGTTATTTATTTCATAACTGCATATATGAACTGCTCCCCGTCTTCCACAGACCATTGACGACTTGTTTAATTGTATTGTGTTATGGAAATTGATTGTGATTGTTATGTGAAAGGGAAAATGAATTATTCATGTGTTGAAATAAATATTTTATAGTTAAAAATATAATTTTAACGTGTATATAAACAAAATAAATATTCATTTACAAATCGGATGATTTGTTTATGTGCAATCATTTAACTGATATTGATTGGGACGATATATTTTACACATTGCCCAACTGCACAAATAATAAAATGTGTTTGTTGATTGAAACCCCACACGGGTATTGCGATGATATTTGACGTACACTAATCCCAATTGTTTAGTTGTATGTCGATCGATTGGTTGACAAACTGTGTAAGCGTTAATTATTTATATTTAATGCTTATGCAGTTGTGTAATGCACTCTGGATGATGGATGATTGTTTATCATTGTAATTATATACATGTGTTGTATGGAATCCATGTAATTAACATTATATGGTAATCGATTGGGTCTCATTCCAATTTGGAAAAACATACGAATATTTTAAAATAATATTCAGAAAAGGATTAAAAATATTCATGTGTTGAATAAAATGATATATTCATTTTTTGAAACAAAAATGTGTGGTCTTCTGAAAAGAAGAGAGCACACACACACACACACACACACACACATATATATATATATAAAGAAAATCAATGGTACAGAGTTTGACTATAGAACATAAGAATACAAGATAGAACCTAACAATGTTTTAGGGATGTAAAGATCGTAGATAGATGAGCTCCGGATAAACCACCGCCCATCTACTCCAATATCGAATTCCGGCAAGGCCACCACCCGATATTGAAGTATATCTACTCCAATACAATAACCCATATACTCTATATAATAACAAAAATAATGAGATACAACACCCAAAAAAATCTCTAACAATAAGACCAAATGAGAAAAAACGAATCATCAATCCAAACAACAATCCTCATAGGTACATAACTGCTACCACTCCATCCAGCTATCCACTAAGCACCTCTTCTAAATCAACCACCTGAATCTGCGAAAAGCTCAACATACTGTTAGTAAGTTGTTACACATATATATATATATGGAAATAAATGAGTCTAAATATATATATATATATATATATATATATATATATTATAATCATATATATATACACATTCATACATATTTATTTACCATGCATATATGTGTAAAAGAAAAAAGAAAAGAAAATACAATGAAAAACTAATAAAAGAATTTAACAATCAATGCAATATCTATCACGAAAAAAACTGTTAATTCTAATAAATAGATACAAATTCAGACTAACCTTAATCAATAAATTCTCAAAGCCCGATTTCCCAAAAAGTTTATAATGTGAATTAGACATCCAATTCAAGCAATAATAAACTATTTTAATGATTAAATTATCCGTAGAAACAGAAGTAGAATGAAAAGATCTCTGATTTCTCTCAGACCAAATGAACCAACACACAATAGTGACTAAAGAATCTAAAATGTATCTTTTATTAGCATTAAAAGCAAATCTATAAGAATCCCTGTAATTAGCACAACAATTGAAAGAAGAATGATAATAAAAAACAAATAACCTTAATACCATACTAAGTATATAGCTTGTGATACTGCAAGTGAAAAATAAATGATCCACATCCTCGTTCATAACATTACAAAAGTAACACTTAACATTGAAAATGATATTCTTCCTCTTAAGTAACTCCACAGTATTAAGTTTCTTATGAGCGATTAGCCACATTAGAAATTTAGCTTTAGGAGGAGAATTAGCTTTCCAAATAAATTTAAAAGATCGAAATGAGATTCCCGAAAAGTTTATGAAATTATACATGGAATTCACCGAATAAACTTGACTTGTGTCCATACCCCAACTAATAAAGTCCTTACTCTCATCGATGTGATATAATGATAACTTAGCATAAAGTAGAGCTAATTGTCTTAACATTTCTCTTTCTAGTATATTTTCAAAAGAAAACTCCCATGTAGGATATAAATCTCTTCTAAAGATATCTTTTATCAATGCATTTTTAAAACTACAATTATTAAAGAGCTCTCTAAATTCAATTTTTAGTGGTAAACGAGAAATCCACCTATCATGCCAAAAATAAGTCGTATTACAAGAATTTACAATTACCTTGTAACCTAAGTTAAAAAAATAAAAACACTCTAATACTGACTTCCAAAAGTAAGATAATCTATGATACCAACTACCCCTAGATCCGACAATGAATTCTCCTCCTGAATAATAAAATTTTGATATAATATCTTTCCAAGTTGTAGAAACTTCAGGAGACCGAAATTTCCACAACCATTTGGCTAATAAGGAAGAATTAAAATTAGATAAATTAATTATCCCCTAACCCCCATCTATCTTAGCCTTACAACAGACCTCCCAATTTACTAAGCATTGAAATCCCCTACAAATAGGATCTCTGCCCCACACCCCATAGATAATTATGTCTTATTCTATCAATCCCGTCGGTCATCCATTGAGGAAATCTATGTATTGACATCCAATACGTAGGGATAGCCGATAGGACTGAATGAACCAAAACTAATCTACCTGCTCTAGACAAGAACCTATTGTTCCAACTAGATAGTCTACTATTAATCTTATCAATTATGACTAACCAATCCTCCTTCTTTAATTTTGATGGTCTAATCTTAAAACCTAAATAATCGAAAGGAAATTTCATGACAGAACAGTTTAAGGTATTAGCAACCATAACCTCAACATTATCAGAATCATTAATGACCATAACAGAACTCTTGTCAAAATTAATTCTAAGACCTGATAACATCTCAAAGCAGTAAAGTATAAACTTAATAGCAATAATGTTTTTTGGTAGATGAGAAGAAAATAATAAAGTATCATTCGCAAATTGAAGAACAGATAATTCATTGTTAAATTCATTATTACCTACATACCCCAAAACACCTAGTCTCCCAGCTCGTTTAATGATTCTAGAAAAAACGTCCACTGCTAAATTAAATAGCAAGGGTGACAGGGGATCCCCCTGTCTAAGACCCCTCTTAGATTAGATCTTCTTTCCCACAACCCCATTTACGACAATATTAGAACTACCAGACCTAAGTAAAAGCACAATGCTGTTAATCCACCTAATACTAAAACCTCTAGCTAGACATACTTCACATATATAATCCCAGTCAATAGAATCAAATGCTTTCTCAAAAATCTAATTTCAAAATAGCACATGAAAAGTTATTTTTAACACACACATTAATGTATTCTTGAACTGCTGCTACACCATCTACTATTTGCCTGCCTTTAATAAAGGCAGTTTTTGAATGATCTATAAGATCATTCATCTTTCTACTTAGCCTATTTGCAAGAACTTTTGAAATGATCTTAACAGACACATTAATCAATGATATAGGTCTAAAATCCTTTAAAAGTTTTGCCCCATCTCTCTTTTTAATAAGTATAACATTAGCAAAATTAAAGTTACCTAATCACAAATCCCCGCTATAAAAATCATTAAATAAATCCACTACATTAGATTTCAAGACCTCCCAAAACTGTTTGTAAAACAGAACAGAAAAACCATCAGGCCCTGGAGCTTTGTCACTAGGCATGTCACAAATTGCCTTCCAAATCTCTTGTTCTGAAAAAGGATTATCTAAATATGATAACTCTCCCCTAACATCATTAGGGTAAATTTCCTTCCAATTAACGTTAATTCTTCTCTTTATCCTAGATCCAAAATTTTGTTTGTAATAATTTGTTAAAGCTTCATTTAAATCTCACTGAACTGTCAATTCCACATTATTTACAAAAATAGAATGAATCAAATTATCACGTCTCCTCTTATTAGCCATGCTATGAAAAAATTTCGTGTTATTGTCCCCTTCCTTAATCCATTGGACACGTGATCTTTGCTTCCACATTATTTCTTCCTTTTCCAAAATCAGTTTGAAGTCATTTCTAAGATTACTAAGTCTATCTCCCAACTAGGTTAAGAGCTCTGGATTCACCCAATTTATCTAAATCTAACATCTCACATAAAATCTTATCTTTCTTAATGCAAACACTACCAAAAATGTATTTATTCCACCTCTTAAGAAAAAATCCTAATTTACCAAGCTTTGCGACAAAAATCTTAGTTGAATTCCCCTTGTACAAATTATTAAAGTAGAATAACGAATTCCATTTAACAGAGACTAGTGTAATAAAACTGGTATCCAATAACCACATCTTTTGAAATTTGAAATTATTACTAATTAAAATGTTCGAATCACACGATAGAATTAAAGGACAATGATCCGAAAACAAAAAAGGTAAACCGATTACTTTACAAATTGGAAATCTATCCTCAACCTCTGTACTAATAAAATATATATCTAATAAGGCACAAGACGGACTATCCCTATCGCTAGACCAAGTGAATGATCTGTTACTAAGCGGAATCTCTATCAAATTATTATTAAGAATAAAATTATTAAATTCCTCCATGCCGGAGAAATCGCCATCTCTAGGAGTTCTCTCTCCTAAAAACCTCGTAACATTAAAGTCCCCCCTACAATCCAGATATTTGGGGCAAGATCTCTAAATTCGGAACATTCATCCCACAAACGTCTTCTCTCAGTCTTAGTGTAAGGACCATAAACATTCGTAATACCCAATAAAGAATTATCACTAAGCGAAGTTAATATTATATGTAATGAATGTAACTTAGAAAATTCCTGCACTAATCTATATTGGTTATCTTTCCAACCAATCATAAGCCCTCCTGCACTACCAATTGACGGTAGACAGGCCCAATTACGAAAATGAGATCCGCCTAATCTAGCGTAAAAACTGAAGTCAGGACTCTCTATTTTAGTCTCTTGAAGCAAAGCGATATCAATATGATAATCAACAAAGAAAGTCCTAACTTTAGCACATTTTTAGGATCATTTAATCCCCTAATATTCCAGCTAACAATCCTCATCTACTCAAGGAAGCTACTCTCTCTAATTCCCTACTCCTAATGAAGTCAGAATCTAGCTCAATATCCGCAAAAATAAAAGTAGTATCACTGGCAAGCTGACACAACTGACTAGTCGAAAGGCTACCTAATGCATAAGAAGAATACTAACTACCATAAACAGAAGTCATACCTGAGCCCAAATCCGAATCGCTACCTATAGCATTCAGATTTTGGGACCTACCTCGAAATGGAGAGGAGCTAGATCTGATCCTAGCGCTACGGCGAATCAGACCAGAACTGGGTACAACTCTCCGACGCCTCCCCCTCCTAATCGAAGAAGTAGGGATATCATCACTCTGAAGAAACTGCTCCATAACCTCCTCAGAACCTATCCCGCTCTGAAAAAATTTCCCACCAACTGAAGAAACTGGAGTGGAAATCCCACTACCAACCACTATACTAAAATCAACATCAGAAACAACCGCGGAGCGAGGCATGACCAACACCAAAGATGCCACACCATAGCACGGTCTCATAAACATAGAGAAAAAATTCACGTCCATCTTACTAATCAAAATCGAACCAACCACATTGCCCCATACAAACGAATAACCACATCCAATAGATCCTCTCAGGCAACCACTCCCTCCATAACCACCAACCATTTGTACACAGAAACCATCATTTGACTGCACGTCTCTCTCCACTATTCTATTACCACTGCAACCATCATTTGACTGCACATCCCCCTCAACAATCCCATAACTGACCATTTCGCAAGTGAAGAACTCGTCATGTCATAATTCCCATAAGAACTGATCATAGTGTTATCACAATGATTTGCTTTCCTGCATGTGCATCTTGCAATTTTTACTTTTCTAACTTTGAATCCTCTATTCTTAAAGGAGGAACGAGCAGCCTCTTTGTTTGAAGCCGAAGCTGCTGCTGCTAATGTATCATTCGCTGGAGCAACCTGACGAAGCACAAACTCCTCATCGAATGTCTGCAAACAGTCAAAACTATTTTGAAGAATGACATCATCCGCCACTTTCTAATTACTCCCCATCACCAGAACCGGACTGGAAGGTGAGACTCCCACATCATCATCGAAACCACTCATATTAATAAGATCATCCCCTGTCGTCCAGTCCCTCACCTTTGCACTCTTTTTGTCCAAACAGTCTGCAAACCAAAAGTTCTTAGCGAGTCCCCTACAGTACATTACCACAGGATCAGTAACCAAAGGATCAAAGCGCCTTATAACCCATCCATTTACTATAGTACTTGCCAATATTTCCACACTGATCTTCTCCACCTGATCATTCAATACCAACTCTTCAGCCTGAGCATTTTTCGACTGTGACATATCAACTGCTTGTATGTTCGAACTCAAAGAAAGATGATCCCTACGTGAAGAGTTCAGAATGATTGCTTCTCTACTGTCACAGTTAATGACAGTATTAATGACATCAAAATG
The DNA here is from genome assembly GCA_030737875.1 of Allium sativum. NCBI lineage: Eukaryota > Viridiplantae > Streptophyta > Magnoliopsida > Asparagales > Amaryllidaceae > Allium > Allium sativum. Next base: position 15,890,333 of record CM060924.1, read on the forward strand.
CTTTAACATCTCATTCAAAATCAACTCAAGTTTCCTCTTATTATTTGAACACGAATCTGCGTACCATCTGCGAAACTTTAAGAAATTCAGACAAAAAGATAAAGCATGATCCTTCCTTTCTATTAGTCTTGGCAGAGGAGGAAAAATATCAATGCTAACAAACTTCTTACTCCACAAAATGCCATCGACAAGTCCTTCTAAATGCCAACCCAGCAACAATAGCATATATGCCCCTTCATTCTCCTTATTGGAGAAATCTGCAATATACAGATCCGATAGTGAAATTATGTTCTAACATATGCTCGAACAGTTGTAGTGCAATAATTCTAATACGGATTTCCCTCTATATCTCGCTGAACAGTTAAACTTACGATGACCTAAACTACCGCAGTTAAAACATCTGATTCCATTTCGACATTTTTTCGCAAAATGAGAAGACTCACCACATTTGAAACAACAACTATCTCTAATCTTTTTAATGAGGAAAGGATTTTTACCCGTAATAGAATTCCAATCCGAGAAAGTAGGTGGTTTTCTGACCATTTCAGCATATGAAAATGAGTGACAACCGACATAACCGGAAATACTTTCATGTCCCTTTGCCTGAATCCCATCTAAAACATATTGCCTAAATGTAAGATTAATCCGCCCTGGCTTCATTTTAGTCTCTTCAATAAGCAATACCGGAGCTGTATCCTTAAAAATTCTTGTAATACCATGAAATATACCCCTGGATTTTCCACTAAAAATTAGAACATCACCTGATTCCAACAGAATTTTCCTTAATATGTCTTCATCTCTCTCTTCCTTATAGACGAACTCTGCCGAATCTCCAATGGAGAAGGAGACAACAGGAAGCCCAGCCATCAAACTGTCACTACTCTCATCTTTATCCTGATGAAGCCCCAATTTCCCCTCCAAATTGTAGAAACTAACAATGCACGTATCGGGTATCATTCTCGGAAGTTCTTCAACACAGCCTTTATTTAATATGATTTCTTTATGCGCTTCAGAAATAGCATCACTGACCATTTTCAACATATCTTCTGGAATATCCTTAAGCAAAGCCCCATCACTGACCAGAACTTAAAACTCGATGATGCTCAATAACATTTTGATCGTTATCCAATCGCCTCACAGATCTCGTAAATACTGACCCCTTATTCTGACATATGTTAAATCCTTTTGCCCCCAAATCAAACACTGAAGAATATCCAGGAATTCCTGCATTAATTTGGGTTTTGCAACTCCTCGCAAAGTGACCGAGAACTCCACAATTATAACAACTAACAGATTGAATGTTGGGTGCAAAAGACGGATCTGAACAAGAGGAATGATTCGCCCTATTCCCCTTTACATTTCGATCTGGATTAACCAAGAAAGATTGTGGAAATGGATGAATTGAGCAAGATCTATTCCAAGAATAAGAAGTGTAGAATAAGATATTCATGTGTTGAATAGAAGCCATTTCGATTAGTTATGCGCCATTTGGACGCGAACGATATCTATATCGATTTTATTCATTTTTATAATGAATGTCGGAAAGGAAATGATTTCAAAATCTAATGTTTTGAAAATATGTAACAACCCGGAATTTCTGAACCAATTTAAAATTTTTATTTTAGCTATTTTAATGGATTTTTAATATTTAAAACAATTTATTTTAAATAACAACGACTAAAAATTTATTTAAATCGAAGTTAGAAAGAATAAATTTATTTTAATTATAAAACCAACCTGAAATGGCGCGATAGTTTGATAATTTGGTTTTAAACTTTAATTGAATATACAGAATTCGATATAAGTCGAAATTGGACGAAACAAGAAATATTGGAATCTGGTTAACTATATCTTTCTAACGAATGTGAAAAACAGAGATTTCACTTTATAAGTCGAAAGATATGTCCAATTTAAAATTCAGAATAGTCGCTATGGAATTTATATATATATTTTAATATAATATATGGCCCTTAAATTAGCCATTTTGCAAACGACCTACGTTTTCGACGAAACCACTTATGTTGGATCCGGAATGTCAAATTATTGCTAGATTCCAATTTTCATAATTTTTGGAATCAATATATGACCGTGGTGAAATTAAACATGTTTGGCAATTTCCGTTTGAATTTAATCGACCGGAAAATGACCATTTTTCAAACTTTCTCCAAATTTGATGAAATTAGGTTTGGTGGGACTGTATCGTCAAAACATAGCTTGATTTATTTTTTGGGAATTTTTGGAATCAGTATGTGGACCCGGCAAATTAAAATGTACGTTCAAATCTAGTATTGAATGTTTTATATTTTAATTTGGAGAATAACTGACTGAAACAATCGAATGGTCTTTCGAAGCATATTCCATTGTGTCCGAAATGGGGGTATTTAGCTAAGGGCAACAGTCGTTTGGTTTGATTTTCGATAAACAACTATTTTTGGGAATTAAAAAAATTATAAATATATATATATACTCTCATAAGGTCAAACCCAACATCATTTACAACGCGGTCAAAGTTTCTCCTAGCCGCCTTCTCCCAATACGACGATCCGAACAGATCGATGCTTCCGCTTTCACAACTTTCAATCCGATCAGTAAAACATGGAATTTCCAATGCGGAAATTGTTCAGCGTAGCGAGATGAACTGAATCAACGGCTGTGATGAAATTCTGGGTACCCTACTGACCGGACCAAAGATGGAAACAGATGGAGACTCGAGGGGTTTTTACTGGCGATGGATGAAGACGAGTGACGGCATACTCCTGGCGCAGTTCAGCCAGGCAGAGAGGTGGCGGAGGACACCCTCCGATGGTGCTCCGATCATCCGTGGGTGGCTGCGTGGGGCTCTTAAGGGTTGAAGGGGGGTTCGTGAATTTTGAACGAGGCATGAAGGAAATCAACGTATTTCTAAGATATTTACAAAAGAAAGGTAACTAAAATTTAATTAATTACTTTATTAATTAAATTAACGTTGTAATTAGCCTTTGTATATTCATAACTTTCTCCTACGGTGTCGGAATCCAGTGAAACCGGGACCATTGGGATCGTGACAGTGTGTACTACATTCTAGAAGAGACTAGAATGCATTCAGAGCTCACTACAATTTTAGAAGGAGTAAAACGCAATGTGAGATTACTAAATTCAATTAAAATGGAAATAAATATGTTTATATTTATATATATGTATACCCCCCTCATGCACAGACCATGGACAATATGAATATTGTGAGATGATTATGTTAAAGAAAATATTTGAATACTAAGAACATCATTTTTAATGCGTCAACGAACTATATAAAATAGTCGTGTTGTGAAATAAATATTTATTTATTGAAAATAATATTTTTAACATGTATATGAAGTGTTAAAAATAACTGTGTGTTGAAATAAATAATGGATTGTTAAAAGTAACATTTTTAACATGTATACGAGCTATATAAAATAGTCATGCTTTGAAATATTCACTAGTTGGATAAAAATACGATTTTTAGATTATATATGGATATACAAAATCGTAATGGAATGAAATATTCATTAGTTAGCTAAAAATATGATTTTTAGCCTATATATGTGATGTATGAAAATATATATAAACGTTATATGAAAATATGTAATAACGTTGTATAAAAATTTATAGAAGCGTTTTATGAAAATATACGTAAGTGTTGTATGAAATTATGTATATGCGTTGGAATGAAATAATTATCTGTTAGTTAAAAATATTATTTTTAACTAAAGCATGCTATGAAAATAAGGAAAGTGATACGCAAACAAAACCGTATTGATATCATTAAATTGTCTAAAGTAAAGTTTTCCAATTTAATGCACTGAATTGAGAAGAGATTGGAATTGCATACATGCATGAGTATACATTGAACAGGTCATAGCACAGAGGCTAGAGAAGAGGAATAAAATTGTATGCCCAACAAATAGGTACATATTTACTGTTTTGCTTGGGTATGATGATTTTATGAGCCGATTGGCTAGCCGCTTGGCTTTTTCTTTTTCTTTTTAAGATGAGAGGGCATGTGTGGCAGTTTGGGGATTTTCTCGATGCTCCCCATACAAAGGAGGTTATGGCGAAATTTTTCATAAATTTAGGGTCTTAGCCGAATTTCTGAAAAGTAAGAAAGTTCTTAGAAACTGAAAAGCTGAAGAACTTGAGCCAGAATAAAATTTGAAATCGTTTTCAAGCGAATTTATAACATTTATAAAGTACGCTTTATGTAACACCCCGAAAATTCTATAACTGTGAAATTAACAAATTAAAGTATAATTAATTTGAAATCAAAGAACCAAGGGAAACGGGATACGCCATTGCGTTCGTCTCGGAAAAATACGCGAAATAGAGTCCGAGTTTTCGAAAAACGGAGTCCGTATGAAGAAGATATGGCCTTCGGAAGTTTTTGAATTAAATTTAAAATTCAAACAGAATAAAATAATTAAAAATCGGGCCCAATGGGCCAGGGCGGATAAACACCCGCCTAGGCCACCCAGGTCGACTGGGCTGTCGACCTAGGCTACCCATGTCGACAGGGCTGTCGACAGCCCTGTCGACAGGGGTGTCGACCTGGTCGAGCCCAGCCAACCTGGCTGGCCAGGTCTGTGTTTGGCCGATTTTCTGTGGTCTGCTTTGTCATTAGGGCTAGGTGGCAGGCTCTAATTGGTCTCTCTATCGAATGAATGGCTAGGATCAATCCAGGCAACATCAATGGTCCTAATCAGTTCCTAACCTCTATATAAACAACCCTAGACTAAACCCTAATCTATTCATTCAAAAATAAGAACATAGCCGCCATGTTGCTGAGGAACGACTAGGAGTAGCCACCAAATTGGAGAGAGGATTAGGAGGAAGATTCTAAAGCTTAAAGCAGCCTAAACAAATCAATTCAACAAAGGAATTTGCGTCTTCAATCCCTAAATTAGAGAATTCATCACACCATTGTAAGTAGAGTATTACTTTGGTATGAATAAACAATTGTGTCGGTTTGTATGCTTGAATTGTGGCAATAAAGTAATTCATATTTGTGCGTTCTTATCAATTTGAAATATTATATACGTTTGGATATTTATGAATTATGTTATTCATTATAAAGAACTACATGCGGTAGTTCTATGCAAGTATACGTTTGGAATATTTCGCAAATTATGTAATCCATGTTGAAGCTACATGTATGTAGTTGATTTAAATTCATGCAAGTTTGGGGTTTGCTTCTATGCCACCATGATGTATATTTTTGTGCATAAATCATTTTGTAAGTAATTGGAACAAGTTTGGTTATTATCCATATGAAATTATGTTGAGAATTTGGCATTATGTATTAAGCCATGCTTTTGTACTAGAAAACCTATTTGCAAACTTATGAATATGGCTAGGCTATGATTGATATTTGGCAACCATGATTAGGTCTATCTTGTTTACAAGAATTATATGATGACATATGTGGTACATGGCTAGGTTAGGTTCAAAAGGTCCCTTTTTGTAAGTTTACATGGCTAAAGTAAGAATCATGATTTCATGTTAGAAATATTTATGCCATGGTTATGTGAACAAATTCAACTATACTTATGCCATGCTTATGTTTGATATTATGCCATGCTTATGTTTGACATTATGCCATGCTTATGCTAGAAATATTTATGCCATGCTTATGTTTGACATTATGCCTAAATAAAAATATAGGTTCATGTGACAATAATGAGTTCACATGCTTTGATTCATGTCACGTATGTTACCACTATGCAAGTACACCAGTTTCTATTTTGTATTTCCAACGTCGTATTGCAAGTTCATGCGCTCACATTCCCCTCTTTGTGTATGTAATCACGCCATAAGCCTCCCCTTTTCGCATGGCTAGTTTGGGCTTTAAAAGGCTAAGCCCAAAATATATATAAACAGACGTGTTAAACGGGGGAAAATAACGTTGGGTTAAAATTACTAATGAATGAAAATATAAAATAGAAGGGCCCAAATTCAAGTATGGGTTGGGCCCATGATTGGTGTAACCTTTACACCATTAACTTAATAATGGGCCGCAAATATTTACATATAAGAAATAAAGAAGAAAGACAAAATATGTAAATGTAGAACATACGATGTGTTTAACCCGAGATTGGATTGAGTTGTGATGTAAACCTGCCCGGAACCGCCCGGCTGTCCAGTAGTCACAACAATACCTATCCAATGTGGGAGGTTAAACATGGAGCCCAATAAGGACCCGAGGTTAGACTGAGTTGTGGCGTAAGACTGCCCGGAACCAACCGGCAACAGGCAACCACAACAATACCTGTCTAATGTGAGAGGTCAGGGCCTTAATAAGACAATTAAGGCTGAGTCAGGATTGTTAGGATTAAGTGAACTAAAGACTTAATCAAAATGGAACATGCTAAACTAAACGGACTGGTGGGGGTTAGGTTAGGAAACACTTAACCAACTTAGCATGTTGGCTAGAGATAGAAAACCTAGTAACGGGGGACCCTTTTCAGCAGTAACCCTAAAAGGTGTATCAGGATACCCTGAAACTAGGCAGGGTGGGGCACGATTACTGGGCTGATTGTAAGAGGTCGAAGCGACGGCGGTGGTGTAGTAGTGTAGGTTCTAACGGAGTGCGGGCGTGCACACACTCCGGCGCAGAAAAATTAAGCACTGGACACCAGTAGCATACCTGTGCATTCTAAGGTTGTGTCGGGCCGCCACCATGGGACTTGATACACCCCATGGTGGAACCAGCATAGGTAACTACAACATCGGGGGCCGTAAGACACATGTAACTATGCGAGTAGGAGCCGATCATCGAAGAATGTATCACTTCACCCTGATTATGGGGTGCCAGTTGGGAACTAGTTTATATGGGTTCAGAGATTAGCATGGGGTACGATAGTATATTCGACCCTAGACAACTTAACCAAGTTTATAGTGCATGCCCACTTCTTGTTTATACTTATCATACCCAGTTCTTTATTCATAGACAAAATAGTACTAGACTTACTCAGGCTTTATGTCTGACTCTACTTTTCTTTCGTCTTCTTTCTTCTGTTCCCCCCCCCCTAGGTCCTCAGGGAGGGAACACAGCAGCTTGACCAACCTCAACATCCAGCTTGAAGAAGAGAAATGTATTGCTTGGACTTTCCTGTTTTGAACTATGGCTTTGGACAATCCACTATGGGGCTTTTGCAGTTTATCTATGTTTTATTTATGCTTCTTTAAATAATGTACTCAAGACAGATTATGAAAGTGTTATGTTATGTTTTTGGAAAGGATGTTGTTGTAACACGTATTTGACTTTATGAAATAAAGTTTGTTGTTCTTCCGCTGTTTACAAATATGTGTTCTTATATCTGTCTTGTATATCTGTGACTTGTACTTATAAACCTCCACCAAAATTAGGGCATTCCCTTTGAGAGTGACCCTAACGGAGGTGGGGTGTTTCACTTGGTATCAGAGCATAGGTTTACCAGATAAGATAAAAAGTTTTGAAAAATTATTTTCAAAAAGGAAATTTAAAGAAGCATTTTTAAAAGAAAAATATTATTTTATTTTAAAAAGGCAAAGTCCACCCCCCAAAGCCATAGGAACTATCTCTTATCCTTCGTTTTGAATCTATCCTTTTTGTTTCAGCATGTCGCAAGAACTTAACTTGCCAGAAGGGGTGCCAATACCTGGTTGGTTTAGACGGTTCTTAGAAGCAAGGGCCACTCAGCCAGGTCCTACCATTCCTCCTCCCCCAGCTGCAGGAAATCATCCAGCTGCAGCGGCACCTTTTCCTCCACCTCCTCCTCGGGGAAACACATTCGCTAAGATATGCAAAGATTTTAAAGCTATGGGAGGAAGGGATTTCCATGGAACTGAGTCCTTCGTGGCAGCTAGAAATTGGCTGAAAGAGACGGAGGACCTATTCATCATCTTTGAGGTAGAGGATAGACAAAAAGTACAATTGGCAGTATGGCTATTGAAGGGCGAGGCTTCCTACTGGTGGGAAGTCACTAATGCTGAAAGACCAGTGGAGACATGGGAGGACTTTAGGGCAAGGTTTGAGACTAAATTTCTCTCAGATGCGGAAAGAAGTTTGCAGTTGGAAAAATTCTTATTTCTTAAACAAGGGGACAAGACAGTCAGAGAGTATGTGAATCAGTTCGATGAGCTGGCTAGGTTTGGGCTTGACCTAGTCAACACCCCGCACAAGAAGGCTCTCCGTTTCGTCAAAGGGTTGAATGAGCCATTACACAGTTTGGCCATGACCCATATACCCATGGGAGCCACGTATGAAAGATTGGTGCAAATGGCATTGCTGAATGAAGAGGATAAGGGCAAGAAGAAAGAGGGTTTGCAGCCTAAGAAGACAGACTTTAAAAAAGGCGGGGAAGGCAACAAAGAGAAGAGGACGTGTAATTTCTGTGGCAAAGTGGGGCACTTAGTAAAGGACTGCCGGAAAAAGAAGGCCAAGGAGAATGGTGGGTGCTTTTCTTGCGGTGAGACGGGCCATAGGGCTAAGGACTGCCCAAAGAAACGGGGACAGGGGCAGGGCGCTGGATCCACCCCAGGGGCACAGATTCATGTGCTGGAAGCGCCACCTTTGCAACAGCGAGGTACAAACACTTCTGTAGAAAGTGTAGTTTATCTTTACGATCACCCCGTTCGCACTTTATTTGATTCTGGCGCATCACACTCCTTTATCTCGTCTGCTCTAGTAGAATCTCTGCACCTAAAAACTAGTATGGTAGAGGACCCCTTAATTGTTTCAAACCCAATTGGGGGCCCAACTCATTTGTCTATGATCTGTGTGGGATTGAAAATTTCTATTCTAAGTGTAGAATTTCAGTGTAATGCCTTTGTTTTGGGCTTTTCGGGTTATGGTTTGATTTTGGGTATGGATTGGCTATCCAGTAATGGGGCCATCCTTGATTGTGAGAAAAGGGTTGTTAGGCTCCTAACCTAGCTCGGTAATACTTTGGAAATTTCTTGTAATCCCTCGTATGCGGTTATGCTTAGTTATCTTGAATCGCTAGATGCCTCTGTTGAAAACTTGAAATCAGTTAGAGTGGTCCGGGAATATCCGGATGTCTTCGAAGAGGTGAAGGGCTTGCCTCCGAAGCGGGAAATAGACTTCCGCATATATCTTGTAGATAATGCAAAGCCCGTTGCGTTGCCCGTTAGACATATGGCTCCACGAGAAAGGAAAGAGCTCAGTAAACAGATTAAAGAGCTTCTAGAAAAGGGGTTCATTAGGAGGAGCATTTCAGAATAGGGCGCTCCAGTAGTGTTCGCCACTAAGGCTGAAGGTTCATTTCGCTGATGCATGAGTTGTAAAGAATCACCTTAGTAAGTACATTTGGCAACATAGTTGACATTTGTTTATTTTCAAGAGATAATTCATCTATGTGGAATACCTTCTAGTAAGTGAACAAGATCCAAGATTCACTAATGAATTTTGGAGAGCTTGCATGGAACCATGAGTACGCAGTTAGGCTTGAGCCAAGTATACTAGAAGGAGAATAAGTGAAAGAGGAACGAGAAATAGGTTCCAACTCATATTTTGGAAACAAGAATTAAGAAGCTACGAAATTGTGAAGTTAAAGACGGACAAAGCATAATGGAGTTAAGCTCAAGAAATGCGGCTTAGAAGATTGAAGACTAGATTCGTGCATCGTATCTCTTCTTAAGAGTATATCCTTGATCCCTCTCTTCCTGTAAAGCTCACTTGCATGCTATCTTTTGTGTATATCCTCTCGGTCCTATTCTTAATCCAAATTCTATTGCAAACCCCATAGGGAGTATGACTCATCTGTTAGTAACACATGTTGGGGCTCGAGGGTGTTCGTTGATTTTACTAAAGTTTTTGGGCTTTATAGGATACGGGTTGGTTTTAGGAAGGGACTCCCTTGTGACCTAAAAGGAGTCCATCATGCTTAGTTTCCTAGAATCATATATGGTGGTTGGGTTGAGTAATTCTTTGGGTGTCAGTCCGATGTTGATTTCGGTCTTCGGGGATGATGCTTAGAGAGTTCTTCTCCTAATCAATATATATGTGGCATAGATTTCCAGTTTCGACATTGCCTAATGGGCACAAAGTTTTTACTTGCTTCTATCATTCGACTATACCTTTAGGTAGGACCATTCCCTATCATTGAGAAAATTTGGAAAATGGCCTATAGATTAGAGCTACCCGAGAAGTTGGCTGGAGTCCACAACGTTTTTCACGTTTCACATCTCCGAAAATGTCTACATGAGTCTGCTGAAGTGGTAGAGCCAAATATACTCGAAGAGGCCGAAGTGGAACGCGAAGCAACCATAAGAAAGGTTCCAACCCGCATCTTAGGAACGGAAGTGAAGAAGCTACGCAACCGTGAAGTCAAGCTCGTCAAAGTTCAATGGAGCGACGCCGAGGGAGACGCGACTTGGGAAACTGAAGCTAGAATACGTACTGCCTATCCTTTTCTGTTCGAGGGTACATCCTTGATCTTTCTTTTTCCTTAAGTTGCGCTTTTATCTATCTTTTTAGGTATATTTCCTCGACCGTATCTTTTAGGTAGAAACCCTTTGGATGGAAACATGTAGTTGAAACATGTTATGGATGATGGTTGCAAGTGGTTGCAAGTGATTGCTAGTGGTTGCTCGCGGTTGCATATACACACACAATCTAGGTTTTAGATCGGCTCAGTCACTTCATATTGCATATGCATATATGTTTGTATTCATATATGGTTGAACTTTAATGTGTTGTCATATGGATGTTGCATCTGTATTGGATGATTGTGCACTCATGTAGAATCAAGAATAGGAAAATTTGCATACATAATGGATTCATGGCACTTACATAATTCGCATTAAGGAGGTCAACTGAATCAGTAGGCCGCCTGATTTTGCATTTGATAAGTACATGTACACACACACTTCGCATATGATCATGAAGCATTAGAAGTCTTTTAAGGACAATGGATGCTCGTGTTTGATGGATGAGTAGATGGATGATTGGATGTTAGGATATACATTCCTCCTAGCTTGAAGATTTCAGGGACGAAATCCTTTTAAGTGGGGGAGAATGTAACACCCCGAAAATTCTATAACTGTGAAATTAACAAATTAAAGTATAATTAATTTGAAATCAAAGAACCAAGGGAAACGGGATACGCCATTGCGTTCGTCTCGGAAAAATACGCGAAATAGAGTCCGAGTTTTCGAAAAACGGAGTCCGTATGAAGAAGATATGGCCTTCGGAAGTTTTTGAATTAAATTTAAAATTCAAACAGAATAAAATAATTAAAAATCGGGCCCAATGGGCCAGGGCGGATAAACACCCGCCTAGGCCACCCAGGTCGACTGGGCTGTCGACCTGGGCTACCCATGTCGACAGGGCTGTCGACAGCCCTGTCGACAGGGGTGTCGATCTGGTCGAGCCCAGCCAACCTGGCTGGTCAGTTCTGTGTTTGGCCGATTTTCTGTGGTCTGCTTTGTCATTAGGGCTAGGTGGCAGGCTCTAATTGGTCTCTCTATCGAATGAATGGCTACGATCAATCCAGGCAACATCAATGGTCCTAATCAGTTCCTAACCTCTATATAAAAAACCCTAGACTAAACCCTAATCTATTCATTCAAAAATAAGAACATAGCCGCCATGTTGCTGAGGAACGACTAGGAGTAGCCACCAAATTGGAGAGAGGATTAGGAGGAAGATTCTAAAGCTTAAAGCAGCCTAAACAAATCAATTCAACAAAGGAATTTGCGTCTTCAATCCCTAAATTAGATAATTCATCACACCATTGTAAGTAGAGTATTACTTTGGTATGAATAAACAATTGTGTCGGTTTGTATGCTTGAATTGTGGCAATAAAGTAATTCATATTTGTGCGTTCTTATCAATTTGAAATATTATATACGTTTGGATATTTATGAATTATGTTATTCATTATAAAGAACTACATGCGGTAGTTCTATGCAAGTATACGTTTGGAATATTTCGCAAATTATGTAATCCATGTTGAAGTTACATGTATGTAGTTGATTTAAATTCATGCAAGTTTGGGGTTTGCTTCTATGCCACCATGATGTATATTTTTGTGCATAAATCATTTTGTAAGTAATTGGAACAAGTTTGGTTATTATCCATATGAAATTATGTTGAGAATTTGGCATTATGTATTAAGCCATGCTTTTGTACTAGAAAACCTATTTGCAAACTTATGAATATGGCTAGGCTATGATTGATATTTGGCAACCATGATTAGGTCTATCTTGTTTACAAGAATTATATGATGACATATGTGGTACATGGCTAGGTTAGGTTCAAAAGGTCCCTTTTTGTAAGTTTACATGGCTAAAGTAAGAATCATGATTTCATGTTAGAAATATTTATGCCATGGTTATGTGAACAAATTTAACTATACTTATGCCATGCTTATGTTTGATATTATGCCATGCTTATGTTTGACATTATGCCATGCTTATGCTAGAAATATTTATGCCATGCTTATGTTTGACATTATGCCTAAATAAAAATATAGGTTCATGTGACAATAATGAGTTCACATGCTTTGATTCATGTCACCTATGTTACCACTATGCAAGTACACCAGTTTCTATTTTGTATTTCCAACGTCGTATTGCAAGTTCATGCGCTCACATTCCCCTCTTTGTGTATGTAATCACGCCATAAGCCTCCCCTTTTCGCATGGCTAATTTGGGCTTTAAAAGGCTAAGCCCAAAATATATATAAACGGACGTGTTAAACGGGGGAAAATAACGTTGGGTTAAAATTACTAATGAATGAAAATATAAAATAGAAGGGCCCAAATTCAAGTATGGGTTGGGCCCATGATTGGTGTAACCTTTACACCATTAACTTAATAATGGGCCGCAAATATTTACATATAAGAAATAAAGAAGAAAGACAAAATATGTAAATGTAGAACATACGATGTGTTTAACCCGAGGTTGGATTGAGTTGTGATGTAAACCTGCCCGGAACCGCCCGGTTGTCCAGTAGTCACAACAATACCTATCCAATGTGGGAGGTTAAACATGGAGCCCAATAAGGACCCGAGGTTAGACTGAGTTGTGGCGTAAGACTGCCCGGAACCAACCGGCAACAGGCAGCCACAACAATACCTGTCTAATGTGAGAGGTCAGGGCCTTAATAAGACAATTAAGGCTGAGTCAGGATTGTTAGGATTAAGTGAACTAAAGACTTAATCAAAATGGAACATGCTAAACTAAACGGACTGGTGGGGGTTAGGTTAGGAAATACTTAACCAACTTAGCATGTTGGCTAGAGATAGAAAACCTAGTAACGGGGGACCCTTTTCAGCAGTAACCCTAAAAGGTGTATCAGGATACCTTGAAACTAGGCAGGGTGGGGCACGATTACTGGGCTGATTGTAAGAGGTCGAAGCGACGGCGGTGGTGTAGCAGTGTAGGTTCTAACGGAGTGCGGGCGTGCACACACTCCGGCGCAGAAAAATAAGGCACTGGACACCAGTAGCATACCTGTGCATTCTAAGGTTGTGTCGGGCCGCCACCATGGGACTTGATACACCCCATGGTGCGACCAGCATAGGTAACTACAACATCGGGGGCCGTAAGACACATGTAACTATGCGAGTAGGAGCCGATCATCGAAGAATGGATCACTTCACCCTGATTATGGGGTGCCAGTTGGGAACTAGTTTATATGGGTTCAGAGATTAGCATGGGGTACGATAGTATATTCGACCCTAGACAACTTAACCAAGTTTATAGTGCATGCCCACTTCTTGTTTATACTTATCATACCCAGTTCTTTATTCATAGACAAAATAGTACTAGACTTACTCAGGCTTTATGTCTGACTCTACTTTTCTTTCGTCTTCTTTCTTCCGTTTCCCCCCCCCCCCCCAGGTCCTCAGGGAGGGAACACAACAGCTTGACCAACCTCAACATCCAGCTTGAAGAAGAGAAATGTATTGCTTGGACTTTCCTGTTTTGAACTATGGCTTTGGACAATCCACTATGGGGCTTTTGCAGTTTATCTATGTTTTATTTATGCTTCTTTAAATAATGTACTCAAGACAGATTATGAAAGTGTTATGTTATGTTTTTGGAAAGGATGTAGTTGTAACACGTATTTGACTTTATGAAATAAAGTTTGTTGTTCTTCCGCTGTTTACAAATATGTGTTCTTATATCTGTCTTGTATATCTGTGACTTGTACTTATAAACCTCCACCAAAATTAGGGCATTCCCTTTGAGAGTGACCCTAACGGAGGTGGGGTGTTTCACTTTATAAAGGAAATCGACGATATATAATATATATATATATATAAATGGCTTGAATAGAACGCATCGCGCAGCGACCGTTCGCGAATTTCGACCATTGACTTTGAATGGACGTAACGGATGATCCGACCGTCGGATTCTTCTGAAACTGGAACCTACAGGTTCGTATCGAAAAGAGCTTTCAAATAAGTATATGATATTTAAAATCTAATGGTTGGATTTGGAATTAAGTCCAAATCCAATTTGGAAAATGTCACTATGGATGCAGTTCGGTGGTCGATATTGGACACCGACTGTACGGGCCTTAATAAAACGATTAAAAATAGGGATAAATTATGTAAAATCATAATAAATGATTTGAAAGTGGTTTATATGAAATATTCAATAATTATAAAGATAAAAGATATTTTCATCAGAATGAGTGATTTATTTACTTTTATGAAGAAATAAAAGTATTAGAAATGGTTTTAATCTAACCATAAATTTCCAATATATAAATTGGAAATTATATTCGGATATTTCTACATTGGGTTTCGTGATTATACGGATATTGTGGTGGGAATTTGGAAGATATCGATATCGTTATTACTGATATGATATATGTTGGTTTCAGGATTTAATGTTGAATATAAGTGGATACAATCTCTATTCAAACCTTATATTTAATGTCAAACAGGATTGATTGATTGTTTGGATTGTGCTTGACCAGTTTATGAGCAAAATATGCTTTTACCTTTAGCATTGGGTTGGGTAGAATATTTTTGTATGCTAACACCTTGTGAAACACTTCACGATTTGACTATAAGGTGGTTAGCAATGTTGTTTATTTCAAAATTAATGAATGATTTTGAAATGCGATTTTCTTAAGTGAAAAGAAATGTTTTCCCGATTTTGGACAGGGAATGTTTTATAAAACATAAAGGATTTCGAGGGCTATACCCAATGATTTCAAAATGATTTGGAAGTGGAAATCTATATAGATTTGATTATACTTGTGATTATGTTGTGAAATGATTTTTCCTACTTCGGGATATGAAATGATTTATCAAGTAGGTGGCTAAATATTCGAATAACCCGAGAGCGACTAACAATATGGGGCTGGATCCAGTGCCTAAGGGTGAGTGGTCAGCAGTGTAGCCTTCTCCATGCGTGGGAGGTGCATATATATATATATCGGTTCGGTTGGGTGCGTACTGCCCGGTCTGAGGGTCGTGCTTGGTATTTGGTTGCATACTTGTTTGTATGCTTTGTTACGTTTTAGAATTAATATTTCCAAATGATTTGATTTGAGATCCCGAAGTGAAATCTACTTTGATATAGAAGCTAGATATGTATTTCAAATGATTTGAAATACAAATCAGGAAATAAAGTCTAATGGAATAATTTCTGTAAATTGAATTGGATTTGGAAAATCTAAGTGTAGTGATTAATCTAAATGGGTAGATTGGGATATTGCATGTTGATTGATGCATAGTAGATCCATATCTCTATTACTGATTGTTGTTTATACACTGCCATTCATTGCGGTGAACCCGTTCCGCGTTAGCGGCGTGGTCCTATGATTTGTCTTATTATTAAGTAAGTTAATTTTAACTTTATAGTTTCTCACACAAGTCCCATGTCTGACTCGTAGTTTGCTTTTTCCCTTGCAAACTTGGGTGCCCTTATTTTCCACATGGGTAGTCGAGTTGTGGTTTTGTAGATAATTATTTTGAGCAGGATTCTGGATTGAAGCTTAAAGCTGTGTCCAGAGCATTAATAGTCTTCCGCTGTGTTACTTTATATTTCCGATGTGCATTGAATTACATTTTTTGTAAACTAATCTTCCGCTGTATTATATTTCGATATACTCTGATATATTCTGTACTCTGATGTAACATTATCATGATCTTTATAAAAGTCTTATGTTGTTTGTTCTGATGTATTGTATGCCCAAAGTTAGCATATCCGAGTTTTGAATGGTCTTGGTCGATTTAGCGATCAATTAGGTCCAAGCGAAATCCGTATTGTTATACATGGTATCAGAGCTTTGGTTAACTCAAATATTTGGGGTACAACTCGTTAGAATAGAATAAAAGACTCATCAGAGGTAGGATTAGTAATATCCTATGAATGAATAACTCAATAGAGATAGGATCAGCAGCATCCTAGAATGAGAATACTCATTAGAGATGGGGTTAGTAATACCCTTGAATGAGTTAAGAGTATTACGTATATGAGAGAGCGTAATCGTTGTATAGAATACGAACTTGTTGTTTTCTTTTCTTAGCTTCGTTCCTTTTCGGGGACAAAAAGTTTTAAGTGGGGGAGATTGCAACAACCCGGAGTTTCTGAACCAATTTAATTTTTTTATTTTAGCTATTTTAATGGATTTTGAATATTTAAAATGATTTATTTTAAATAAGAACGACTAAAAATTTATTTAAATCGAAGTTAGAATGAATAAATTTATTTTAATTATAAAACGAGCCTGAAATGGCGTGGTAGTTTGAAAATTTAGTTTTAAACTTTAATTGAATATACAGAATTCAATATAAGTCGGAATTGGATGAAACAAGAAATATTGGAATCCGATTAACTATATCTTTCTAATGAATGAGAAAAACAGAGATTTCACTTTATAAGTTGAAAGATATGTCCAGTTTAAAATTCAGAATAGTCGCTGTGGAATTTATACATATATTAATATAATATGTGGCCCTTAAAATTAGCCATTTTGCAAATGACCTCCGTTTTCGATGAAACCACTTTTGTGGATCCGGAATGTCAAATTATTGCTAGATTCCAATTTTCATAATTTTTGGAATTAATATGTGAGCGTGGTGAAATTAAACATGTTTGGAAATTTCAGTTTAAATTGATCGACTGAAAAATGACCGTTTTTCAAACGATCTCCAAATTCGACGAAATTAGTTTTGTTGGGACCGTATCGTCCAAACATAGTTGGATTTATTTTTCAGGAATTTTTGGAATCAGTATGTGGCCCCGACAAACCCGTATTTTTGGAATGACGTAGGGTTTGACAACCCGTATTTTCAATAAACTGTTATAACATAGATCGAGGCAGAATTTAATTCAAAAATCAGAATCAGGGTAAACGGGCTATGCCATTGCGTTCGTCTCGGAAAAATACGCGAAATAGAGTCCGAGTTTTCGAAAATCGGAGTCCGTATGACCCGGTTAAGGCCCATTGAAGTTTTCAGAAATTTCTATGCTAAAGACAGATTTAAATTTCAAATTAAACAAAATGGATTAGGGC
Source organism: Allium sativum (assembly GCA_030737875.1). NCBI lineage: Eukaryota > Viridiplantae > Streptophyta > Magnoliopsida > Asparagales > Amaryllidaceae > Allium > Allium sativum. The sequence continues at coordinate 15,907,833 of CM060924.1, forward strand.
TAATCAGGGTTAGGCGGGAAAATTCCCGCCAGGGGGCCCATGTCGACAGGCATGTCGACAGGCATGTCGACAGGGCACCCAGGGTGTCGACTGCCCTGTCGACAGCCCTGTCGACAGGGGGTGCCCAGGCAGTCTAGCCTGGTGCACCAATTCTGATTTGGGTTGGGTCATGTGGCTTGGTTCTGGAGAATTCTGAGATCTGACGGGCCAAACCTAATCTAGGGTTAATCCAAGGGCCTAAAACACTCTAATTCTCTATAAATATACCCCTAATCCTACCCTAAAGCCTCATTAATCAATCTTGCAACTAAACTATGCCAAATTAAATCCTCAAATGGCTTCCATCTAAAATCCCTAGCCTCCACCTTCCTCAAAGTTTAATCCTATGATGATATGATGATCATACAACCTTTTCTATGTTGTATGAATGCTTAATAACTTGCATACTTCATTAAGATGCAAGTTTGATTTGCTAAAGTTTGTGTTTTTGGGATTTTGCAAAAGGGTTTTCTTATTTGAGGCTTTGTTTTGGGTTTTTAAAAGGGCTTCTTCATCTTATTTGGTGGATTTGTGGCTTGTTTATATTTGTAAGCCCTCTTACCTTCACTTTACAAACTTTAAAGTTAATGTTTGGTGAAAGTTGAGATTTATGTGAGTTTAGTTGATTATGCATGCTTATGCGAACTCACTATGTCATGTTTTATATGATTCATAAGTTATGCATGCTTATGCGAACTCACTATGTCATGTTTTATGTGATTCACAAGTTATGCATGCATATGCGAGATTTCTATGCCATGTTTTACATGTTTCACAAGTTATGCATGCTTATGCGAGCTTATTATGTCATGTTCTACATGTTTCATGGGTTATGCATGTTTATGCAAGATCACCTTACCATGTTATGCAAGTTTAATGGATTATGCATGTTCACCTTACCATGTTATGCAAGTTTAATGGATTATGCATGTTCACCTTACCATGTTATGCAAGTTTAATGGATTATGCATGTTCATCTTACCATGTTATGCAAGTTTAATGGATTATGCATGTTCACCTTACCATGTTATGCATATTTAATAAGCTATGCATGTTTATGCGAATTCACCATGACATGATTTGCAAGTTTAACATGTATGCATGTTTATTATGACATGTGAAGTTCACCATGTATGTTATGCCAAGTTACCTTTTATACCCTTATACGTTATGACGAATATGTAAGCGAGATAATGACGTTGGGAGGGCTTGGGTAAACTAAAAAAATACATGAAACTAAAAGATTGGGAATTTACCTATTAAGTTAGGTCTACCCCTTGGGAATTTACCTATTAAGTTAGGTCTACCCAAGTATATGTTAACTTGTAAATATGTTTTGAAGTGGACATGACATTAGATAACATGATATGGCCAACTCGAGGTTAGACCTAGTTGTGGTGTAAATCTTCCCAGGTAACCACAACGTGGGGTCTAATGTGGGTAGTTGGTCATGTTGCACCATAAGACCCGAGGTTAGACCTAGACGTGGTGTAAATCTTCCCAGGTAACCACGGATGTCTAATGTGAGAGGTTGGGTGCGTTAAGTAATTAATGCCTCATGATTAGGGTTAAGTCATGGCCCACTTATACTTAACCAAAAATGGGGATGCGAGGATTAGATGGGGATAAGTGGTTACACTTAGCTAATCTAATCCGGGATTAGTGAGGGGTTAAAACCACATTTAACCCTCTTAGAAACCCTAGCAACGTGGTCTGTTCCAGCAGTAATCCCAGTTTGGTATCACTACAACCCTATAGCTAGGTTAGGGCGGGGCACGATTACTGGACTGATGTAAGCGACCAAAGCGACGGCTGAGTGGTACAGCGGTGCGGGTCCGGCGGGCTACGGACGTGCACGTAGTCCGATATTGGACAAACTCGAGGCACGGGTACCAGTAGGCTTGGACTGTGCATTATTGCTTAGGTGTCTGGGGTTGACATCTTAGGGCTTGATACACCCGAAGGTGGACCCAGCACAGTCTGACTACATCCATGTGGGCCGTATGGACACCAACACTTGACGTGTTAGGTTTATAGGGAGCCGATCGACTAGACCGTTGGGCTGGGCCTTATACTAAGGTCACTTCATGTTATTGGGCCAAAGTTTGGGCTAAGGGATCAAAAAAAACTGTTTTGTGGGTTTGCTAGTACACTGTGGTGCAAAGTTTAATCTCGTCTATGTGATGTCACCTTTATCTATTGGCAGTATGTTCATCTCAGTTTCCATCATACTGTTAACTTTATTAGTTTATAGATTGATCGTAGTAGGGCTTACCAGTCTTCTTGACTGACTCGTTTTCTTTCGCTTCTTTTCTTCCGTTCCCCCCCCCCCCCCACAGGTTCTCAGGGAGGGACTACATCTGCTTAGTGGATCGTTGACTTGCTTGTTGGATAGCTCATGTATGGATCTGAGCTAGCTGTGGCTTATCTTTTATTTCTGGGGATTAGTACTGATGTTTACTATGTATTTTGTTATCACGTATCTAGACTGGAGTTGTATTCTGGATTATGACATTTTCATATTATGTACTTAACTATGTGGGTTTTCTGAGATAATGATGATGGGTTTTTATCTGCTACCGCTGCTTTACTTATATTTATTTTTATATACTCTGTCTTGCTATATCTCTGTGCATATTTACCTTCACAATAACGCCCCTCCAAAGCTAGTACATTCTAAGGAGTGATCCTAGTGGAGGTGGGGTGTTACATTTGGTATCAGAGCACGAGGTTAACAAGATTGAACAAAACTTTTGAAAAAAAAAAGAACCCTTTTTAAAAAAACTATTTTCAAAAACCTACTAAGTATTTTCCAAAATAAAGTCTAGATTATTTTAAGGCTAATCCCCAAAAGCCATCAGCATTATCATTCGTTCCCTTGACCTGGTCTTATCTTATCTTTTGTTTCAGTATGGCTGAGAATCTTGACATTCCAGATGGAGTGAACGTACCACTCTGGTATAGGAGACTCCAAGAAGCTAGGGCGGCAGCCGGTCCCGCCAACCCTACTCCCACTCCTCCTCCTGTGGTTGAGAATCCTATCCCTAATATCCCTCCTCCGGTGGTCCCTGCTCCCCCTCCTCCAGCAGCTAATATTCCCCCTCCCGTTGCTAATGTTCCTCCTCCTCCCGTTGCTGAGGCTCCTCTTCCTCCTCCTCCCCATCAGCATCCTCAGATGGAGTTTACAAAGGTGTGTAAAGACTTCAAGGCAATGGGAGGCAAGAATTTCCTAGGCACAGAATCTTTCGTTGAAGCTAGGAATTGGCTGAAGGACACGGAGGACTTGTTTGCCATCTTTGGAATAGATGATGAGAGGAAGATCTTATTGACCGTATGGCTCTTGAAGGATGAGGCGGCCTACTGGTGGGAGGTCACCAATGGGACGAGACCCGTTGAGACTTGGGCCGACTTGAGGGCAAGATTTGTGACCAAGTTTCTATCTTCAGCCGAGGCGAATTTACAAATGGAGAAGTTCATTTCATTAAAGCAAGGTGATATGTCGATCAAGGAGTATGTGAACAAGTTTAATCAGCTGGCCCGCTTTGGTTTGGATATAGTGAACACCCCGGAGAAGAAGGCTCTTCGATTTGCCAGAGGATTGAATGAGCCGCTACAGGGCTTGGCGATGTCACATATTCCGCATGGAGCCACTTTCGAGAGTTTGGTCAATATGGCTCTGCTCCAGGGAGAGGGAAAGAAGGAAGTCAAGTCGGGCGATACTCAAGCAAAGAAGGCTGATTCTCAAGGCAAAGGCAACCAAGGTCAAAGCAGTCAAGGAAATCAGAATAAGAACAAGAAGGGCAACAACAAAGGCAAGGGGAAGTGCAATTACTGTGGCATAGCTGGGCATTTTGCTAAAGATTGCAGGAAGAAGAAAAGGAAGCTTAGTGGTGGATGCTTTTCTTGTGGAGAGACTGGGCACTTCAGCAAAGACTGCCCAAAGAAGAAAGGACAGGCTGGATCTTCAGGAGGGCAAGTTCATGCTCTCAATGCCGCTTCAGTTCCCGAGCGAGGTAGTGTTTCTGTTGAGAACCTTGTTTATATCTCTGATCTTCCGGTACATACCTTGTTTGATTCCGGTGCATCACATAGCTTTATTTCATCTGATCTTGTTGATAGTTTGCACCTCAGTACTAGCTTAGTGGATGATCCCGTTTGTGTTTCGAATCCCATTGGGGGTTCTGCTCATCTATCCATGATATGTGAGGATCTAAGGATCTCTATACTCAGCGTTGAGTTCTTGTGTAGTGCGTATGTTCTGGGTTTCATGGGATACGGATTGATCTTGGGCATGGATTGGCTGTCTAGATATGGAGCCATTCTGGATTGTGAGCATAGGGTTGTAAGGCTTGTGACTCGCCTGGGCAACACCTTAGAGATTTCATGCAATCCGAAGAATCCCGTCATGTTATGCTATCTAGAATCTCTCGACTCATCAGAGGAGGCCCTTCAGTCTGTAAGGGTGGTCCGAGATTATCCAGACGTTTTTGAAGAAGTTAAGGGGTTGCCCCCTAAACGAGAGATTGACTTTCGCATCTATCTGGTAGATAATGCTAAACCTGTTTCTTTGCCCGTTCGGCATATGGCTCCGCGTGAGAGACGGGAGCTGAGCAAGCAAGTGAAAGAATTGCTTGAGAAGGGCTTCATCAGAAGGAGTATATCCGAATGGGGAGCGCCTGTGGTGTTTGCAACTAAGGCAGATGGCTCTCTTAGACTCTGTGTAGATTATAGAGAGTTGAATAAGCTGACTAAGAAGAACCGACACCCGTTACCAAGGATCGATGATCTCTTTGATCAACTTGTTGGTGCTTCTGTTTTCTCTCAGCTTGACCTTGCTACGGGTTTTCATCAGCTCAGAGTGGCTGAAGACAGTATAGACAAGACTGCATTCAGAACTCCAGACGGATTCTTTGAATGGCTTGTTATGCCGTTCGGTTTGACGAATGCACCCGCGTATTTTGTAGATTTGATGAGTAGGGTGTTTCGGGAGTTCTTGAATAAGTTTGTCGTGGTCTTTGTTGATGATATTCTAGTCTCCTCCAAGGATGAGGAAGAGCATGCGAGGCACCTGGTAGAGGTGATGGACACACTCAGAGCACACCAGTTAAAAGCCAAGTTCTCCAAGTGCCACTTTTGGAGAAGGGAAGTCAGATTTCTTGGGCATATCGTATCCAAGCAAGGCTTAGCGGTGGATCCCGCTAAGGTGGTTGCAGTTCAGGATTGGAAGACTCCAAGGAATGCAACCGAGGTGAGGAGCTTTCTGGGTCTTGCGGGTTTCTATCGGAAATTCATTAAAGACTTCGCAAAGATATCTGCTCCTCTTACTAAGTTGACGAAGAAGAACTTAGTCTTTGCTTGGGATATGGATTGTGAGCTTGCTTTTCAGAGACTCAAAAGAGCCCTTACCTCCGCACCAGTTCTAGCCTTACCCGATGGTGGTAAGATATTTACCGTGTACACTGATGCCTGTGGCACGGGATTGGGTGCCGTTCTGATGCAAGAGGGCAGAGTTATATGTTTTGGTGGGAGGCAACTTAAGGTGCATGAGAGGAATTATCCCACCCATGATCTAGAGCTGGCAGCGATTGTATATGCGCTCAAAGCATGGCGTCATTACCTTCTGGGAGAAAGATTTGAGCTATATACTGATCATAAGTCTTTGAAGTATCTCTTTTCGCAGAAAGATCTGAATTTAAGACAGCAGAGATGGATGGAATTTTTGGCTTCCTATGATTTTGAGATATCCTATACCCCTGGCAAGGGGAATGTTGTAGCGGATGCGTTGAGTAGGAAAAGGTTGACGCTAAGCCCTCTATTTGTTGAGATGAAGAATTTAGAGTTCTTGGCAACCTTTGACTTTTCTTTGGCAATGAAATCGGAGACCGGTTCCTTGGCATCTTTAGAGCTCAGGCCTACCCTTTTAGATCAAGTCGGGGCTTCACAAAAGGAAGACCCTCAGATAATTGAGATCATGGACAAGCTGGTTCGAGGGTAGACATCTAGTCACCTTGCTCGATATTCTATTGACGATAAGGGTTGGCTGAGGAGAGATGGAAGGCTTTGTGTTCCGATGGTAGAAGACTTGGTGAGGAAAGTTCTTGAGGAAGCACACCGCTCCAAAATGACCATACATCCAGGTGGTGATAAGATGTATAAAGACATGAAGCGCGTTTTCTTCTGGCCTGGGATGAAGAAGGATGTAGCGGAGTTCGTCTCGAGATGTGTTATTTGTCAGAGAGTAAAAGCTGAGTCGAAGAAGCCTGGTGGGCTATTACATCCGCTGGAGGTCCCGCTATGGAAGTGGGAGAGCATTTCTATGGACTTTATTGATGGGCTTCCAAGGTCCAGGAAGGGGAATGCGAGCATATGGGTCATTGTGAATAGGCTCACGAAGAGTGCTCACTTTATCCCAGTAAAGAGCAAAAGGACAGCATCTGGACTAGCATCAGTATATCTTCGTGAGATAGTGCGACTACATGGAGTCCCTTCCAGCATAGTCAGTGACCGAGACCCCATCTTTACTAGTCTGGAACAGCTTGCAGGAGGCCATGGGCACGAAATTGAACCTGAGTACGGCCTATCACCCACAAACGGACGGCCAAACAGAAAGGGTGAATAGGGTACTTGAGGACTTGTTGAGGCTTTGCATTCTGGATTTTGGTGGTGCTTGGGAAGACCACCTTCCTCTTGTCGAGTTTGCATACAACAACAGTTATCAGGCGAGCATAGGGATGGCACCCTTTGAGGCTTTATATGGGAGGCCGTGCAAGTCACCTACATGTTGGTGGGAATCCACGGATAAGCTTATACTTGGACCCGACATGATTAGGGATACATCCGAGAAGGTTGAGTTGATTAGAAGACGGATGAAAGCGGCCCAAGACCGGCAGAAATCCTATGCTGACAGGCGAAGGTCCGAATTGGAGTTTGAGGTTGGGGACAAGGTTTTCGTGAAGGTTTCTCCTTTGCGGAATGTGATCCGATTTGGAGCTGTTGGGAAACTAGCACCGAGATTTGTTGGACCCTTCCCTATCATTGAGAGAATTGGGAAGGTGGCTTATAAAGTGCAATTGCCCGAGAAGTTGTCCGGAGTGCATAATGTCTTTCATGTCTCGCATCTCCGAAAGTGCCTGCATGAGTCCGTGGAGGTGGTTGAACCTAGCATGCTAGAAGACGTGGAAGTAGAGAAAGAAGCAACTTTAAGGAAAGCTCCGATTCGTATCTTGGGGACAGAGACCAAGAAGCTAAGGAATCGTGAGGTCAGATTGGTGAAAGTTCAATGGGGTGAGGCCGAAGAGGACGCAACTTGGGAAACCGAGGAGAAGATGCGTGGGCTTTATCCATTCCTGTTTGAGGGTATACTCTCAATCTCTTCCCTTTGTTAGTATATCTTTCTCTTTGCTAATCCATATTTATCTGGTTATCGTGCTAAGCTTGTCATGAGAACCTTAGGCAGAAACCCTTTGGATGAAACATGTGTTTGAAGCATGTTATGGTTGATGGTTGCAAGTGGTTGCAAGTGTTTGCAAGTGGTCACTCGTGGATGCATGATACACATTAGGCACTAGATCGGCTCACACACTCCTCATATTGCATGTGCATGAGTGTTTATGCTTACTCTTGGATGAAATTTGTATGCAATCACATGGATGTTGCATTTGGATGTATGATTGAGCACGCATATAGATATTATACGTTATGGTAGGGATTTGCATGCATATGGATACATTTCACTAACATATTTTGCATTGATCATTGCATTAGATAGGTACATATACACACACTTTTGCATATGTTCATACAGCATTTAGAATCCTTTAAGGACAATGGTTGCTCGTGGATGATGTTTTGAATAGATGGATGTTGGATGGTAGGATATGTTCTTCCTAACTTGAAGATTTCGGGGACGAAATCCTTTAAGGAGGGGAGAATATAACAACCCGTATTTTCAATAAACTGTTATAACATAGATCGAGGCAGAATTTAATTCAAAAATCAGAATCAGGGTAAACGGGCTATGCCATTGCGTTCGTCTCGGAAAAATACGCGAAATAGAGTCCGAGTTTTCGAAAATCGGAGTCCGTATGACCCGGTTAAGGCCCATTGAAGTTTTCAGAAATTTCTATGCTAAAGACAGATTTAAATTTCAAATTAAACAAAATGGATTAGGGCTAATCAGGGTTAGGCGGGAAAATTCCCGCCAGGGGGCCCATGTCGACAGGCATGTCGACAGGGCACCCAGGGTGTCGACTGCCCTGTCGACAGCCCTGTCGACAGGGGGTGCCCAGGCAGTCTAGCCTGGTGCACCAATTCTGATTTGGGCTGGGTCATGTGGCTTGGTTCTGGAGAATTCTGAGATCTGACGGGCCAAACCTAATCTAGGGTTAATCCAAGGGCCTAAAACACTCTAATTCTCTATAAATATACCCCTAATCCTACCCTAAAGCCTCATTAATCAATCTTGCAACTAAACTATGCCAAATTAAATCCTCAAATGGCTTCCATCTAAAATCCCTAGCCTCCACCTTCCTCAAAGTTTAATCCTATGATGATATGATGATCATACAACCTTTTCTATGTTGTATGAATGCTTAATAACTTGCATACTTCATTAAGATGCAAGTTTGATTTGCTAAAGTTTGTGTTTTTGGGATTTTGCAAAAGGGTTTTCTTATTTGAGGCTTTGTTTTGGGTTTTTAAAAGGGCTTCTTCATCTTATTTGGTGGATTTGTGGCTTGTTTATATTTGTAAGCCCTCTTACCTTCACTTTACAAACTTTAAAGTTAATGTTTGGTGAAAGTTGAGATTTATGTGAGTTTAGTTGATTATGCATGCTTATGCGAACTCACTATGTCATGTTTTATATGATTCATAAGTTATGCATGCTTATGCGAACTCACTATGTCATGTTTTATGTGATTCACAAGTTATGCATGCATATGCGAGATTTCTATGCCATGTTTTACATGTTTCACAAGTTATGCATGCTTATGCGAGCTTATTATGTCATGTTCTACATGTTTCATGGGTTATGCATGTTTATGCAAGATCACCTTACCATGTTATGCAAGTTTAATGGATTATGCATGTTCACCTTACCATGTTATGCAAGTTTAATGGATTATGCATGTTCACCTTACCATGTTATGCAAGTTTAATGGATTATGCATGTTCATCTTACCATGTTATGCAAGTTTAATGGATTATGCATGTTCACCTTACCATGTTATGCATATTTAATAAGCTATGCATGTTTATGCGAATTCACCATGACATGATTTGCAAGTTTAACATGTATGCATGTTTATTATGACATGTGAAGTTCACCATGTATGTTATGCCAAGTTACCTTTTATACCCTTATACGTTATGACGAATATGTAAGCGAGATAATGACGTTGGGAGGGCTTGGGTAAACTAAAAAAATACATGAAACTAAAAGATTGGGAATTTACCTATTAAGTTAGGTCTACCCCTTGGGAATTTACCTATTAAGTTAGGTCTACCCAAGTATATGTTAACTTGTAAATATGTTTTGAAGTGGACATGACATTAGATAACATGATATGGCCAACTCGAGATTAGACCTAGTTGTGGTGTAAATCTTCCCAGGTAACCACAATGTGGGGTCTAATGTGGGTAGTTGGTCATGTTGCACCATAAGACCCGAGGTTAGACCTAGACGTGGTGTAAATCTTCCCAGGTAACCACGGATGTCTAATGTGAGAGGTTGGGTGCGTTAAGTAATTAATGCCTCATGATTAGGGTTAAGTCATGGCCCACTTATACTTAACCAAAAATGGGGATGCGAGGATTAGATGGGGATAAGTGGTTACACTTAGCTAATCTAATCCGGGATTAGTGAGGGGTTAAAACCACATTTAACCCTCTTAGAAACCCTAGCAACGTGGTCTGTTCCAGCAGTAATCCCAGTTTGGTATCACTACAACCCTATAGCTAGGTTAGGGCGGGGCACGATTACTGGACTGATGTAAGCGACCAAAGCGACGGCTGAGTGGTACAGCCGTGCGGGTCCGGCGGGCTACGGACGTGCACGTAGTCCGATATTGGACAAACTCGAGGCACGGGTACCAGTAGGCTTGGACTGTGCATTATTGCTTAGGTGTCTGGGGTTGACATCTTAGGGCTTGATACACCCGAAGGTGGACCCAGCACAGTCTGACTACATCCATGTGGGCCGTATGGACACCAACACTTGACGTGTTAGGTTTATAGGGAGCCGATCGACTAGACCGTTGGGCTGGGCCTTATACTAAGGTCACTTCATGTTATTGGGCCAAAGTTTGGGCTAAGGGATCAAAAAAAACTGTTTTGTGGGTTTGCTAGTACACTGTGGTGCAAAGTTTAATCTCGTCTATGTGATGTCACCTTTATCTATTGGCAGTATGTTCATCTCAGTTTCCATCATACTGTTAACTTTATTAGTTTATAGATTGATCGTAGTAGGGCTTACCAGTCTTTTTGACTGACTCGTTTTCTTTCGCTTCTTTTCTTCCGTTCCCCCCCCCCCCCACAGGTTCTCAGGGAGGGACTACATCTGCTTAGTGGATCGTTGACTTGCTTGTTGGATAGCTCATGTATGGATCTGAGCTAGCTGTGGCTTATCTTTTATTTCTGGGGATTAGTACTGATGTTTACTATGTATTTTGTTATCACGTATCTAGACTGGAGTTGTATTCTGGATTATGACATTTTCATATTATGTACTTAACTATGTGGGTTTTCTGAGATAATGATGATGGGTTTTTATCTGCTACCGCTGCTTTACTTATATTTATTTTTATATACTCTGTCTTGCTATATCTCTGTGCATATTTACCTTCACAATAACGCCCCTCCAAAGCTAGTACATTCTAAGGAGTGATCCTAGTGGAGGTGGGGTGTTACAGTGTCGGAATCCAGTGAAATAGGGACCATTGGGATCGTGGCAGCATGTACTACATTCTAGAAGAGACTAGAATGCATTCAGAGCTATCTACAATTTTAATAGGAGTAAGAAGCAATGTAAGATTTATAAATTCAATTAAAATGGTAATAAATATGTTTATATTTATATATATGTATACTCCCCTCGTCCACAGACCATGGAAGATATGAATATTGTGAGATGATTGTGTTAAAGAAAATATTTGAACATTAAGAACATCATTTTTAATGTGCCAACGAACTATATAAAATAGTCGTGCTGTAAAATAAATATTTGTTCATTGAAAATAATATTTTTAACATGTATATGAAGTGTTAAAAATAACTGTGTGTTGGAATAAATATTGGATTGTTAAAAATAACATTTTTAACGTGTATCCGAGCTATATAAAATAGTCATGCTTTGAAATATTCACTAGTTGGATAAAAATAGGATTTTCAGAATGAAATATTCATTAGTTAGCTAAAAATATGATTTTTAGCTTATATATGTGATTTATGAAAATATATATAAATGTTACATGAAAATATGTAATAACGTTGTATAAAAATATATAGAAGCGTTTTATGAAAATATACATAAGTGTTGTATGAAATTATGTATATGCGTTGGAATGAAATAATTATCAGTTAGTTAAAAATATTATTTTTAACTAAAGCATGCTATGAAAATAAGGAAAGTGATACGCAAAAAAACCCGTGTTGATATCATTAAATTGTCTAAAGTAAAGTTTTCCAGTTTAGTGCACTGAATTGAGTAGAGATTGGAATTGCATACATGCATGAGTATACATTGAATAGGTCATAGCAAGGAGGCTATAGAAGAGGAATAAAATTGTATGTCCAACAAATAGGTACATATTTACTATTTTGCTTGGGTATGATGATTTTATGAGCCGATTGGCTAACCGCTAGGCTCTTTCTTTTTCTTTTTGAGATGAGAGGGCCCATGTGGTGGTTTGAAGATTTTCCCGATGCTCCCCGTACAAAGAAGGATATGGCGAGATTTTTCAGAAATTTAGGGTGTTAGCCCAATTTCTGAAAAGTTAGAAAGTTCTTAGAAACTGAAAAGTTAAAGAACTTGAGCCAGGATAAAAATTGGAATCGTTTTGAAACGAATTTATAACATTTATAAAATACGCTTTATGAAGGAAATCGATGATATATATTATATATATGGCTTGAATAGAACGCGTCGCGCCGCGACCGTTTGCGAATTTCGACCATTGACTTTGAATGGACGTAACGGAAGATCCGATCGTCGGATTCTTATGAAACCGGAACCTACGGGTTCGTATCGAAAATAGCTTTCAAATATGTATATGAGATTTAAAATCTAATGGTTGGATTTGGAATTAAGTCCAAATCAAATTTGGAAAAGGTTGATATGGATGTAGTTCGGTGGCGATATTGGAAACCGATTGTGCGGGCCTTGATAAAACGATTAAAAATAGGGAAAAATTATGCAGAATCATAAGAAATGATTTGAAAGCGGTTTAGAAGAAATATTCCATATTTATAAAGATAAAAGATATTTTTATCAGAATAAGTGATTTATTTACTTTTATGAAGAAATAAGAGTATTAGAAATGGTTTTAATCTAACCATAAATTTCCAATATATAAATTGGAAATTATCTTCGGATATTTCTACATTGGGTTCTGTTATTATACGGATATTGTGATGGGAATTTAGAAGATACTGATATCGTTATTCCCGATATGATATCTATTGGTTTCAGGATTTGATGTTGAATATAAGTCGATACTATCTCTATTCAAAACCTTATATTTAATGTCAAATTGGATTGATTGATTGTTTGGATTGTGCTCACCAGTTTATGAGCAAAATATGCTTTTACCTTTAGCATTGGGTTGGCAGAAAGTTTTGTATGCTAACACCTTATGAAATACTTCACGATTTGACTATAAGGTGATTAGCGATGTTGTTTATTTCAAAATTAATGAATGATTCTGAAATGTGATTTTCTTAATTGAAAATAAATGTTTTCCCGATTTCGAACAGGAAATGTTTTATAAAACAGAAAGGATTTCAAGGGCTATACTCAATGATTTCGAAATGATTTGGAAGTGGAAATCTATATAGATTTGATTATACTTGTGATTATGTTGTGAAATGATTTTCCCTACTTCGGGATATGAAATGATTTAGCAAGTAGGTGGCTAAATATTCGGGCAATCCGAGGGAGACTAACAGTATGGGGCTGGATCCAGTGCCTTAGGGCGAGTGGTCAGCAGTGTAGCCTGCTCCATGCGTGGGAGGTGCATATATATATATATATATATATATATGTATGTATGTATGTATGTATTTATATTTACATATATATCAGTTCGGTTGGGTTCGTACTGCCCAGTCTGAGGGTCGTGCCCGGTATTTGGTTGCATACTTCTTTGTATGCAATGTTATGTTTTGGAACTCATATTTCCAAATGATTTGATTTGAGATCCCGAAGTGTAATCTACTTTGATATAAAAGCTAGATATGTATTTCAAATGATTTGAAATAGAAATCGGGAAATAAAGTCCAAAGGAATAGTTTCTATAAATTGAATTGGATTTGGAAAATCTAAGTGTGGTGATTGATCTAAATGGGTAGATTGGGATATTGCATGTTGATTGATGCATAGTAGATCCATATATCTATTACTGGTTGTTGCTTATACACTGGCATTCATGGGGGTAAACCCGTTCCGTGTTAGCGGCGTGGTCCTGTGATTTGTCTTATTATTAAATAAGTTAATTTTAACTTTAGAGTTTCTCCCACAAGTCCCATGACTGACTCGTAGTTTGCTTTTTCCCTTGCAAACTCGGATGCCCTTATTTTCCACATGGTCAGTCGAGTAGTTGTTTTGCAGATACTTATTTTGAGCAGGATTCTGGATTGAAGCTTAAAGTTTTGTCCAGAGCATTGATAGTCTTCCGCTATGTTAGTTTATATTTCCGCTATGCATTATATTACATTTATTGTAAATTAATCTTCCGTTGTATTATATTTCGATATACTCTGATATATTCGGTACTCTGATGTAACATTATTATGATGTTTATAAATATCTTATGTTGTTCTGATGTGTAGTATACCAAAAGTTAGCATATCCGGGTTTTGAACGGTCTTGGTCGATTTAGCGATCGATTAGGTCCAAGCGAAATCCGTATCGTTACACCATATTATCATTTATATATTAATGATATGGAATATTCAGTTTTGATTTAAAATTGAATATGCCATTGAAATCATTTTTAAAACGAATTTAAAACGATTTATAAAATACGTTTTAAAAGGAAATCAATGAAATATATATAATATATGTATTATATATATATTAAATGGTCTGAATAGAACGCGCCGCGCCAAGGTAGTTCGCAAATATCAACCATTGACTTCGAATTGACATTACGGGAGATCCTACCGTCGGATTCTCCTAAAACTAGAACCGTTGGGTTCGTATCGAAAAGAGCTTTCCGACGAATATAATTGATTTGAAATCTTACGGATGGATTTGGAATTATGGCCAAATCAAATTCAAAAAAGGTCGTTGTAAGTGCAGTTCGATGACCATTTATGGAAAACGACTGTAAGGGCCTTGATAAATTTATTAAAAATAATAATTTGTGTAAAATCATAATAAATGATTTAGAAAGAATTAGGATGAAAATTTCCATATTTGAGAAGATAAAAATATATTTTTGTCAAAATGAGCTAGTTATTAACTAGAAAGGATAATCCAATATTTTTAAATAAATAAAGGATTGAAACGGTTTTAATATAACCAGAATATTCCAATGTATGAATTGGAATGAATTTGAACAGAAATAATCTTTGGAATATTTCAGTATTGGATTCCGTAATTATACGAATATTGTTATGGGAATTTGGAAGATACAGATATTGTTATTTCAATACGATATCCGTTGGTTTCAGAATTTGATATTGAATATAAGCCGATATAATTTCTATTCAGAGCCTTGTATTTGATATCAAGTTGGATTTTGGGTTTGTCGTGAACTGTGTTTTAAATGACACTGTTCTTAAACCCAATTGAGAAAAGAATAAATATTTTAATTAATATTTAGTGAAGTTTTCCAATTAATTAATATTTAATTGGAATTGAATAAAAAATTGGATTTTGGGTTTGTCGTCAATGGTGTTTTTATTAACACCATTTTTTAACCCTGTGTGAAAAGAATAAATCTTTTAATTAAGATTTAAAGAAGAATTCCTGATTAATTAACATATAATTGGAATTGAAAATGGAATGTGAATTGGTTTTTTATGAACTGTGTTTTAACGACATTCGCTCTTTAACCCGATTTGCAGTGAAATGTGATCTGGAATATATAAATCTTTTATTAAGATTAAATGGGATTTCCAAAGGAAATTTTCCAATTTAATATATTAAATTGGAATTGAATGGAATTCGATTTGGTAATAATCGAAATGAGCTTCTGTAACGTTTCCGAAAATTCGACAATTAGAGTATGAAATTAATTGAAGATTTAATTATTAATGATCATTTTTATATTCGTACTGGAGGTAGAAATTTAAAATCAAATATATTGTTGTATTTGAATTGAATTTAAAACTTAATTCAGAATGGTTGGGGAAAATCAAATATTTATTGCTGAATATTTGAATTGAATTTTGTTGAGTATTTGAATTGGATTTGGAATTTAATTGGGAAAATATGAACGGTTGAGTTTAAAGATAAACGCAGTTAAACGAGTTGGAAATTTTATTTAATAAAATATACGGAAATTGACTTCGATATATGTTTATTTATATATATAAAGAAATTTAAGCATAACTGTTCAAAATAGGAATCAAACCAAGTCGTTACTGGAAAAACGGAATAAAATCGGGGAACCATAAATGATTTAAAAATAAAATAACATTGTGCAAATGAATCGGAGTTTGATCAAATAAATTTAATTGAATTCAAAACGTAAAGATGTAGTAGTGTGTACAATTTCATCTCGATCGGAGTCCGTTTGTGGTGGTATAAACATTAACGTAAATTGCGGTGGAATTAAATTACAGAGGGTTCACCTTTTCGTAAGCAGAAACCACCCACCTCGTTTCAGCCTACTTCAGTTCTTTTCTCCCCAAGTTTACGACATACACCAGACCCCATCACCTACGTTTGAAACATGCCACCCTACCTGCACCGTTGATGGACGTTATTCTTATCCATCGCCATTTTTCTGCTTTAAAAATCACGTAGGTAGGTTACCAGCTATGGCCGCCCTACCATATTTTCCTTGCACGCCATGGTTTTTCTATCTTTAAAACTCATGCCTTTCCCCAAATGCTTCGGACAAAAAGAATAGTGTTTCTCTTTTCTAATCTTTAATGGCTGAAAGCAGTTTCCCTCAAATCAAAAATCAAAGTATATGGCCATCAAGCCGAATCAAAATCCGTTATTTTCCCCTTCGCACCATCAAAGGAAGCGGCTTGGAAGTCTTTCACCTCCTCCCTCGTCTAGTTGAAACCCTAAACCAATTAGAAAATCAAAGCTGCCTGAAAAATCAAACTTCAACGTTGTGCCTCGGCCCTCCAAGTCTTCAGGCTCGGCAGCGCCGTTTTCAGCTCACCAGCAAACTGTGTAGTCGTCTTTCACTTTTTAGTCACTACTTCGTCGATTTAACGTGAGAATTCACTCATGATTAATCATCGATTCAAGTTTTTAACTTCATTTAAATAGAAATATCATAGTTGCTAGTTAAGTTGTTTTGTCGGGTTTTTATGGCTAAGTTGTTACTACTTGTGTTGTTATTACACTTATGTGCTTGTTGCAGCCTGTTATTTTTAGCAAAACTGAACCCCCATGTTTCGTCGAGACTTTAAATGAATGTGTACTATTCTTAAATGGACTGTGTTACTGTTTTTATGAGCTGAACTTATAGATTGCCTTAAGTTTATGGGTTTCGATTGGAATTCAGTTAAAGAACTTTGATCTGGAAAGTTATATTTCCTATTTTAATACATTAGAAAAAAGGACATTATGTATTGCTTCGTTTTATTTTGTTTCATGATAATGTACGCATCAGTACTTGGCATCTTGCATGGATCATTGGTGGCTTTTAGAAGTAACCTGCATAAGTAGTCACTTGTTTTAGTGTACCATTCCACATATATAATTTCTTTTTTCTAAGTGTGATATCTTACTCAAAGAAAAACTCTGATCTCAGCTCTAAACAGTTATTCATTTCTGCATTATCTTTAACCAGTCTCATGACTCGTACCAGTTTTTATTTACTCTATTATCAAATATATGTATGTATGTATATATATATATATATATATAAGAAGAAGAAGAAAACTTTTAATGTTATTGCGTTTCCTGAATTCCACCAGATCTTTGAAGAGTATTAAGATGGTTGCTTCGTATAGGCTTCTGGGTGTTGTTCGGTTTATTTACCTCTGTTAACGAGTTATTGGTTGAAACCGGAGCTTAACTTAGCTTGTTTAATTCTCTGTTTTTACTTAATCGCCTGCGTGTAATGAATTGGACTGAAACATAAACTTAACATGTCACTTAAACTAGCTACTTGTTACCATCTTTGATGGACACCGTAGGAAAATTTGAATGGAGGATGATTAGCCAGTCATTTTGAAGTGTAGAGGACGGTCATGTAAAGCCTTGGAAAAACGATTTACTGACGTTATATGGTCCCTTAATCATCTATGTATTTAATGACTAAGCTAATGCCTATAAATTATTGAATGATTTTTGAAATAGTAAATGAGTTAAGACCAACCAGAAACTTGCAAATTCTTAAGCAGTGTTGTGATTATCCATTGTTCCAATGTTGAGTGTGTTTAAAACATTATTTTCTAATTTATTGGATTGAGGTAGAAATTAGATGAAGAGATACAGTTGTGACTGGTGAGTTCCTTAAGGGTTGAAAGACACTGGTCATTAATAGTTGATGTCCCGCGTTAAGCTAAATGGGGCCATTTGTCCAGTCTGTCCACACCGCTCAGTTCTTCACATGCAATAACAATAACTACTTTGAGCACATATATTTTGTGCACATATATTTTGAGCGCACACATATTTTGAGGCAACAGTAGCTATATTAAACACATATTGATTTAAGCTGAACAAGGTAATAATGTTTGACACCTCTTATATTTTAGTTGTTGCTGAAACTTTTGGTGTTGATTCACCACTGAAATTAAGTGTTGATTAAAGAATATATGCCGTAAATAATTTGGGCTTTAGACTGTTAACTAAAGTGGTATGTTGCCAGCTACCATGTAACAACCCGGAAAATCAGAGCCAATTTAAAGTTTTTATTTCGTCAATTTTAACGGATTTTGATAATTTAAATGAATTATTTTAAATAATAACGACTAGAAATTTATTTTAAACGAAGTTAGAATGAATAAATTTATTTTAATTATAAAACAAACCTGAAATGGCGCGGCAGTTGGAAAGTTCGATTTATAATTTCAATTTATAATTTCAATTTAATAAACAGAATTCAATATAAGCCAGAATTGGACGAAACAAGAAATATACGAATCTGTTTAACTATATCTTTCTAATGAATGTAAAAAACTGAGATTTCACTTTATAAATTGAAAGGTACGTCCAGTTTAAAATTTAGAAAAGTCGCTATGGAATATATATATATATATATTAATATATTTAAAGCACTTAAAAATAGTCATTTTGCAAATGACTTCGGTTTTCGACGAAACCACTTTTGTTGCATCTGGGATGTCAAATTATTGCTAGATTCCAATTTTCATAATTTTTAGAATTAATATGTGTGTGTGGCGCACTTAAACACGTTTGACCAATTTCAATTGAATTTAATCGACTGGAAAATGACCGATTTTCAAATAGTCTCCAAATCCGACGAAATTAGTTTTGTTAGGACCGTATCGACAAAACATAGCCAGATTTATTTTTTTGGAATTTTTGGAGTCAGTATGTGGCCCCGATAAATTAAAATGTGCGTTTAAATTTAAAATATAATGAATTATATTTCAAATTTAGCGAAAAAATGATTGCAACAGCCGAATTGGGTTACGGAACATATCTCATTATGTTCGGAATGGGGGTATTTAGCTAGCGGCGACAGTCGTTGGGTTTGATTCGGAGTTCGGATGGGAAAACTGACATTTTTGGAATTAAGGAATATATATATATATATATATATATATATATATATATATCTATTGGGCCAATCACTTTTCTCCCAAACCCTAGCCCTAATAACCAGTGTCGTCACTTTCTACTCAAGGGCTGAAATCGCTCTAATTTCCATCCTTAATCTCTTTATGTTCTAGCAATAACTTGGAGGTGTTTTAACATAAAAATTAAAGAGCGTTTAGAGAACTTCGAGATCGTAAGGGTTTGATGGATTATAGTTGTGTTGAGCCCTCGAATTTTGGGCTCCAATGTCGAGAGCTGAGGGGTTTATTGGTGGCGCCTGGATGCGATGAGTTGGCCAACTTTGGGCCAGGGGGAGGCACCGCCACTGCGCCTCGTGTGGGCAGGGTTGATCTTCTCCGGCTTGGGGATACCTAGGTGCGGATCGAGGATTGAAGTCGAAGTTTGGGTTTGATAGCACGGGTTTCAGCAGATGTAAAACGAAGAAGGGCTATGATGGTAACTGATTTTTTTTAACTTTAACTAAACCGCTGTTAATTTAATTAGTTTATTTAATTATAGAAAAATGTGATTCTTTTAAAGTAAAATCGCATTGTTTTGTAAAGTAAAATCGCATTGTTTTGTAAAGTAAAATCACATTGTTTTGTAAAGTAATATCGTATTGTTTTGTAAAGTAAAATCACATTGTTTTGTAAACTAAAATCGCACTGTTTTGCAGAGTAAAATCACATTGTTTTGTAAAGTAAAATCGCATTGTTTTGTAAAATAAAATCATCATTGTTTTAAAAATAAAAATACCCTTGTTTTAAAAATAAAAATGCCATGGTTTTAAAAATATGAATGGTGTTGTTTTTAAAATATAAATATCTTCGATTTAAAAATGTAAATGTTGTTGTTTTAAAAATAGAAATGACAAAATAAAAATATGACCTTTATAATCAAAATAGCAGTGTCAAAAACTTGATTTTTATAAAATAGCTTTGTAAATTAAAAATATGATTTTTATAATGATTTCGAAATAAAAATACGGTTTTTATGTATTAGGTTTCGAAATAAAAATATGATTTTTAAAAATATAATATCAATTTGAAAAAATGATTTTTAATATATGAAGCATGATTAAAAATGTGATTTTTTATCTAAACTACGTGAAACAGATTGTGATGGAACTGACTAGAAAACAAATCCAAATCCGAACTATCCAATAAAGACTGACGGAGTGGAACCTAAGGTGAGGACTTCTCACCAAATTTTCTTTGTACAATTATTTATTTTATAACGGCATATATGAATTGCTCCCCGTCGTCCACAGACCATGGACGACTGGTTTGTTTGATTATGTTGTGAAAATTGTTTGTGATGTGAAATGGACTGTATAAAATATACATGTGTTGAAATAAATATTTTATCGTTAAAAATATAAATTTTAACGTGAATATGAATAAAATAAATATTCATTTACAAATCAGACGATTTGTTTATGTACACCCATTTGACTGATATTGATTAGGACGATAAATTTTACACATCGCCCAATTGCACAGATAATATTCAGTGTTTGTTGTTTGAAAACCCCACACGGGTATTGGGATAATATTGGACATACACTAATCCCAATATTTAGCTGTATGTCAATTGATAGGTTGACAGGCTGTGATGAGCGTTATTTATTTATTTTTAATGCTTGTGCAGTTGTACATTTCACTCTGCATGATGATTGATTGTATATCATGATTGTTGTGTACATGGGTTGTATGAAATCCATATAATTACATTATATGATAATTGACAGTGTCTGATTCCAATTTATAACGAACTAGTATTTTAAAATAACGAATACTTTAAAATAAGGAATATTTTCAAAATAATATTCAGAAAAGAATCAAAATATGATTTTGACGTCCAATTTTGGATGGACACGAAAATATTAAAATATTTGAAGTCGTGTTGATTATATATGCGCCATTTTGACGCGAACGATATTTATATCGATTTTATTCATTTTTATAATGAATATAGAAAAGGAAATGATTTCAAAATCTGATATTTTGAAAATATTATCATTTATATATTAATGATATAGAATATTTAATTTCGATTTAAAACTGAAAATGAAGTTGGAATCATTTTTTATAACGAAGTTAAAACGATTCATAAAATACGTTTTAAATGGAAATCGACGAAGTATATATAATATACATATTACATATAGTTAATGGCCTGAATAGAACGTGCCGCACCGCGACCGTTCGCGAATTTCGACCATTGACATCGAATGGACGTTACGGCAGATCCGACCGTCGGATTCGCCTAAAGCCAGAACCGTTGGGTTCGTATCGAAAAGAACTTTCCAAGAATATAAGAGATTTGAAATCTAACGGTTGGATTTGAAATTATGTCCAAATCAAAGTTGGAAAAGGTCGTTGTAAGTGCAGTTCGATGACCGTTTATGGAAATCGACTGTACGGGCCTTGATAAAATTATTAAAAATATTAATAATTTGTGTAAAATCATAATAAATGATTTGGAAAGAATTGGAATGAAAAATTCCATGTTTGTAGAGATAAAAATAAATTTTTATCGAATTGAACTAGTTATTAACTAGAATTATAATCCAATTATTTTTAACTAAATAAATGGATTGAGAATGGGTTTTAATATAACCAGAATTTTCAATATATGAATTGGATTGGATTTGAATCGAAATTATCTTTCGAATATTTCGATGTTGGATTCCGTGATTATACGGATATTACGGAGGAATTTGGAAGATATATATATCATTATTCCCAGTGCGATATTTGTTGATCTCAGAATTTGATTTTGAATATAAGCCGATATAATTTCAATTCAGAGCCTTGTATTTAATATTCAAATTGAATATTGGGTTTGTCGTGAACGGTGTCTTCATCAACACTGTTCTAAAACCCAGGTGAGAAAAGATTAAATCTTCTAAATGACAGTTAAAGGAATTTACCAATTAATTAATATTTAATTGGAATGGAATAAAAGAATTGGATTAATGGGTTTGTCATGAATGGTGTCTTCATTAACACTATTCTTAAACCCAGCTGAGAGAAGAATAAATATTTTTATTTAGATATAACGAAGTATACCAATTAATTAACATTTAATTGGAATTGAAACGGAATGTGAATCAGGTTTATTACGAACTGTGTTTTTAACGACATTCGTTCTTTAACCCGATAAACAGTGAAATATGATTTGGAATTTATAAATCTTTTTATTAAGATTTAATGGAAATTTTCCAAAGTAAAGTTTTCCAATTTAATATATTGGAATTGGATGGAATTCGATTTGGTAATAATCGAAATGAGCTTCGGTGGAAGAGGACTGTTAATATGTATCGAATTTAAAAGACTTGGTCCTTATTTCATTTATATTATTATTCGGATACGGGAGCCGATATCGATTATATATTGATTTGTTTTCCGTGAAGATTCCATAAAATGGAATGTGATGTTGGGTTTATCATGGACTGTGTTTTAAATGACATTGGTTCTTTAACCCAGTTAAAGATAAGATTAATTTCTTAAATTTGAATAATCATAAGTAATGATTATTGAGATTAAAACTGTTTTAGAGTTTTATTGAATCTTTAATTAGATTGGAATGTGAATGAGATAAATAAATTTATCGCGTTCATGAAATGATGGAGAATGGAGTGTCACCAGTTTTGCTCCAAGCGATAGTTAAATTTTTAATTAGATTTGAATGTGAAATGGTAATTAATATTTACCGATAACATCGTGGTGTTAGATATAGGGTATTACCAGTTTTTCTCCATGGAATGAATAGGTTGGGATTGGGAAATATAATAAATGATTACTTCAGTAAGGCTCGCTAATCCCGACTAGTTTGGACAAACCATAATATGGTTTAAAATTGTGAAAAGAATATTTGAATAAGAGAATATTCTGCATTGGAATGAGGCGTACGTTGTGTTTATGTAGCACTTGTTTATAAAATACGCGAGTTATTCGGAATGACCGGGTTTATCCCATTCTGAATAACTGATACGACGATATGTCGACGACGAAAACGGTGGTTGTAGACCGGAGGTCTTCACATCGTTTGGATGATTACTAATATCTTGATTGGGTTGTGCACCCAAGACGAGGTAATAAGTAGTGATCGTCCAGACTTACTTGGAGATCGACGGATATACGAGGGCCTCTCTCCTGTATTGGACATATGGGACGAGGAATAAGGTGCCTCCGGTTTCGTTTAGACCTAGAACGGACTTGTAAATGAACTGTGTGTCTGACATTGGATTTTGCTATATATTGATTGATATCTATTAAATGTACATCTGCCTGGTGAAGGGGAATTTATTCCCTTACTTCACCCTTCCTTGAAACGTATGAGCTTAGAGGTTGTATATTGATAGACATCAGTTGCATGGATTGAATTGCCTGTGTGGCATGCCTAAGTGGAAAATGATCAAGGCTTCCGCTGAAAAGCAGAGTCTTGTGGTTGATGATCAAAGCATAGCTTTAATATAGCCCCACTTTGTGTATAGCGTTAATTCGCGAGCCTCACACCCCGGTGTGAACAAGAAACGGGAGAAGGATCCAGGGAGGACGATGAGTTTCTTTCTAATTATAGGTGGTGTCAGCGTTTAGCACGCCCTGACATTTTTATATTTTTACCTATGTGGTTGATGGATTGCGAGGCGCCTCAGATATATCGGTTACTACGGAGCCGATGGATTTACGCCGCATAGGGCGGGGAAACGCTTGATCAGGAATTATTAATCCACTTAAAAAGTGGACCGGCCCTGTGGCTCTTAAGGGCCTGCCTGATTCTGGGTCCTGAGGGATGGGGTAGAGTGCCTCGAAGCGGTAAGGATGATCCCTTGCCTTTGTTCATAGATGGAATCCAACTTCCGATACGATATTTCAATTTTAGTTGTAATCCTATATATGGCGACATAGTGGGATGGGGCGCTTATGCCGTCTAAGATTGATACATTTATATTTGAAGTTGATTTATTCACTTATAGTAATAATAAAAGAATAAATTTCGCGTATCAAGCGTTATTTGGCTATTATAAGGTAAAACCCTATCCTCCGGTTTGCGTTTCATTGTGTGATGGGACCTAGGTCTTATAATAGCTTCATTTTTATTTATTTAGCATTGCGCTGTTTGTTTTATGCACTGGTATTCTTGGTGGTAAACCCATTCCGTGTTATATGGCGTGGTCCCTTGATTTACCTAACTTTAAAATCAAATTAATAACTGTTTTAATTCTCACCCCAGTCACATGACTGACCTGGATTTTATTTTTTTAACCTAAACTCTGGGTGCCCTTATTTTCCACATAGGCAGCTAGTAGTTTTGTTTTTGCAGACTTATTTTCACAGGATCCTGGTTTGCAGCTGAAGCGATATTCGGAAAGCCTTGTATCCATGTATTTCTTTTAGTTGTATTTTCTATTATTTTTCTGCTGCTACGTAATTTAAATCCCTGATATTTATCAAATCTATATGTTTATACATACTCTGTTATATTCTTGCATTCTGATGTAATTTTTGTAATAAACAATAAAAGGTTCTTCCGTTTATGTTTTGATTCGTCTTGTCCTCAAAGCAATCCGTCCTTTCTCTTCTCTTCGGAGGCAGGGGAAGTTCGGGTTGTTATATTTGGTATCAGAGCCTTGGTTTACGGAGCTCTAGAACAAGACATATTAAAATCAAATGAAAGAATTCATCAGAGATTAGATTTGTAATATCCTATGAGAATGACTCATTATAGATGGGATCAGTAGTATCCTAGAATGAGTTGGAAGAGTGTTTTTTTTAAAATAAAAATGAAAACCAAATTTAGTTTTGAAAATTTAAACCTTATTATACGTAGTTGAATATTTTATTTTAAATTGATTTGGACAACCGAGTATATAGAGATTTTACATATACGTCTAACTAGCGTGTATTCGAAGTCTCGAATATATTGGATAGATATAGAATCGCACTCTAGTCGGCCGGAGATGGTACTAATGGTCGCTATAATACGTACATCATTAGAATTTATGTTCGAGTTTCGAAAGTAGAATATCTATATATTTCCAATTGACTGGTGTGAGAACCAAAACTAGATAGGGTTATTGTTGTGATTGGAATCAAAAATATGATATTTGACTATGTATTAAAGTTACGTGTTTGAAACGTTAATCAATTAATTGATTGCTGATTGCTGATTGTGTTGTTTGATTAATTAAAATTTTGAACCATTATGCCAAATTGAATCAAATTTTCAACTGAATTGAAACTTGTTTGAAATTGCATGCATATATATGTATATACGTTAAACATGTCATTGCAAGGAGGCTAGAGAAGAGGAATAAAAAATTGTATGCCCGACAAACAGGTACATGTTTACTAATTTATTTGTTTTGGATGATTTTATGAGCCGATTGGCTAGCTGCTTGGCTTTTTCTTTTTCTTTTTCTTTTTGAGATGAGGGGCCCGTGTGGCGGTTTGGGGATTCTCCCGATAACCCCGTAAAAAGGTGGTTATGATGAAATTTTTCGAAAATTTAGGGTGTTAGCCAAATTTTTGAAAAATTTGAAAAGTTCTTAGAAACTGAAAAGTTGAAGAACTTAAGCCGTAAAGAAAATAAAGAATGTTGAGTTGGTTAGTTAAACAACTTTCAACTCCGTTCTTTTTCGAGGATGAAAAGATTTTAAGTCGGGGAGATAGTAACAACCGGAAAATGAGAGCCAATTTAAAAATTTTATTTTGGCAATTTTAACGGATTTTGATAATTTAAAATGAATTATTTCAAATAATAATGACCAGAAATTTATTTTAAATGAAGTTGGAATGAATAAATTTATTTTAATAATAAAACGAGCCTGAAATGGCACGACAGTTGGAAAATTCGATTTCTAATTTCAAATTAATATACAGAATTCAATATAAGTCAGAATTGGACGAAACAAGAAATATTTGAATCTGTTTAACTACATCTTTCTAATGAATGTAAGAAACTGAGATTTCACTTTATAAATTGAAAGTTACGTCCAGTTTAAAATTTAGAAAAGTCGTTATGGAATTTATGTATATATATATATTAATATATTAAAAGCCCTTAAAAATAGTCATTTTGCAAACGATCTCTGTTTTCGATAAAACCACTTTTGTTGGATCCAGGATGTCAAATTATTGCTAGTTTCCAATTTTCATAATTTTTAGAATTAATATGTGAGCGTGGCGCACTTAAACGCGTTTGACCAATTTTAGTTGAATTTAATCAACTGGAAAATGACCATTTTTCAAACGGTCTCCAAATCCGACGAAATTAGTTTTGTTAGGACCCTATCGTCAAGACATAGCCAGATTTATTTTTCTGGAATTTTTGGAGTCAGTATGTGGCCCCGGTAAATTAAAATGTGCGTTTGAACTTAAAATATAATGAATTATATTTTAAATTAAGCGAAAACTGATCGTAACAGCCGAATTGGGTTACGGAACATATCCCATTGTGTTCGTAATTGTGACGGCCCGCCCCGCACCAACCGACGTTTACTCCAATTGTGCGCTGTACACATGTCCAGTTGGCACGGGACGGTCGCCAAAGAAATAGAAAGAAAGAAGATGAACCAAACAAAAACCTGTAATATGTCTCACAGCACATGGAATAAAATAGAATCATAACGTATACTTGACACAAAACAGGTGAGACAGTGCATAAGCTGAAAATAAACCATCATAGCAGCGGAAAATCCAAATACAGCTTATCATCCAAAGCCAACATTATTACAACTTTTAAACTGTCTCAAAAAGCTAAGCAAAAAGGATGATACACTACTAATGCCCAAGTAGTGACCATCAACGACACAGGGAGAAAATATAGATAATACGTGGGAGCCTCCTGCTCGTCTTCGGTACGGCTACTCGTGCATACCTCCGACCTGTCTCTAGTCTGCTCGTGTGAGCACCCAGAGTAATAAGAAGAAACATAAAACTCTGGGTCAGACATCAGTCCGGTATGAGTGGTAGCAAGCATAAACAGAACAATAACAGGTATACTAAACCATACCTGAACCTGGACCTGCAACCAAAGAGTTAGTACCACATACTGTACAGTACTCAAGGGTGCCACTAACACATGGTGTGTAAACATACGGGGGGTGGGGGTGTGTATGTCAAACGATCAAACATGGCAACCATCCTCACATCTCTCACTTAGTGCGTAAAGCATACGATGTCCATTTCTTCGACCACCGGTCTCCTTTGATGAAATGACAGAATTCGACTTCGTACGACCATGTCCATTGCTACCACCAAACCCCATTGATCACGCCCAAACATTTCCATGACCCCAAATACATTGGCAGG
This sequence comes from Allium sativum, assembly GCA_030737875.1. Taxonomy (NCBI): domain Eukaryota; kingdom Viridiplantae; phylum Streptophyta; class Magnoliopsida; order Asparagales; family Amaryllidaceae; genus Allium; species Allium sativum. The sequence goes on from CM060924.1 coordinate 15,935,331, forward strand.
TAGCTCCCTAGTCGTACCGCATCCAAAGCCCGAATCTGTCCACATACTTCCAATACATAGTGATCGAAAGTCATAGACATCGACAACTCCTCAGCACACGTCCCGCAGCAAAGTCCAATCACGAAGTGAACTCATTGGTTCCCAACTGGATCCTGGGCTCTAACTTCCATTTGAACTACCTTTGCATCTCGGGTTATTGATCAATACTGGTTCTGTTCGGTTCTTCTGCTCTTGTCATTCGGTTCGGTTCAGATTCTTATGCTCTTATCATTCGGTTCGGTTCGGATTCGCCACATGCACTGGTTCGGGTCCACCTCACTACATCGGTTCGGGTCGGGTGTCCCACTCCGGGTCGGGTCGGGTTGCTATCGCCACTATTCAGCCCGGCTCCAGTCGCTCCGTTCAGTTCAGTCCCTCATTCTAATCCGGTCCGGTCCCTTAGCCATACTCCGGTCCGAGCCCTCCTTCAGCCGATCCGATCCCAGCTTAACGAACGTGGCCTTCCTTTTTTCCAAGTCTCCTATGCCAGGTTCCGGTCCGAATCGAATATCCTTTCCCAGTCCTCCTATCCGACCCGAGCCCTATATCCGATCCGATCCGAAACCCTGCACTGTTTTTCAGCGACTGTTTATGCGTCTATCGACGGCGTTTTCGACCAATCTAACTATTGAAATCAATCACAAAACATACCAAAGAGTCATAGCAACATGTACAAGTGACCTCAAACATCAAAACATCAATATGATAGGTTACAATGGATCAAACATAGCCAAAACCTCATGTTTTTCCATAAGCATGTATGAACATAACTAATGATAGGATTAGTAAAACTTAACCAAATTAATCCAAACTCATATCAGAGGTCTAAAACATTATTTAAGAATTTATGAACATTTTTCCAGAATTTATTTTTGTTTAAAAACGCTAATTAGCACTAATCACCCCAAATTAACCATAATTAGTGCAAAAGCAAGCTAATCACTTACCTTAGCCACAATAAAACTTAGATCTGAAATAAAACTCTGATTTGGCGAAGATTCCAAGGTGTTGTAGCAGCTCTAAAGTTGATTTGGTGAAGATTTGATGTTGCTAATCTCTATCTTCAAGTTGTTAATGATTTTGAGGTGTTTTGGATAGTTTTAGAGAGTGGACGCCATTTTAGGGTTCCTATGGGGTAAGTGGAGGCTACAAAACTGAAATGAGATGAAACCCTAACCCTACTCAGCCCCCCTATGTCTCTAAACCCGAAATGGGTCATGGGCCTAAGTACTAACTACCCGGTTTAACCCAAAAGTGCAGTTTTTTCACCTTGCAAACCTTGTTTCGGCCATATCTCCCAAACGGTAAGTCCGTTTTCGACGTGTGACCACTCTACGGAAAGAGAAACCATCATTGGAAGCCAATGGAAGTGGTTTCAGGTCGAAACTCATTTCCAATAAAAAGTTATGGCCAAAACAAACTCAGCTAGGGGTAAAACGGTCATTTAAAAATCGACAAAAATCATGAACATGGTAAATTACCCCAATAGTCGTCCCTCAACTCTACATGACCATACGACTTAGTATGAGAGAGAAATAAATATTCTACGATCCTCCGATGCGTAAAATAGGGTTGTTACATTCTCCCCCCCTCAAGAAATTTCGCCCCCGAAATTCCCTAACCAAAACATACAAAGGGTCCCGCATGCCTATCACCCATAAAACAACAATCAAACATGCACAACAAGCAAAACAAGTCTATCCTAGCATGCGGAATAACTAAATCGCAAAGAAAATCTTACCAGGCAAAGAGTTCTGGATACGTCTTCCTAATGCTCTCCTCTGTCTCTCAAGTACAGTCATTCATGTCCTCGCCCCACTGAACTTTGACTAGCTTCGCCGCCTTCCTTCGAAGCTGCTTCGTATCGTTCCCAACAATACAGATTGGCTTGCGGTTCTCGACCGCCTCGGGTTCTACTTCAAAGTCCACTAACTGATCAGGTGAAATAGTCATATCAGGGTCGTGTACGAACTTCCTTAGCTGGGAAACATGAAATACGTTGTGAACTCCCGCCATCTTCTCTGGTAAGTCAACTTTATACGCCAAATTCCCCACTTGCTCGAGAACTGGGAATGGACCAACGAATCTTGGTGCTAACTTGCCTCTTCTTCCGAATCGAATCACGCTCTTTAATGGAGAAATCTTGACAAACACCAAGTCACCAACGGAGAATTTCAAGTCTCTTCTCCTCTTATCAGCATAGCTCTTCTGCCTATCCTGGGCAGCCTTCATTCGTTGCTGAATAACTTTGATCTTATCTAAAGTTTCTCTTACCACATCTGGTCCAAGTACAAACTTCTCGCCGGTCTCTATCCAACACGACGGTGAGTTGCACGGTCTTCCGTACAAAGCTTCAAATGGGGCCATTCCAATACTGGATTGATAACTATTATTATATGCAAACTCTACTAGATGCAAATGGTCATCCCATGATCCACCAAAATCCAATATACAAGCTCTCAAGAGATCTTCCAATATACGATTCACCCTCTATGTCTGACCGTCGGTTTGAGGATGATACGCGGTACTGAGATCTAATTCTGCTCCTAACGCCTCTTGTAAGCTCTTCCAAAACCCACTAGTAAACAACGGGTCTCGGTCACTCACAATGCCTTTGGGTACTCCATGAAATCTCACTACCCACTTCATATACAGTTCGGCTAACTTAGCTGCAGTTCTGTTTGACTTAACTGGTATAAATCTTGCACTCTTAGTCAATCGATCCACAATTACCCAAACACTATCGTGTCCCGATCTAGTCCTTGGTAATCCATCAATGAAATCCATTGAGACTTGCTCCCATTTCCATTTGGGAATTTCTAATGGTTGTAACAAACCACTAGGCTTCTTTTGCTCGGCTTTAACTAACTGGCAATTCATGCATTTGGATATAAACTTTCCAACGTCTCTTTTCATTCCTTCCCAGTAGTAAGTCTGCTTCATGTCTCGATACATCTTATTACCACCGGGGTGTATGGTTAGTTTTGAGTGATGACATTCTCTAAGCACTTCATCTCTCAATCCATTCACATTGGGTACTACTAGTCTTCCATCCTTCCGAAGCCATCCATCTCGATCAAGCCCATACTTGTCCATCTCCCCATCGGCATTTGCCTCCAATTTGGAGATGACTTCTAACAAATTTGGGTCGTTCCTTTGACTGGAACCAATCCGCTCAATCAAAGTGGGTCTGATCGTCAAACTAGCCAACATCTCTAGATCCAATTCGCACTTCGGTCGGTAATCATACCCTGCAATATACTCCAGTTGCTTCCATTCCAAAAACATAGCCCCTAAACTGGCATGTCTCCTACTCAAGGCATCAGCTACCGCATTACCCTTTCCTGGTGTGTATGCGATATCAAAATCATAGGAAGCTAAAAACTCTAACCATCTTTGCTGGCAGAGTTTTAAATCCTTTTGGGAGAAAAGATACTTCAGTGACTTATGATCCGTAAACAACTCAAATCTTTCTCCTAAGAGATAATGTCTCCACATCTTCAGCGCAAATACGATTGCTGCCAATTCCAAATCATGGGTAGGATACTTTTTCTCGTGCGGTTTCAATTGCCGACTAGCATAAGCTACTACTCTACCCCCTTGCATCAAAACTGCACCTAATCCGATACCACATGCATCGGTGTATACCGTCATCTCTTCATTCCCTTTAGGAATGACTAACACTGGCGCACGCGTCAACTTTTCCTTTAAAATCCTGAATGCATTTTCACACACTCCATCCCAGATGAAGGCTTGATTCTTTTTAGCCAACTGAGTCAATGGTGCCGCTGTCTTGGAGAAATCTTCGATAAACTTACGATAATATCCCGCTAACCCCAAGAAACTTCTTACGTCTGTTGCATTCTTGGGCGTAGACCAATCTTGTACCGTAGCCACCTTTGCAGGATCCACGGCAATACCATCATTTGAAACAACATGGCCCAAGAATCTCACTTCCCTCCTCCAGAAGTGACACTTAGAAAACTTCGCTTTCAATTGGTGTTTTCTCAACACCTCCATCACAATCCTCAAATGCTCCTTGTGTTCCTCCTCTGTCCTCGAGTAAACAAGGATATCGTCTACGAATAGAAGAACAAACTTATTCAATTGATCCCTGAATACCCGATTCATAAGATCCACGAAGTATGCTGGTGCATTGGTCAGCCCGAATGGCATGACCAACCACTCATAAAATCCAGACGGCGTCCTAAATGCCGTTTTTGGAACACTCTCAGCTGCCACCCGAAGCTGATGAAATCCTATCGCGAGGTCTAACTGGGAGAACACCCTTGCTCCTTCCAGTTGATCAAAAAAATCATCTATTCGTGGTAAAGGATACTTATTCTTCCTCGTCACCTTATTCAACTCGCGATAGTCTACACACAAATGAAGGGAACCATCTGCTTTAGTGGCGAACACAACTGGTGCTCCCCACTCGGAAACACTTCTTCTAATAAATCCCTTCTTCAAAAGATCGCTGACTTGCACCTCGAGCTCTCGCTGTTCTCTTGGTGCCATACGACGAAGTGGCATCACTATAGGTCTGGCATCTTTCACCAAATCAATACGAAACTCAATCTCTCGGTGTGGTGGAAGCCCGGTCACTTCCTCGAAGACATCCGGATACTGGCCAACCACGGGCAAACCTGACAACTCATCATGCGGGATGTCGAGGGAGTTTACAAAACTAGCCAATACCCCATCACTAGGTAAGCTACCAAACACTACCCTCCGCCCATCATCCGCTCTAACTGTCACAAAAAAGCCCTCACAGTCTACCACCACCCCGTATCTCTGGAGCCAATCGACTCCCAAAATAATGCCATACCCAGTAAAGCCCAAAACAAAGCAATCACAAACAAACAAACATCCATGACTCGATAATACCACATTACGGCAGATCATACTGAGGTTTGTCGAACCACCAATCGGGTTCGTCACAGCTAATGGTCTATCGACTAACTCGGGTTCCAATCCCAACCTATCTACCAGGTCACTAGATATGAAGGAATGGGAAGCCCCGGTATCAAACAAAACTCTAACAGGAACATCAGAAATGGAAAGCATACCTTGTATGACGACTCCCTTTCCTTTCTCTGCCGCGGTCGGGGCATTCAACGAAGAAGGAATAGCACTAATAGCATATGCTTTCACAATCTGACTCTCTTTCAAAGGTTGCAGACACTTGTCTTTATAATGTCCCGCTTGGCTACAGTTGAAGCACTTCTTCTCCACTGGCTTGGTCCGACATTCCCTTGCATAATGGCCCTTCTTTCCACAGCTGTAGCACTCAGCATCCTTCCTACTTTTCTTCTGGCCATCCTTAGCTTGGTTCTGCTTCCTCTTGTTCTGGGAGGTATTCTTGCCTCCACCGCTTGCTTGCGGCTTTGGACCTTCCGCAGATGCAGCAACAACCCCAGTCTTCGGCTTAGGGTAAAGACTCTCTGACCTCAAAGCTTTCCCAACAATCAATTCAAAAGTCTCATCGATGCGGTTAATAAGCCTTTCCCCCAAGTAACTATCCAATCCAGTAATGAACTTCTCATTCTTCTTCTCAGGGGTATCGATAAGAGATAACCCATACATCGACAAAGTGTCGAACTCAGCAACGTAATCTGATATTGCCCTTCCATTCTGCTTAAGCTCCAAAAACTTCTTAAACAATTCTGACTTCTGAGCAGCTGGGATGAACTTGTCGCTAAAGCGAGCCTTAAACTGATCCCAAGTAACTTGATCCTCTGGTGTGGCTGCCCTAATAGCGTTCCACCAATTCATCGCTCGCCCTTGCAGTTGACGAGACGCTAGCCTTCTTTTCATCGCATCCTCGATACCCAAGTCGTCGAAGATACGATCACAGCTATCCAACCAGTCCTGAACATCCGTGGCCGACTCCGTTCCATGAAATGGCTTTCCACCAAGATTAGTGTAATCCTTACTCGGCTTGGCGAAATCGACCCTAGGCACCTGCACGTCTACACCACCTTAATTAGCAACATTAGGAGCCGCTCTTTGAATATCCCTGAGCATATCTCTCATGAGGTTAGTAAACATAGCCCTCATGTCAGGAGCATTCCCATCATTGGCTCCCCTGTCAGCACTTCTCATTCCTCGGCTCATCGTCAAATCTGTAAAGATAAAACGATTAACCATCTCCTTAGTGGTGCCAATGCAGTGCAACTTCATCCTTATACTACTAATAATATATATATGTAGTTTTGAAAACCAAAGTAATCACAAATACGCACTCTCATATACGTACTATCTCTCCCTAGTGTTTTTCCCTAGGTGAACTACGCAACCGAGCTCTGATACCAAGTGTGACGGCCCGCCCCGCACCAACCGACATTTACTCCAATTGTGCGCTGTACACATGTCCAGTTGGCACGGGACGGTCGCCAAAGAAATAGAAAGAAAGAAGATGAACCAAACAAAAACCTGTAATATGTCTCACAGCGCATGGAATAAAATATAATCATAACATATACTTGACACAAAACAGGAGAGACAGTGCATAAGCTGAAAATAAACCATCATAGCAGCAGAAAAACCAAATACAGCTTATCATCCAAAGCCAACATTATTACAACTTTTAAACTGTCTCAAAAAGCTAAGAAAAAAGGAGGATACACTACTAATGCCCAAGTAGTGACCATCAACGACACAGGGAGAAAATATAGATAATATGTGGGAGCCTCTTGCTCGTCTTCGGTACGGCTACTCGTGCATACCTCCAACCTGTTTCTAGTCTGCTCGTGTGAGCACCCAGAGTAATAAGAAGAAACATAAAACTCTGGGTCAGACATCAGTCCGGTATGAGTGGTAGCAAGCATAAACAGAACAATAACAGGTATACTAAACCATACCTGAACCTGGACCTGCAACCAAAGAGTTAGTACCACATACTGTACAGTACTCAAGGGTGCCACTAACACATGGTGTGTAAACATACGGGGGGTGGGGGTGTGTATGTCAAACGATCAAACATGGCAACCATCCTCACATCTCTCACTCAGTGTGTAAAGCATAATATGTCCATTTCTTCGACCACTGGTCTCCTTTGATGAAATGACAGAATTCGACTTCGTACGACCATGTCCATTGCTACCACCAAACCCAGGGATCACGTCCAAACATATCCATGACCCCAAATACATTGGCAGGTAGCTCCCTAGTCGTACCACATCCAAAGCCCAAATCTGTCCACATACTCCCAATACATAGTGATCCAAAGTCATAGACATCGACAACTCCTCAGCACACGTCCCGCAGCAAAGTCCAATCACGAAGTGAACTCATTGGTTCCCAACTGGATCCTGAGCTCTAACTTCCATTTGAACTACCTTTGCATCTCGGGTTATTGATCAATACTGGTTCGGTTCGGTTCTTCTGCTTTTGTCATTCGGTTCGGTTCGGATTCTTCTGCTCTTATCATTCGGTTTGGTTCGGATTCGCCACATGCACTGGTTCGGGTCCACCTCACTACATCGGTTCGGGTTGGGTGTCCCACTCCGGGTCGGGTCGGGTTGTTATCGCCACTATTCAGCCCGGCTACAGTCGCTCCGTTCAGTTCAGTCCCTCATTCTAATCCGGTCCGGTCCCTTAGCCATACTCCGGTCCGAGCCCTCCTTCAGCCGATCCGATCCCAGCTTAACGAACGTGGCCTTCCTTTTTGCCAAGTCTCCTATGCCAGGTTCCGGTCCGAATCGAATATCCTTGCCCAGTCCTCCTATCCGACCCGAGCCCTATATCCGATCCGATCCGAAACCCTGCACTGTTTTTCAGCGACTTTTCCAACGATTGTTTATGCGCCTCTCGACGGCGTTTTCGACCAATCTAACTATTGAAATCAATCACAAAACATACCAAAGAGTCATAGCAACATGTACAAGTGACCTCAAACATCAAAACATCAATATGATAGGTTAAAATGGATCAAACATAGCCAAAACCTCATGTTTTTCCATAAGCATGTATGAACATAACTAATGATAGGATTAGTAAAACTTAACCAAATTAACCCAAACTCATATCAGAGGTCTAAAACATTATTTAAGAATTTATGAACATTTTTCCAGAATTTATTTTTGTTTAAAAACGCTAATTAGCACTAATCACCCCAAATTAACCATAATTAGTGCAAAAGCAAGCTAATCACTCACCTTAGCCACAATAAAACTTAGATCTGAAATAAAACTCTGATTTGGCGAAGATTCCAAGGTGTTGTAGCAGCTCTAAAGTTGATTTGGTGAAGATTTGATGTTGCTAATCTCTATCTTCAAGTTGTTAATGATTTTGAGGTGTTTTGGATAGTTTTAGAGAGTGGAGGCCATTTTTAGGGTTCCTATGGGGTAAGTGGAGGCTACAAAACTGAAATGAGATGAAAACCTAACCCTACTCAGCCCCCCTATGTCTCTAAACCCGAAGTGGGTCATGGGCCTAAGTACTAACTACCCGGTTTAACCCAAAAGTGCAGTTTTTTCACCTTGCAAACCTTGCTTTGGCCATATCTCCCAAACGGTAAGTCTGTTTTCAACATGTGACCACTCTACGGAAAGAGAAACCATCATTGGAAGCCAATGGAAGTGGTTTCAGGTCGAAACTCCTTTCCAATCAAAAGTTATGGCCAAAACAAACTCAGCTAGGGGCAAAACGGTCATTTAAAAATCGACAAAAATCATGAACATGGTAAATTACCCCAATAGTCGTCCCTCAACTCTACATGACCATACGACTTAGTATAAGAGAGAAATAAATATTCTACGATCCTCCGATGCGTAAAATACGGGTTGTTACAGTAATGGGGTCATTTAGCTAAGGGCGATAGTCGTTGGGTTTGATTTGGAGTTCGAATGGGAAAACTGACAAGAATATATATATATATATATATATATATATATATATATATTGGACAGTCACCTTTCTCCAAAACCCTAGCCCTAATAACCAGCGCCGTCACTTTCTACTCAAGGGCTGAAACCGCTCTAATTTCCGTCCTTAATCTCTTCACGTTCTCGCAATAACTTGGAGGAGTTTTAACATAAAAATTAAAGAGAGTTTAAAGAACTTCGAGATCATAAGGGTTTGAGGGATCATAGTGGTGCTAAGCCCTCGAATTTTGTGCTCCAACATCGAGAGTTGAGGGGTTTATTGGCGGCCCCTAGATGCGGCGAGTTGGCCAACGTTGGGGCCAGGGGGAGGCGCCGCCACTGCGCCTCGTGTCGGCAAGGTTGATCGTTCTCCGGCTTGGGGATATGGCGGCGTGGATCGAGGATTGAAGTCGAAGTTTGGGTTTGATAACACAGGTTTCAGCAGATGTAAAACGAAAAAGGAAGAAGGGCTATAATAGTAATGGATTTTTTTAACGTTAATTAAACCGCTGTTAATTTAATTAGTTTATTTAATTACAGAAAAATGTGATCTTTTATATTAAAAACATTGTAGAAAAATGTGATTCTTTTAAAGTAAAATCGCATTGTTTTGTAAAGTAAAATCGCATTGTTTTGTAAAGTAAAATCGCACTGTTTTGCAAAGTAAAATCACATTGTTTTGTAAAGTAAAATTGCATTGTTTTACAAAATAAAATCATCATTGTTTTAAAAATAAAAATACTCTTGTTTTAAAAATAAAAATGCCATGGTTTTAAAAATATGAATGGTGTTGTTTTTAAAATATAAATATCTTTGATTTAAAAATATAAATGTTGTTGTTTTAGAAATAGAAATGGCAAAATAAAAATTTGTCTTTTATAATGAAAATAGCACTGTCAAAACCTTGATTTTTATAACATAGCTTTGTAAATTAAAAATATGATTTTTATAATGATTTCGAAATAAAAATACGGTTTTTATGTGTATGGTTTCGAAACAATAATATGATTTTTTAAAATATAACATCGATTTAGCAATGTGATTTTTAATATATGAAGCATGCTTAAAAATGCGATTTTTAATCTAAACTGCGTGAAACAGATTGTGATGGAACCGACTGGAAAACAAATCCAAATACGAATTGTCCAATAAAGACTGACAGAGTGGAAACCTAAGGTGAGGTCTTCTCACTAAATTTTCTTTGTACAGTTATTTATTTTATAACTGCATATATGAACTGCTCCCCGTCGTCCACAGACCATGGACGACTTGTTTGTTTGATTATATTGTGAAAATTGTTTGTGATGTGAAATGGACTGTATTAATTATTCATGTGTTGAAATAAATATTTTATCGTTAAAAATATAAATTTTAACGTGTATATGAATAAAATAAATATTCATTTACAAATCAGACGATTTTTTTATGTACACCCATTTAACTAATATTGGTTGGGACGATAAATTTTACACATCGCCCAACTGAACAGATAATATTTAGTTTGTTGTTTGAAAACCCCATACATGTATTGGGATGATATTGGACATAAACCAATCCCAATATTTAGTTGTATGTCAATCGATGAGTTGACAGGCTGTGATGAGCATTAATAATTTATTTTTAACGCTTGTACAATTGTAAATTTCACTCTGGATGATTGTTGATTGTATATCATGATTGTTGTGTACATGGGTTGTATGAAATCCATATAATCATTATATGGTAATTGACTGTGTCTGAATCCAATTCAGAACGAACGAATATTTTTAAATAACGAATATTTTAAAATAAGGAATATTTTAAAATAATGTTCAGAAAAGAATCAAAATATGATTTTGATGTCCGATTTTGGATGGACACGAAAATATTAAAATATTTGAAGCCGTGTTGATTAGATATGCGCCATTTTGACGCGAATGATATTTATATCGATTTTATTCATTTTTATAATGAATATCGAAAAGGAAATGATTTCAAAACCTGATATTTTGAAAATATTATCATTTATATATTAATGATATAGAATATTCAATTTCGATTTAAAATTAAAAATGAAGTTGGAATCGTTTTTTAAAAGGAAGTTAAAACGATTTATAAAATTCGTTTTAAATGAAAATCGACGAAGTATATATAATATATATATTATATATATTTAATGGCCTGAATAGAACGTGCCGTGCCGCGACCGTTCGCGAATTTCGACCATTGACCTCGAATTGACGTTACGGGAGATCCAACCGTCGGATTCTCCTAAAATTGGAACACAAATGGGTTCGTATGGAAAAGAGCTTTCCAACGAATATAAGAGATTTGAAATTTAATGGTTGGATTTAGAATTATGTCCAAATCAAATTTGAAAAAGGTCGCTGTAAGTGTAGTTTAATGACCGTTTATGGAAATCGACTGTACGTGCCTTGATAAAATTATTAAAAATATTAATAATTTGTGTAAAATAATAATAAATGATTTGGAAAGAATTGGAATGAAATATTCCATGTTTGTAAAGATAAAATTAAATTTTTATCGAAATAAACTAGTTATTAACTAGAATTATAATCCAATTATTTTTTAACAAATAAATGGATTGAGAATAAGTTTCAATATAACCAGAATTTCCAATATATGAATTAGAGTGGATTTGAATCGAAATTATCTTCGGAATATTTCGATATTGGATTCCGTGATTATACAGATATTGTGGAGGAATTTAGAAGATACATATATCGTTATTCCCAGTACGATATTTGTTGATCTTAGAATTTGATATTGAATATAAGCCGATATAATTTCTATTTCGAGCCTTGTATTTAATATTCAAATTGAATATTGGGTTTGTCGTGAACGGTGTCTTCATTAACGCTGTTCTTAAACCCAGTTGAGAAAAGATTAAATCTTCTAAATGAGATTTAAAGGAATTTACCAATTAATTAATATTTAATTGGAGTGGAATAAAACAATTGGATTAATGGGTTTGTCATGAATGGTGTCTTCATTAACAATGTTCTTAAACCCAATTGAGAGAAGATTAAATCTTTTTATTTAGATTTAATGAATTATACCAATTAATTAACATTTAACTTGAATTGAAATGGAATGTGAATCGGTTTATTGCAAATTGTGTTTTTAACGACATTCGTTCTTTAACCCGATTAACAGTGAAATGTGATTTGGAATTTATAAATCTTTTTATTAAGATTTAATGGAAATTTTCCAAAGTAAAGTTTTCCAATTTAATATATTGGAATTGAATGGAATTCAATTAGGTAATAATCGAAATGAGCTTCGGTGGACGAAGACTGTTAATATGTATGGAATTTAAAAGACTTGGTCATTATTTCATTTATATTATTAGTCAGATACGGGAGCTGATATCGATTATATACTGATTTATTTTCCGTGAAGATTCCATAAAATGGAATGTGATGGTGGGTCTATCGTGAACTGTGTTTTAAATGACATTGGTTCTTTAACCCGGTTAAACATAAGATTAATTTCTTAAATTTGAATAATCATTAAGTAATGATTATTGAGATTAAAACTTAATTAAAGTTTTAATGAATCTTTAATTAGATTGGAATGTGAATGAGATAAATAAATTTATCGAGTTCATGAAATGATCGGGAATGGAGTGTCACCAGTTTTTCTCCAAGCGATAGTTAAATCTTTAATTAGATTTGAACGTGAAATGGTAATTAATATTTACCGAAAACATCGTGGTGTTAGATATGGAGTATTACCAGTTTTGCTCTGTGGAATGAATAGGCTGGGGTCGGGAAATATAATAAATGACTAGTTCGGCAAGGCTCGCTAATCACGACTAGTTTGGATAAACCTTAATATGGTTTAAAATTGTGAAAAGAATATTTGAATAAAATAATATTCTGGACTGGAATGAGGTGTATGTTGTGTTTGGGTAGCACTTGTTTATAAAATAGGCGAGTTATTCGAAAAGACCGGGTTTATCCCATTCTCAATAACTGATACGACGATAAGTCGACGATGAAGACGGCGGTTGAAGACCAGAGGTCTTCACATCGTTTGGATGATTACTGATGTCTTGATTGGGCTGTACACCCAAGACGAGGTAATATGTGGTGATTGTCCAGACGTACTTGGAGATCGACGGGTATGTGATGGCCTCTCTCCTGTATTGGACATATGGGACAAGGAATAAGGTGCCTCCGGTTTCGTTCAGACCCAGAACGGATTTGTAAATGCTCTGTGTGTCTGACATTGGATTTTGCTCTGTGTTGATTGATCTCTATTAAATGTACATCTGCCTGGTGAAGGGGAATTTATTCCCTTACTTCACCCTTCTCTGAGACGTACGAGCTTAGAGGTTGTATATTGATAGACATCAATCGCATGGTGTGAATTGCCTATGTGGCATGCCTAAGTGGCAAATGATCAAGGCTTCTGTTGAAAAGCAGAGTCTTTGGTTGATGATCAAACCATAGCTTTAATATAGCGCCAATTTGTGTATAACGTTAATTCGTGAGCCTCACATCGTAGTGTGAAATAGAAACGGGAGAAGGATCCAGGGAGGACGATGTGTTTCTTTCTAGATAGAGGTGGTGTCAGCGTTTAGCACGCCCTAACATTTTTATATTTTAGCCTATGTGATTGATGGATAGCGAGGCGCCTCAGATATATCGGTTACAACGGAGCCAATGGATTTGCGCCCCATAGGGTGGGGAAACGCATGTTCAGGAATTATTAATCCACTTAAAAAGTGGACCGGCCCTTTGGCTCCTAAGGGCCCACCTGAGTCTGGGTCCTGAGGGACAGGCTAGAGTGTCTCGAAGCGGTAAGGACAATCCCTTGCCTTGGTTCACAGGTGGAATCCAACTGCCGATAGGACATTTCAATTTTAGTTGTAATCCTATATATGGCGATATAGTGGGATGAGGCGCTTATGCCATCTATGATTGATACATTTATATTTGAAGTTGATTTCTTCACATGTAGTAATAATAAAAGATTAAATTTCATTTATCAAGCATTATTTAGCTATTATAAGGTAAAACCCTATCCGCTGGCTTGCGTTGCATTATGTGATAGGACCTGGGTCTTATAATAGCTTCATATTTCTTTATTTAGATTTGCACTATTTGTTTTATGCACTTGTATTTTTGTGGGTAAACTCGTTCCGTGTTATACGACGTGGTTCCTTGATTTACCTAACTTTAAAATCAAATTAATAACTTTTTCAGTTCTCACACCAGTCACATACTGACCTGGATTTTATTGTTTTAACCTAAACTCTGGGTTCCCTTATTTTCCACATGGGCACCTAGTAGTTTTGGTTTTGCTGACTTATTTTCACAGGATCCTAGTTTACACCTGAAGCGATATTCGAAAAGCCCTTTATCCGTGTATTTTTTCAGTTGTGTTTTATATTATTTTTTCGCTGCTATGTAATTTAAATCTATGATATTTATCAAATGTATATGTTTATTCATACTCTGTTATATTCTTGTATTCTGATGTAATTATTGTAATAAAAAATGAAAGGTTCTTCCGTTATGTTCTGATTCGTCTTGTCCTCAAAGCAATCCGTCCTTCGTCTTCTCTTCGGAGGCAGGGGAAGTTCGGGTTGTTATATACCATAATATTGAGTTGTGTTAACCATGGACCAGTCTATGGTCCTGAGTTATCAGTCCTTACTACAGGCATTTGAGATCCATTGAGGTTTAAACTATCATTTTATTTTGAAATAGACATGTATCGGTTTTAACCGAGTTAACTCCAAATTTTTAAGAAGCAAAATAAGGTACTGCTGTTTCTAAAAATTGTAATTGCTCTAGTTGATATTGATATGCTACTTTCTTAGTTTACTCTAATTAGTTATAGGTTCGAACATGTCTTATTGTTTTCTCAGTCCTTGTATATTGCACGTTTTAACTGAATATTGACTACATTGTAATTACTTCAACCACTTGGCCACATATAGATAACTGCAATGTATATAATCGGCCACATATTGTTTATTTCTATCACCTAGTCACATTTTATAACTGCATAAGTTGACCACTAGCCACATCCTATTTACTGCAATCTCATGATCACTTGGCCACTTTTGTTTAACCTACATGAATTATGATACCATCAAAAACCAGGGGTAAACCTGTTCCTGGTCCATATGTCTTGCATGAAATTAACTTTGCTCTTCATTCAATTTCTTTACTTTTACTGAAGTATACATATTATCCCTTTGTCACGTTTGACATTTTCTTCATTTGGTTTGCTAAAAAGTTGATACCCCATTTGTCCTGCTAAATGCTAATGCCCCATTTGTTTTGTCGAGTCCTGGAATACATGTTTGAGAACTGGGTACACACCTCACATGTACTGCTTTGTGTTATACCTGGTTCACGACATATTTGTGTACACCCATGAGTTTCCTCGCACCGGTTATTTTGTTTGCGGGGCGGTGGGGCAGTGCACACGTGTACTTGTACCCTTGTGTATATGCAGGCTCTCGTGACTTTTTGACCTTGAATAAGAACCGATATAGCACAAACACTACACCATTGTATTGGGCATATGACTGATGTGAGGATTAACTATTATATTTCAGTTTATATTGAAGTTAATTTACTTGAACAAATGATTAATCCTGACTCGAGTGTTTTATGTTCTTTTGCATGGAATGCTCAGGTCAGATCCGAGCAATACAGATTTAAAGATTACCACGAAGGATTCGAAGATTAGCGAAGCTGGGGATTCCAAGGACGGCGCACTTTGAAGTTTCAAATAATAAAGATTTTTCTGTATTCAAATTATATTTTCACTTCGCTGTATTGAAAATGTCGTATCAAAAAATTTGATTTATAAAAGTCTACTTTGCTGTTCAATATGGCGTTATTCTTTTATCCTGTGTTTCCTATGTTGATTTTATTTTTTTAAACTCTTTAAGCTAAACAACGATCCTTCGATTTGGACATTTTAAATTGGTTTAATTACGGTTTAAAGCGGTTAAAAAGGCGGGATGTTACAAGCGGTATCAAAGCTTTGGTTTACTCAAAGCATAGCTTATCGAGTTTAAATGAATAGGATCGACACTAGAAGAAAAAGCAAATTTTGAAAATAAAAGGGTTTTGAAATAATTTTGGAAAGGAAAATTATTTTGGAAGAAAAAAAATATTATAAATATTTTGAAGATTAATATTTTGAACCAGTACAGCGGAAAATTTATTTTGAAAATTAAAATTTTTCGGAATCCCCAGTCTTCAGATCCCGGCTTGCGAGAGCTAATCTTCGGTAAGGTCCTCTTAGATTTGGAGCTCGAATATGTCAACGACATTAGAGTAAGTATAGGAGAACCAATTGTGTAATTTAGAAATCAAGGATAACTGGAATTTATTGGAATAAGAATTTAAATGATAATTTGGATGAAAAGAATAAATTTGAAAATCGTTTCAAAGATGAAAACGATAAATTTAATTTTGATAATCGGAATATAAATGAAATGGAAGAGTATAATGGAAATCGATTATGTCTTGATTGTTCAGAATATGGCAAGATAATTTATAATTGGTTCCAAACCAATAATGCACAATCGAATATATGAAATCGATGGTAGGTTATAAGCTTGTAAATGAGAATTATAAATATAGTAAATCGCAAATGGGATGAAGTGAAATATGAATGAAGATTTCAAGGAGATATGAATTTGTATTTAAATAAAATCGAAACCAATTTGATGTGACGGGTCCACTTTCCTGTAAAAAGGAATAATAATTACTTTTTAGAAGTAAACAACATGTGAAAGCAAAAATGTTGCTAATGGAATTTGAGTAAAGGAAATGGAGTTGACCAGAATGGTGGGATTATTCTGAAGTTCAGGATATAAATGAGATTTTACGAAGTTCGGAGTATATTACCGAATAAGAGATTATTCAAAAGAAGGTTATGTGTGAAGTCAATTATGTCGAATTTCAGGAAAATACTATTTACTTTCCGTTTAGAAAAATTTAATATTAATTAAATGTTTATGTATTCAGATAAATGAATAAAGTATAATTTTTAAAATTAAATATTTCGAAGGCGTAAATATTTTTCAACGATTTTGGTAAAAGAAGTGAATTTTTAACTTGAATTCGAAAGTTACGAGAATAAATGGTTGTTGGTATTCGAAGATGAGAACTTGATCTATTACGAAGTTAGTGATGTTGTCCAGTTAAGGTCTAAGAGGTAATTATACCCCAATTTGATTGACTTCATTGTTGACTAAGAAATTGTAACAACACGCCATTTTGACCGCCTCAAGACGGTAATTAAACCATCTCGAAACATTCAAAACAATGGATTGTTATTGGCTTACAGGGTTTAAACAGAATTAACACAGAATCACAACGAACAACAGTTTGCAGCGGAATAAAGTTTTACATGAATATCAGAGTTTAGTACAATTTTATACAGTGAAAGACATGAAATATATATAATATATATAATTTTGTAAATAAAGCTTTACAATTTTTTTCTTCTTCCCTACGCGTGTGTGCGTCCTCCCATGCCATTCTTCTTTAAAGTTGGAATCTTTGTATCTTATGAAAATGCTGCTAGAATATTTCTGGATGACAACAAGGCATGCTGGAATAACAACAAGCTGTCTATATATGAGTGCGTTTTTCGGTTTCAATAATTAGTTTAGCTGATACGGTTAACTAACCAATAGCAAGTTTAAATATCCAAAAGTAGCTGTCTACTGCCGACAATGAATCGGCAAAGCCCTAAATACTCCAATTATCCAAACACGAAACAGAAACAATGCAAACTACAAAGTGTCTGAAGTTTCAATGTCTGTCATAAACAAAAATGGCAAAATATTCTCAAAGCCAGGGCTATTGGTCTACACAATTCGTACTCTACTAGCAATAACAAACTTCCGAACAATACTTCACAGTTTATGTGACAACACCAAACTTCCGTTGACCGAAAGTGAGGATAATCATTTGGAATACAACATAATTACAACAATAGCAGATTTCAGAATAATGTCAATAGCACATAAAACATTTCAGCGAAAATAAAATGTCATCAGCATCACAACATAACATCAGAGTATGCAGTTTTTACAGGATCCACTTAGCATAACAGTAAGTCTCAAATGATATAAGAAAATAAGTTTCAAATCCCATTACATACATCAAGAGCAAAAGATGGAAAAATGTCTCAAAAGTAGAATAAAAGATAGAGAAAAGGTCTTGTTCTTCTTTCTTCCAAGCAGCTCCAACCAGAAAGTATCACCTAGAAACCTGTTACTTGGCTTCCCGTGTGGAAAGAGGGCACCCGAGTTTGCAAAGTGGAACAAACTTCGAGTCAGTCATGGGACTGGTATGAGAAATCTTATAATACATTATCTAATAATATGGCGAATCACATGACCACGCCGCTAACGCGGAACGAGTTTACTCCATTGGATTGCCAGTGCATAAGATAAAGTAAATTGTCAAACAACGCAGTGCTTTTTAGAAAAATGAAACCATAATAAGACTCAAGCCCCATCACACAATGCAACGCAAATCGGAGGATATAGTTTTACCTTATAATGGTCAAACAAGCTCGATACGATAAAATGGATTTGACAAAAGTGTGTATATGTTTTAATAAAACATTTCAATCATAAATAACAATCATAGACGGCATAGTACCCCATCCTACTATTTCACCATACTAGTTTTACAATCAAAACCGCAAGATGTCGTATTGGAAGTTGGATTTCCAGCATGATTCGAGGCTAGGGGCAAACTCCTCTCCGATTCGAGACACTCTAGTAAATGCTCAGGATCACACCTATGGGCAACCCTTGGATGCGGTAGGGCCGGTCTATCTCCTATGGGAGTGGATTAATTATGCCTGAAGACATGTTTCCCGGTTCCTTTGAACCTCCATATGGCCACTAACAACCTGTAAATCCGAGGTAGCTCAAAATCCAACGTCCACATAAGTAATATGTCAGCCAGTTTAAGCACTGACACCACTTCTAGCTAGAAAGAAACGTGTGCACTCCCTACGGTCCGTTTCCCGTTTTTGACTCATACCGGGGTGTGAGGTTCGCGAAGTCACGCTATACACAAAGCTACACCTATATAGGTCGTACTCTGATCATCAACCACAAGGCCCGCTTTTCAACAAAGCCTTGATCATCTGCATCTTGTAGTGCCACATTGACAATTCACGCCATGCGATCAATAACTATTAATATATACCAAGGTGCTTAGTAGAGAATTTATTCTCTACCACCAATCAGATCTACATTAATAAAAATCGATTTAATTATATGGAATAAATTCCAACGTCAGACACACATCCATTTACAAGTTCGTCCTGGGTCTGAACGAAACCGGAGACACCTGAGAGGTTCTCGCCTATCCGGGCAATCAACACGTACGTCCGGACGATTACCACGGTTTGACCCTTTTCTGGAAGCAAGTCAGTAGAGGGCATCAGTCGCCATCCGTTCGCCATGAAGATCGCAGGTCTTCAATCGCTGTCTTCTATATCTTTGACTTAATCGCCGTGTAATTATTTGAAATGAGTTAATCTTGGTCTTTTCAAATAATTATTCGCATAATTATCTTTCAAATTATATCATATCGCTAATAACTATTTATGATGATTTATCGCTATTTTTATTTATTTAAAAATAGCTCAAAATAAACAAACGACGCTTCGGGTCAGTGGGCGGCCCTGGCGCTATAACGACCCGCAAATTCGCGCCCTTTGAGTCAACCAAATACCATACAAGTCCGACCTAAATTGCACGGAAATACGAATCATTTATAGAAAGAAATAAGAGGATGAGGAAGGTAAGATAGAACTAATAGAATAGAAGAAGAAGAAGATCACAACGGAATATAATCAGAGTAAACAAGAAACTCACAGCGGAACGAATAAAATATATTATACAACATAACTTTGAAATACAAATCTGTTTTGTATATCCATACCATATCAGAGTACAACATAACATTTCATACAGCGGAAATAACTCTAAATAACCAACAGTGAAGACTCCTGCTTCAAGCTCCTCCAAGGGTGTCTGTAAAGCCCGAAACACTTGACTGCCCTTGGGCACCAAAGAGTTTAGGGAAAAACAAAACAAAATAAACTATGGGTCAGTCATGGGACTGGTGTGAGTAAATTCCAACCATACGGTTTAACTTTAAAAATCCTTTTGAGAACAAAGATAATAGTAAGACCACCACACATAAACAAGGATGGTTTTTACCTTACTATAACCCAAAATATTTTGATATCAAAATCCAGTTCTATTATAATAATGTCTAATCAAGTAAATAACCAATTAGCAGAACGCTTGCATCTCACGCTCTACATACATAGTATAAAATCAAAAACCGCAGGGCGCTTATTGGAGATTGGATTCCAACTATGACAAGGTATGGGACCACCTGCCGATAGTGTATCTTTAGAGGTGAATACACTGGGTTCAACAAGAACGTCTTGCAACCCGGCCTACACATGACCGACCACTCATTTCGCTTGAGTGTATTGAATGTATATCACCAACGGTTGGACTCAAACCACTGTTTCCTGAAAAGGGACAGCATCGACATAGATCAAAGAAGTAAAAGGAGTTTCTCTAGATTGGTGATTATACACCCTAATGGGAGCGACCCACATAGCCATGCTGCCTGCCCGATTTTTGTCATTTCACGGTTGTGAAGCTTGAGGCTACGTCTATCTTTTAGAACATCTGGCCACCATACACTTTGAATGTCACATCGTCAAACTCATCAAATCACTAGTTGATTTTCTCAAAGATATTATGGGTATAAAAGCTAAGAGAAACGAATTTCTCCGCCACCAGACGTAATACCTTGAAAAGATCGTCTTATGTGACCGTTAGGAATACTCTGTTAGACATTAGTCCATACAAGTTGTCATGGGACTGGACAAACATAAAGCACCATTCTGGAACGGGACGACCCTTGCATTTTACTATGTCAGCATAATCTATTCGCAGCGCTTATGCCTATACGGAGTGGTTTTAGATAATATACCCAACCGGTCTCTCCGTATTGACTACGATGGTCAAAACACTTCGATAGTCGGTTATTTAACTATCGAAATAAAAACAAACATCTATTCCAATGTATAACTAAACATCATACAATCACGCTTCAGTTTGGTCAACAGCGCTAATTTATCGTTATAGTTTAAAAACTTATCATATGCTGTAATATTCCCCTTTAACTAATCTCGACTTAATAGTCACTTTTAAGCCTAGTCAACAGCGTTATTTTATCGCTATAGTTCTAAGACTTGCAATGCGCTGCCATATTCCACTTTATACTAATCTTGACATCTTTCCCGTTACAAAAATCTTGACATCTCTTTCCGTTACAAAATCTTGACATCTCTTTCCGTTACAAACAAATACCATCCCTCGATAATAGTGAAGCCGTTCAAGTTGGGGTATTTTAATTACCTCTCAGACCTTGATCAACGACATTCTTATCTTATAATAGGTATAAGTTCGTAACTCTAACCTCTTATACTTTATAATCTGTCAAACGTTCTTCCTATATTTTAAATATGGTTTTATGACGCCATACCCTTATTTTGAAACTCGGTTATTACATTAGCTTCATCTTCCTTATACAAATCCATTTTCAAACATTTCTCTCCGCTTTGTCTTCTTTAGACAAATCCCTTGTACTTTAAAAATCTTATTTAAATTAAGTCAACTACTTGTCAATTTATTACATTAGATTAAACAACCCAATCCAATTTAATTAAATACCCAATTATTGATCAAAACCAGTTTGCTTGGTAAATATTTAGCCACGATTAACCCACTAATCAACTCTAACAAATCTTTTCTTTTTTGAACAAATAACATTTATAAATCCAAATAATTCCACTTGTATCGATTACTAAAAAAATTACCTTATCTCTAAATAATCTCATTTACTATTAAATAAACAATAATCGATTCTAACTAATCTTACTTTATATGAAGTGAACCAAAACAAACTTGTAAATATCTCATTTAATTGTTCTTAAATCAAGTTAACCTCCGCCTACTAACTTATTAATCTTATTAATATAAGAATCAACTTTACCAAGCCATTTAGTAAGTACGGTGAAACACGTGCTTCGCACACGGTGGGATTCTGGTAAAACAATAGCGGTTAAAACAAATGATACATTTAAGGCTGGTTGTTGCCACTTTCTTAATCGATATCGTCTGTTGGTTAAATCAAAATAATGTTTGAATTTCCATTCAACGCTAATATCAACCCAAGGTTTCAAATGTCATTTGGGTTCAAACAGTGCATATATATAAAACAAAAAGTACATATAAATATTGAGGAATCCGGTTGGATTCCTCCAACCGGTTCCCTGCATCCACCGTTGTTAGTCAACAAATAACACTGATTCCATTCCGGAGAATATCACAATCGATGGAATCAGTCCAACCAATGATGTATATATATGCAACGATATATAATTCAACCAATTTAATTGTAATCTACCGAAGCGACCACCACATAGCATTCAACCAATATTATAATATATTAAAATAGGTCAAAGTCAGTGAATTTACTCACCTTTGCGCGTTAACCGTTAAATAACGATTTGCGTTCAATGATCTGATCAGAGGTTTCCAATTTGCTTAAAATCCAACCGAGCCTCGAATCTCTTCAAGTTTGTTCCATTGCGTAGCAGGTGTTAATACGATCCTACCGGTACCAGATTTTCTTAATTCATCTTTGAAACTGGCCCATAACTATCCTTTTAATCCGTGTGCGCACACCCCCCTTTTTGACCTTCATTCCATCTTCTATTAAGCTTGTATGCAACCAGGTGAACACGACGTCGAGACCATTCGCCTAACACTTCTAGCCTTGACTGCTCCTCCCTACACACGTCTTCTCGTTTAAACTGACATCCTCCACGTAACTACAAGTTCCCCTCTTCATGCACACAAATTCCACTTAGATCTCCTCCACTGGAAACACGTTGAACAACCGCCAGTACCTCCTCATCGCCATGGCTTCACTGCCCAAACGTCACACTACACGTGTTGAGGACTTGGCTCCCAGATGCTTGTCATGTATTCATATTTTACTGCTTCATATGTATATAAATGCGAACAACCCCCAAACTTCTCCATGATCAGGCTAAAGAACTCCTCACACGTGCCCATACACTTCGCCAAATCCTCACTTTTAATCCATGTGAACAGCTCCATCCCGTTAAGTAACCCCTCCAGTATTTAATTGGGTCATACGGTGAGCTGTCGAGACAAAGGCCTCAACCGATCCAAGTTTTCAACTTAATCCACCCCTCCACACTTATGCAAAAGCAAGTCACCACCCAGTTTTTTTTCGATACATAATGAAATGTAATATAGGATCCGCCTCCTGCTTCTCTATACAATTTTTCACTCTTCCCTTTTCCTTGAGCGCCATGCACCCAATCCCTGGCAACGTTTGGAACAGCTCGCCTTAATGACCACGTCCCCCCATGTATATATTTCCACCCCTTCATGCATTAATTCCCACGTCGGTGTCCTTCCACCTCCACTAAATACACTTACACTTCATGCATGCTCCTATCCACATGAACATCTCCCTTCATCGTCCATTTTTGCAAATTACTTTACACCGCCCTTTGTTCAAACCACCATCATTTAATTTGGCTAATCCATTTTTGGTTTCCACGAAAACCTAATACCACACCAAAGCTTTGCCCCCAAAATAATACAATTCGCTCCTGTTATATTTGAACCGAACTCCCCTTCATACTCACGCCAAACACCACCAACACATCCCGCATATTCACTTTCATACATCCGCCCCTCCACCATACTTGCGACAAAAGAAACCAACTGACAGTATCAATCCCACATCTGAACAGTACGTGCCTCATTCTCCCTATTTCCCTCACTTTCATCACGCGTCATTCATTTCTCAACTTTGATCAGCTCTTGTTTGCTGTCCCATTATTCTCGTCCTAGCACCCTCTCACGTCTCCAGTAAACCATTCCCGTGCCTTTTTGTTGATCCCATCCATCCACTTCACTCCACAGAACTAGACATTAACTCCACAGCCCATGCAGGTGAGTTCCACTTCACTTTCAAATGCCCTGATGACCCAACTTTCACGCTACTTCTTGTACACTTTTCTCATGCACTACTCACGTCCATTGCACTTCGTACTCACGTTACTACACTTTCACATCCTCAGCTGTACTACCCCCATGCAGTACCTGCTACGCAAATGCCACTACCTGCCTTACTTCACCTCGCTTGCGCCACACTCCTTCCAGTGCCACGCCTTGCCACCGCGAGTCACAACTGCACCACTTGTCGGACTTCCGGCGACCTCCATCCTCCCATGTGAACGCCTGCAGATCTTCCTATCGACTTTGCTCCCTTTGATTTCGAAAATATAAACTTTGTATTTTAAAGTGGAGAAATTTACTTGCTTTTAATCTTGTTATATACGCCATTTACTGATCGAATTCGTGGAGCCTGAAGAGAACTAACGAAGCGATGTTGGTTATTTATAGTATTTCGATCCTTGCATGCCAAGGAAATGGGTCGGTTGCTGTAGCCTGTTTGACCCTAATTTAGGTGTGCATACATCTCCTTCCTTTATTATAAAGTAATCGAAAACTAAGGATAAGGTCGATATGGTTTCAGAGAAGGACAAATGGCTTGCGATATATACATAGTGGCGAAGGGGTAAGTATTGTCGTTTTCGTACGTACAATAATATGGGAAGATTTTCAAACGCAGCCTTAATAAATATGATTAAGACTTTGCATGTGCATTTCACCATAGGCATGTGATTATGGTATTGGGGTACATTCATTTTTCTCTGTAGGCATGCGTATTGGTTAGCATGTTCTAACTTAAGGGTGAAGTAATTCCATTTGATATCCTAGGCACGTGGACTTTGTATAGGTTATACAGTTGGGTAGGTAACGTCGGCTAGGGATAAACACATGGTGATGGAGTATAAGACATGAAAGGAGATGGGTAATCTAGCGCCTAGGTTGCCTTAAAAGGGAAGAAATCTTTGTATTGTCTTTTCGTTTCGGACTTCTAGCATGTACAGTTAATTTCTTAATGGCCAAGATAGCGAAAATGTACAGGACATTTATATTTGAAAGGTGACGAGTGGGATAGGGTACGTTTTCACTTCAATCCACTGTAGTTGAATGTGAGACTTAGCTTAGGGGTTAAGGCAAGATATGTATTGGTTTTATTTTTTTAAATTTAAACGGTTCTTACACATGAAACAACGTGTAACGCTACAACATACGATTTGCTTTGGATAAAAATGCAGTTGTGTCCAGGGAAGTGCCACGATCCCAAAAGTATAATAATATCGGTAGGTCAACTCATATTTTGAAACCCCAAAATATTGATATAGGGCGCGAAATACTCCAAATAAAAACTTGCTTATTTAATTAATTAAAAATAGCAGTAAGATTCTAAAAATTAAATTATCACTATGTCTCAAAAGAACCATGTCCAAATTCGAATCCGATATCTAGTTATTTCAAATAAACCGTTATGACCATGGCGCTGCTTTTCTGTATATTTTATTTGGACATAACTCACAATATA